>JAGDYQ010000001.1:34466262-34845144 GCA_021962125.1 Bulinus truncatus | reverse complement strand
AAAAACAAACACACTCACCGAATGTGTTGTTGTGTTTTTTAAACTAATATAGGCGGCCCTCCCTATATTGCTTCTTCGCTTGGGACTTCTACCGACCTCAATTCGACAATTCAGGGCGAGCGCCCTGATAGGCTTGGTGCGAGCTACACGGGTTTGAGTCCATTTATCTGTTAACTACTTGGTTACATCATCTGCCCCTGCCCCCCCCTTCATCAGTTATCTTAACGGCTATCTCCAGACTCGGATAATGATGACTTCACTGTCCCAATTAGTCAATGTTCAAAACTTGTATATTTGATTTAAGTTTCACTAATCGATAAGAAAGTTCCTGTTGATTTCTCGCTTCATTATCGATTGTCGCCTTCTACCCCCCTTTCCTTCCTCCTTCCCTCCATTTCTCACTCCCTCCCCGGTCTTACAATCACACCCCCCCACCCTCACACGCCCCACGCACATGCCCATCAATACTGTCCATATTAATTATTTGTCCTTCCCGCATCCACCCTTCCCGCTGGGTTTCAATGTCCTCTTTCCCGTCTATTACAACCATTCCCGTTTCCTGGAACTCACTCAGACCCTGTTTTAAAACATTTAACGGAGACAATGTCCAGACGAGAGTTTTTGAAACCGGAAATGTTTTTTTTCTTTGTCCTCTCTCTCTCTCTCTCTCTCTCCCTCTCTCTCTCTCTTCTCTCTCTCTCTCTCTCTCTCTCTCTCTCTCTCTCTTTCTCTCTCTCTCTCTCTCCAGCTTTTTGTTCTTATGCCAACATTTCCATCAGTTCGACCGTCTGTCTGTCTGTCTGTCTGTCTGTCAAGCTGAGTATTTTTTTGGAGTTTTTAATTTTTTGGGTTTCGTTGTCAGAAATGTGTTTAAGTGTTAAGTGTTTAAGTCTTTAAGTGTTAAGTGTTTAAGTGTTTAAGTGTTTAAGTGTTTAAGTGTTAAGTGTTTAAGTGTTAAGTGTTTAAGTGTTAAGTGTTTAAGTGTTTAAGCAAGTGGTTCTCAATCCATGCTCTGCGGAATACGAATATACTCCTAGAAGTAACTGCAAGTGTTTTCGAGGAGGAGGGGGGAATACGCGCAATAGTAAATTGTTACAAAAATTGTGAGGCCGGGCAGCCACCCTTTAATGCCTGTGATTGATTTTTAACTTCAAAAAGAAAACAAAAATTGTGGGTGGAGGAAGGGGTCCGTAGCAGGTTTTTTCAGTAGTGACCTAACATCCGTTGATGGGGGGGGGGAGGGGCATATATATAGTCAAGCACGCAGGTGACTGTGGGATCGCTAGCAACTAAGGGGACCCTTCAGAAAGCTCTTTTTTTTTGTGCGGGTGGGGAGCTGTGGGCTTCTTAGCAAATTATTGCCCCTCTCCCCCCAACCCATTTTCCTGATGTCCCCCCCCCCTGGCCTTGGCACGCCCCTCCAACACCCTTCGCCGCGGATTCATCCCCCCAATAACGACACCACTGACAGGGGATAGAACTGTAAACTGTTAATGGTGATGGAATATTTTGTTGAAAGTGGGAGAAAGAGAGATAAAGAGAGAGGGGAGAGAGTGGTGGGGGTGGGGAGGAAGAGAGAAAGATGAATATCTAGAAAGCGGCAGGGTGAAAGATATATACATGTATATATGTAAGTGGCGCATGTTTTTATACATGAAAATAAGATCATTGTCCATTTGCCAATGCGCACAAAAAATGTGATGCTGTTGCTCCTGCTTTTACAAATGATACTTAATGTTCAATGTGGCGGAAATGATGTGTTTCAAAATGTAAGGGTAAGTGAACCTCTTACCAAAAACAAAACCAAAACAATGTGTTTTTCTATCCTCTATAGCCCAAAATTGCCCGTTGAGTTAGCTTTATGTGATCAAGAGCATAATATTACTTAACGTCGAGTATCGAGCATCCACGGGAATCGCATTCAGCTAATGGGATAATGGAAGGAGTGGAGTGTGAGGGGAGAGGAGAGGAGGAATGGAGGAGCAGAGTGCATGACGGGATGGCTTGGGGGTCGGAAAAGGTTCGTCTAGCAATGTGGACAGTTGTTATTGTGTTGTTGTTGTTGTTTTTGCAGAGCTGAGGATTTTTTTTTTTTATGTTCCCACTATGACGTCAACAACGCTAAGGAAATGAAAGTTTCAATGAATTGATAATTATTCAAGCTTAAAAAACAACAACACACAAATGAAGCAATTTCCATAATAATGATCTTCTTGGCTATTTCAATTTCCAGAAGCGGTGTATATGGGGGGGGGGCGTGCGTTCAGAACATGTAAGGCATATTACGACCCTCCGCCCACCCCCTCTCTCACACACACTCATTGTATTAGTAGTAGCAGTAGTAAATTAACGTTCCCTTTCGCACCTTAAGGCTCATCGGGGCAGATGAAGTGTAGAATGCATCTGTATCAGAAGTGGCGCAGCGAGCTTAACTCGCGCCAGGGGCACAATACCTTTTTAGAGCCCCCCCCCCCATTCGAAAACCAAATAAGCTGGGTGGACTTGCGGACTTTCACCAGGACCTGAAACAAATCCCAAGTTTCTCACTGAGGTTCGAACCCGGGACCCCTATGGTTGACAGTCGAGTACTCTATACCGCACGTCCACCCGTCTCCACTCAATGAAAAGGGACCTAAATAGGGCATGATGTCTTTGAATTCAAAATCTTGATTAAAAAACATAGTAGATGTATGACGAGGAGGGTAGGGCGGTGGTGGGGCGGTGGTGTTTTACAGTTAACATGGCGGAATGCAATTCATCTCCTGAATGCTGCATAATTTTAATATACTCCTGACGTTGTCGAGTAAATAATCAACCACTCCTCTGCTGACCCCATCCCAGGAGCTCGACGCCACTGCAGACAGATACCACCCTTCCCCCTCCCCTCCCCTCCCCTCCCGGGTTTTGATGACGTGTATGAGAGGCGATGTTAATTCGCTTTAGGATCGAAGAGATTAACATCTCATCATTACAGGGGCAACAAAAGGAATTTATAACTTAGTCATTCAGAGTTATCGGCCTGCCGCAGGTGTGACCTATCACCCGTTGTATGGAAAAGTTAAAGGTCATATTAATAAATCTGTGACCACACCCATTTAATGGCGATAATTATTAATTTGAATCATAATAAAAAAAAGATAATATATGGGTGTTTATGCCGATAGAGTTTCAAAATTATCAGTGATAAACTTTTAATAGTTTGTAGTAGGAATGGTGATATGTTACTTATGTTCAGGTGATTGAATTGTAAATTTCATCATCATCATCGCCCTTTACCCGTGGCAGTGTATGGGGCCACCAACAACAGATCTCCAGAGTCCTCTGCCCTTTGTCATCTTCTCCAGCTGATTTCAGGTGTGTCCCATCTTTACGATGTCCGCTTACAGGTCTCACCGCCAGGTGTTTCTTGGGCGGCCTCTCTTCCGTTTACCTTGGGGGTTCCACCTCAGTGCATGCCTTGTGACACTGGCTGCTGGTTTGCGTAGGGTGTGTCCTATCCAGCCCCATCGCCTCTTTCTGATCTCTTCAGCTGAGAGTTGGTAGGTCTTTTCCAAAAGGCTGATATTGTAAATTTGGATGAATAATACTTCGCGGACTGTGACCAACTTTTAGGCTAGAGGAGGTAAAAGAAAAACAAATAATGTCACAGATTTCTTTAGCATAAAAACACATGAACGATAGTTGCATTGGTCATTAAGTGATTCTTTCTTCGGATTACACATCAAAGTAGTTTTGATATTAATTACATAGTAACAGTTTTATGTACATTTGTAAAGAAAATAATATTCTTTGTGCAATAAATATGACCCCGAATATTGAACTAGCCATGTTTACACAAATGCCAAAAACAGTCCTTGGTGAATATCAAGACAATCTTTGATTAATGTCAAACAATCATTGATTAAAACTGTTTCTAATTGGCTCAAACATTTTATTTTTATTTCAGTAAAGATTATTTTTTTTCAATGCAGAACTAGCCTATTGATTTTTTGATAGGTCATATTGAAATAGTGCTAATCACACAAATCGATGCAAGATCACTGTTTTGTTTACTGAAGCTGTGCAAACCTTAAGAACATTTATTAATGCTAAATGTTTTAAACAAATTTATTTAATGTATTTTTACCACTTCATTTAGTTAAAGATTCAGATATCTAGTATTCTGTTACATCGTCTCTCAAAGTAAAAAGTTCCCTTAGCCCTAGCGGGCCATCGGGGCAGATGAAGTGTAGAATTCATCTGTTTCTATAACCTCGGCATATGAAGGGATTGTGTGGTTAGCACAACGCCCAGCCGCCTTTACTTCCCCAACTTAAGTCAGGTACCCATTTAAAGCTGGGTGGACTTGTGGGACGACTTTACACCAAATTTCACCTGGAAAAATTCCATGGGCCTCACCGAGGATCGAATCCAGGACTCTTAGGTCGACAGTCGAGTATCTACACCACTCGGCCATCCGTCTCTCAAAGTGTGTGTGTCTATATTCCAACTGGTGGGTAGAGACAAATTGTAAATTTATAATCAAGGGATTGAGAATCTATGCTTAATTTCAGCTCCATTTCACCATATGGAACACAGCTAAAACCTGAAAGTTAAAGGGGAAACCTACAACACATGACGCATTACACTCTTTAAATGCTTTACACTCTTTACATGCTTTACACTCTTTACATGCTTTACACTCTTTACATGCTTTACACTCTTTAGATGCTTTACACTCTTTACACTCTTTACATGCTTTACACTCTTTTTATTTTCTATTGTAGTCTTTTTTTTGTTAGTTGCATTTTGGGGGCGCGAAACCACAAACCGTTGTTTTAGTTAGTCACTACGCTTGAACGTTTGAAAACCACTGGTCTGGTACTGTGATTTACACTTAAGCTATTTACTGCTATTTAAGCTGTTTTCAGCGCGCATATTTTATTCGTAGTTGTGTTTGTCTTTCGTTAAAAAAAGGCCGAATGATATAATAACAAGTGGATTTTTCGTTTGTTTGAATGAACATTGTGTCAAAATATCATAGAAGAAATAATTATTCAGGAAAAATACCTTTCTGAAGCGGGTTTGTTTAAGTTCATAGGTCAATTGAAGAACGAGAAAGACAGGGAGACATCGTTTTTTTTTAAATCTTAAAAAACCGTGGATCTAGTTTGATTTGAAAAAGTGAAATTTTTAGTTATAATTAAAGAGCTATAAAAGTTAAGTTTTATGTTAGTAAATTAATCAAAAGAAGTTTAAAACATCTAAACTACATAAATAGTGGGACGGATGGCCGAGTGGTGTAGATACTCGACTGTCGACCTGAGAGCCCTTGGTTCGATCCTCGGTAAGGACCATGGGAATTTCCCAGGTGAAATTTGTTTTTTCAAAGTCGTCCCATAAGTCCACACAGCTTTAAATGGGTACCTGACTTTAAGTTGGGGAAGTAAAGTCGGCAGGGCGTTGTGCTAACCACACAATCCCTTCATATGCCGAGGTTATAGAAACAAACGAATTCTACACTTCATCTGCCCCGATGGCCCATTTGGGCTGAGAGAACTTTAAAAATACACACACACACACACACACACACATATATATATATATATATATATATATATATTGAAACATACATATGATATTGGGTTAGCTTTGATTATGTATGCTTTACATGTTGTTATTCATAAATAAATAATGCAATTCAAAGCAAACCCAAAAATTAACTTATTCATTTCTGAAACGTGATTTATTTCCTTCATTTTCAGATTCTGACACATATTCCAATTCCAAAATGGCTTAAATAAAAAAAAAGGTTGGTGAATTTACCATTTTTCACTATGCAATTATAGTTTGATTTTTTATTTATTTGTAAAATAAAATATATCTTCAAATTTAAGATCTCACATGGAAATTAACAATCAATAATAATTGACATAACTAGTTCTATTCTGCAAAGTTGTAAGAAATAAATACTTTTATGACGAATGTATAAAATCCCATTTAGTTGCACAAGTAGACCAATCGGGGCAGATAAAAAGTGGGAATCAACAGTTTCGTTTATTAGCCACGGCACACTTGGGGGAAATCATGTGGCTAGCACAATGTCCAGCCGTCTTTACACTTCCTCCCCAATAAATGTAAGGGTAATTACTTTCTAGCTGGGTGGACTTAGTGACATTCCGATCAGCAGTCATGCGGTCAACTACACGCCACTCCCCCACCCCCGCTAACCCCTTCTCCTCCCCCCCCTCCCGCGCGTCCATTCTGTACGAATAAACGAGTTATTAAAAAAATGAAACCTGAACCTGCAATAACAACATATCTCAATACCCTATAAAGATCGATGCATAGCTCGCAGTTAATCAATAATACGTAAACAAATTATCTGTTGTCTAGACGCTCTGCAATACGATTATTACATCAAGATACAACTTTTTTTTTATTCAACGGTTCCCATGGCAATAAACCCGGTGACTATCAATAGTGATGGTTCAACAGGAACTAGTGTAACAAAAAATCCATCATTGTCTTTAAAAAAAATATTGTTAAGTTAAAATACTTTCCAACATAGGCCAATGTAGTACATGGCCATTTATACCAACGGGCACATTATGCGACCGTCATATTTTAAAGAACCCTCTTTACAGTAAAAAAAGTTAAGTTCCCTTAGCCCTACTGGGCCATCGGGTCAGATGAAGTGTAGGGTGCATCTGTTTCCATAACCTCGGCATATGAAGAGATTGTATGGTTAAGCACAACGCCCAGCCACCTTTACTTCCCCAACTTAAGTCAGGTACCCATTTAAAGCTGGGTGGACTTGTGGGACGACTTTGCACCAAACAACGCCTGGAAATATTCCATGCTTCTCTTTTCAGTACGAATGCCTATAAAATCTGATGTCATACCCCCCCCCCCTTACTGGTACTCTGCCTCCACCCCTTATATTTCTCAAAATTACTAGGACCCCCAGGGACATATGAAAGGCTCCGGTCTATCAGTTATTTCGCCACCTTTTTATAAACAATTTTATTTTATGTCTTAACGTGCGTTCTGAATTTTTTAAGAAAGTGGTTCGCTACTAGTTTTTACAAATGCACCCCAAAGGGTTCTAAAATATGTCCCACAGCTACCCTTCACTCCTAAGTTCGCAAAATAAATGTACATATTTTCATAATGTGCTCACCTTTCTGATGCGATATTTGGACACGTGTTTTGGATGATGAGTCGCGCAGTAAACTGGTGACCTTCTTGAAACTTTTGATTGTTTTAAACGAAAATATATACTACAACCCTGGATAACCTTTTCCCGTCCCCCCTTGGGGGGTACGCGTAGCACTGGTTGATAGCCGCGGTTCTATGAGCATCTAACTCCCTAGTAAAAGGGGGGTAAATCTGTGCGCATCCCACTCACGCCCTCCCTTCTTTCCCAAACATCGAACGCCAACGCCAATCAATGCATGTAATAATAACAAAAAAATATATACCACAAGAAAAAAAAATAAACAAAACCGTCACACTCGCAAATTACATCTAGAAATGTAGACACTTTATCTTGAGGAGTCATTAGCGCACTGCGCGACTAATTAAGGAAAATGGGCTCAATCAAGGGGAGTGTATTATAAAAGCTGGCTATCTTTGTCCACAGTTGTTGCCCGAGAAACCAGATGATAATGATGATAGAAGACCGACGTATTCACTGGTGAGAAAAAAATAAAAGAGGAATAACTCTAGACATCCGTTTCGTAGATGAATGGTTCATATTCCGAAAGGTAAGACAACTACGTTTGGTTTTATCAGACATGAAGGAAGTATCTTTATATTGCATGCTCTTTGAGCGATCTGAGCGAAAAATAAAGAGGAAAGCAGTAATGTAGATGCTAATAGCATGATATTATGATGGTATATACACATGTTCTCAAAATAGAGTTATTTATTTAACTCCTACAGGCTGTGTGACCCAACATCCACCAAGTATTTTTCTGAGTTTGTTTCGCTATTTGTAGTCAATGACTTCCCATGTTTTCCCCATCATAACACAATACAGAATCTTTTTTCCCGTCTCAGGAAACGCTACTCTTTTAACCAAATACTTTCTTGCAATAATTATGTCCCTTTTTTTCCTCCGCTCAACGAAATTTAGCTCAAGTCTTTAGTTTTCCAGATCCTATTAGGTTATAATATTAAATCAATATAAAACATTTTTTATATTCTATAATAAAGCTTATAGCTGCACACAGTGTCACTAAAATTAGATGAAATCTAATGCTACGTTCAGATAACAGACAACACACACACACACACACCTTTATCTGGCATACTGAGACAATTTGGTCATCGTTATCCGAAATTATTCCCGTCGTTAATCGGAATTAGACATTTCAGACAAAAGGAATTGACTATACACTCTCCGGTGAACACTGCGATTGGTTTGAGAGTTTCACTTTACACTATCACCTCATTCTGTCACTTATGTAAATATCAACAAATATTTTCTAAATCATGGGCCTGCAACATTTTATTTTCTGCATATAA
Source organism: Bulinus truncatus (assembly GCA_021962125.1). Lineage (NCBI taxonomy): Eukaryota > Metazoa > Mollusca > Gastropoda > Planorbidae > Bulinus > Bulinus truncatus. The sequence goes on along the minus strand of JAGDYQ010000001.1, from coordinate 34,836,633 downwards.
GACAAAAAGTAATTTTTAAAGAGAAGCAACAAAACCCTGTTAGGATGGAATAGAGTCTTTCCTTAATGTGACAGAGAGATGAGAATAAATACACACATACAAAAAAAAAATCATCTGCTTAATCTGGACAACGCATATGAAATTTTTTGTCGAAAACACAGGGAACTTTTTTTTTCTCGCTGTCCCAAATTAATTTTTTTTTTGGTTTTTTCTTATCCAATATAAGGTCTTTGTGTGTGTGTGTGTGTGTGTGTGTGTGTGTAACAAACACTCAACTTAGCGGTTTTTTTAAGCATGAAAGGATTAAAACTAAATATGGAAGAATTTTTTGTAATGATCCCACATCTTAATCTGCTTTCTACTGCTGTCTGGAAGTTTTTGTGCCCAATACAATCTATGACGACTGGGGCCCTTCTGATTATCCACCCCAGTTAATTGGAATCTCTCTTCCAACTTCTTATGTCCATCCATTTTATTCATGTCCCTTGCAAGAGAACTGGTTGTCTCCCTCTTCAACCCCCCTTCGCAGTGTGCTTGTCTCCCTTTAAGTATATGACGACATAATACTTTGAACATGGCCAGTCCTCACCCCCGCTCCCCCCTCCCACCCACCCACCCAGCCCAAAACCGAAATTTAGTTAACTCAATAACAAACGAAATGTATTACAAACTGACGCTGTGACTCTCATAGCAGACAGTTGAAGTAACTAACTGGCAAAGCCCATACATTTCAATCAAAATTGAGACTTGCGGTGACCTAACCGGACGTGACCTTCGTGCTGTTATAGTCACGTGGTTGTCGAGTTCGTTTCTCTGTATTGATTGGCTGAAAGAAGTCATGAATGAATGAAGAGAAAAATAAAAAAGGGTCACGGCGGTTTAAAGAGTATTGACTTAACTGGACGAATTTCGTGGTCAGTTTGAAGGTCGTTGTACGCCTAGGCGATCTGCCGTTCGTTATTTAATAGAGGTGATGGTGGTAGATAGGGAAAGAGAGAGACAGTAGAGAGATGTTACACAAGGAGGATTATTACTGATCATATTTTAGGCCTAAATGGTACATCCGAGAGATAATGTTTCAGCTCTTGGCCTCAACTTCTCGACAGCTCCACCAAACCATTACTTTTTACATTTGTAATTTAAAATTTTTCACCTTCTCTTTATTTTTAAAGAGAGCCCCCCCCCCAGCCTGTGGCTCACCTGAGCTCCAATCTGTGCCCTAACCGTCGCCCCAATCTATGGTCGAACCTGAGAACCCAGCCAGTGCGCCAACCTAAGCCCCAATATGTGCCCCAACCCGAGCCCCAATATGTGCCCCAAACTGAGCCCCAATATGTGCCCCAAACTGAGCCCCAATATGTGCACCAAACTGAGCCTCAATATGTGCCCCAAACTGAGCCCCAATATGTGCCCCAACTTAAGCTCCAATACGTGCACCAACCTAACCTCCAACATGTGCCCCAAACTGAGCCCCAATATGTGCCCCAACCTAAGCTCCAGTATGTGCACCAACCTAACCTCTAACATGTGCCCCAAACTGAGCCTAATATATGCCCCAAACTGAGCCCCAATATGTGCCCCAACCTAAACTCCGATATGTGCAACAATCTAACCTCTAACATGTGCCCCAAACTGAGTCCCAATATGTGCCCCAACCTGGGCACCAAACTGCACCCCACCTGTGCCCAATATGTGGCCGAACCTGAGACCCAACCTGAGCCTATGTAAAGTAAATCGCGAAAAAGGAATTCATTTAAAACTGATTGTTAATCAAATACTGTAAACAAATTTTTACACATTTTATCCTTCCCAGTGATAAGTAAAGATTCCGTTATAAAGACCACCTATACAGACCCTCTATACAGACCACCTATACAGACCACCTATACAGACCACCTATACAGACCATCTGTACAGACCCTCTATACAGACCACCTATACAGACCACCTATACAGACCATCTGTACAGACCATCTATACAGACCATCTATACAGACCATCTATACAGACCACCTATACAGACCCTCTATACAAACCATCTATACAGACCACCTATACAGATCATCTATACAAACCACCTATACAGACCATCCATAAGACCATTGATACAGACCATCAATACAGACCATCTATACAGACCACTGGGGTCAGATGAAGCAAAGTTTAGTTCCTGTAGCCACAGGATAGTTTAAAGAAGTGCACAAAAGCCCAACTAATTTCGTATACCCATTTATAAGTAGGGTGGTCTTAAGGACATAGATCAGTCCGGAGAAAATTCGCCGTTCGAACTCGATGCCTTTCGGTTAGCAATCGAGCGTTCTACCGCACTGCCACCGCGTCCTTTCCCAATGATAACGACTCGACTTTAACATTAAAATAATTTGTGAACCTTTATTATCTCTTTCAGCAAGATGTTTTGATAGAACGAACTAACATCAAACGACGCTTTTGTTTAAACGAAATTGTGTTCGTTAGGTCTTCATCTTCTTTCACTATATCTACTGTATTGTTTCCATAGAGGCATTACCATAGTACAGAAGGCATTCGCTGTACTCATAACGCGGTCGGCCATGAAGGGTTATCTCTGTCTGGCTCTGGACGGCAATGAGGGACTAGGGGATCTTCCTGCGATGCGCATGACTAAAGATGTATAGCGTTGGTCAACATGCGCACGAAACCAATCAATGCGACAAGACTTTCTTTCAATTATTCAAACTCCCACTTAAAAACTTCATTGTCTCCACTCCACCATTATGTGGCAGAAAATTCTCACAAAATTTATTTTTTGCGAACGAGGGGATTACAGCCCCTTGCTGGACAGCACAGTGATAATCCTGGAGTTATAAATTGAAAAAAAAAAAACAAAGTTCATCGCAAGCAATCAATTAGAACATCCATCCCTTGTACTCAAATAGCTCATTACAAATGATCTGCCTATCCTACAAGCATATCTTTAGAGCATTTTCGAAAAAAAAATGCTCTATTGTCCCCGTTTTGTCTGTCTGTCTGTCTGTCTGTCCGTCATCACCCTAGATCTCAACAACCATAAGTCCTAGACCCATGATGTATATATCATTTTGAAGGTCTTGGCCTGCCAAGTGTACATCAAAAGTTCATTTCGCGATAGGACCTCTGAGGGCCGGGCTTCAGGGCTCCTAAGGGGCTTATATATTATATATATGGCCCCATTCTACATCTTGTACGTTCAATAACACATTCATTTGGTGCGAAATACTGCAGCACGTAGTTTCACCAAGATTTATTAAGAAACTCACCAAATGAAATAGTAAGCTTGTGTTCTGAGTTTAATTGAAAGTATCAGAGCTATGCAACAATTGACGGAGTTTTCGGACGATTAAATGACTACAATTTCGAATGTTTTCAATTATGAGTCCTATTTCAGTAACCACAAACCACTTGTAGTTAGATTTAAGAGAAAATATTTTTTTTTTCAAATATGAAGAAACGTCTTTATAATATTTTTTTACAGATATATGCATTACAAAATTGAATTTATAAACATTTTCAAAATTTACAAATATTTACTGAAAGCTAACAAACGTACCGATACATAACATGAAAATGCGCTAACACGTCATGTGTCTAGAATGGAACAGGCTTAATTGCTTGTTTTACCTATCTACCAACTTACTTCACTACCATACCTTCGTATCTATCTATCTATCTATCTATCTATCTATCTATCTATCTATCTATCTATCTATCTATCTATCTATCTATCTATCTATCTATCTATCTATCTATCTATCTATCTATCTATCTATCTATCTATCTATCTATCTATCTATCTATCTATCTATCTATCTATCTATCTATCTATCTATCTATCTATCTATCTATCTATCTATCTATCTATCTATCTATCTTTCTGTTTGCATGCCTGCCTGTCTGCCTGTCTGTCTGTCTATCTATCTATCTATCTATCTATCTATCTATCTATCTATCTATCTATCTATCTATCTATCTATCTATCTATCTATCTATCTATCTATCTATCTATCTATCTATCTATCTATCTATCTATCTATCTATGTATCTCTCAGTCTGTATTTCTATCTGTCTGTCCATCTATCTGTGTCTGTCTTTCTTTCTGTCTGTCTAGTTGTCTATCTCTGTAGATATATTTACTTCTAAGTCGACTGTAAGTATGAAATAGACACAAGCACAGACATACAGAGCGAGAAAAAAAGAGAGAGAGAGAGAGAGAATTGGGGGTAAGGCGAGGGGAAAAAATATTTAGCTGTCTGTTTGTCTGCCATCAAATTCAGGTCGAGTCGCAGGGGATTTAAATAAAAGTAAAAATAGAATAAACCAGATAGTCATCAAAATGAAGTTTAATTCTTAAGGGAGAAGATTTGGACTAAAGATCATTGAATAATTAGGATGCTCTCCCTTTTGAATGTCTGATGTCTGTAAACTTGCGTGTATCTCTGTGTTTCTAATATAGAGTTTCAGTGTGTGAGTGTTCATTGTGTTTAGTGTATAATTAGGGGAAAGTAAATATGTATATATTTACATGCGTATGTATATACATACATACATATTGGCGTATACAGACTAACATTCATACAGTCAGAACAAACAGCAGACAGACAGAAAGATAAATAGATGGATAGGCAAATTGGTAAAAATATAATATAGAAATGTCATATGAGGTAGGTGAATAGATAGACAGATAGCGGGCAGATAGATAGATAGGTAAAAAGGTAAAAAGATAGATTTGTAGTTAATTAGGTGAATAGATAGATGTTTAATTAGATGGATAGGTAGACAGATAGATAGACAGACAGACAGACATATATATATATATATATATATAGTATATGTAGATATATATATATATATATATATATATAGATATAGATATAGATAGATAGATAGATAGATAGATATAGATAGATAGATAGATAGATAGATAGATAGATAGATAGATAGATAGATAGATAGATAGATAAATAGATAGATAGATAGATAGATAGATAGATAGATAGATAGATAGATAGATAGATAGATAGATAGATAGATAGATAGATAGATAGATAGATAGATAGATAGATAGATAGATAGATAGATAGATTGGACCTTATAAATACTGCTGATTCAGACACACAAGTCCCTGTGTCTCCCAGTGTTCAATGGACACGTTGTGTCCTCGCTATCAAAAAGTTCACGCACCGGAGGCTCTGTCAGACATTGAACAAAGTGAGCGAGGTGTGGTCATCTATTATGTTTCCTTCTGTGATGTACCCAATTTGACCCTCCCCCCCCCAACCCCCTGCCTCCCTTTGATCAAAATATCTCTAATGAAGCAGCGACAGCCGTGGCTACGGACGTTTTATCTTCCGGATGTCTGTCGGTCCGTTAGTTCAACTGTCCGTCCAGTCATATTCGATATGAGAGATTTATATTCCTGTCCTTAAGTCACAATCTCAGTTATTTGATCGATCTTCTCTGTCTCTCTCTGTCTCTCTCTCTCTCTCACACACACACACACACACACACAGACACACAAATCATGTCATCAGCTGTGTTTGTGGATGTCATTCTGTATACACTAAAACCTGCTGTAACAATAGCTTTAGATAGATTCATACAATTTTAGAACCACTGGTTTAGTTGGGTGGTCAACATTGAAAGTTCATGGGCCAAAGACACAGGCAGAGATTTTGATAATTAGAATTCCAGCGTGTTATCTTTGTTTTGGGTGGAATAAATCTGTCAATGAGCGTCGATGACACCGGATGTACGTGATAAGACGTAATTAGGGAGACAAAGAAATACTAGCCCAAAGTGAGTTTTAGCCGCACCAATCCCTAGGCTGGAATAAGAGTCATTAATATGTAGATGAGCTAGAAAGGGCGTTAGGGAGCCAATCAGAAGTTCTGGGCGTTTGGGGCACGTGATAATTAACCATCACATAAAAAGAGATGTAGCGAAAATTTCGAGAGACCGACGAGATACATTCAGACTGACGAAAGACATCGAGACCTACCGATCGACAGAACGACTATAGAGATAGAGACATCAGGACACCATATTAGATATACGTACTCTTGCCTGTAGGACAGTATACATATTAGATATACGTACTCTTACCGCAAGACAGTATACATACTAGATATACGTACTCTTGCCTGTAAGACAGTATACATGTTAGATATACGTACTCTTACCGCAAGACAGTATACATATATTGACAAGTTATTAAGTATACGTACTCTTATACGATAAGACAGTATACAGGTGTTCAGAGAGAAATCAAGTTATTAAATATACGTACTCTTACTCATACGAGAAGACAGTATACATTCAGAGATAAGTTGAATTTTAACAGTACACAGTGAACGTTTATTCTGCTAAAGCATATTTGTGAATATTTCGGCACTTGAGTGCATTCTATCTGTGTTTTATTATTATTTAAATAAATGTTATTGAATCGTGGAACTTGGCTTTATTCATGGTGTGTTTGTGTGTGAGTGCCAAGAGACTGAACGCTACCATCTTTGAAGTAAAACCAGAGAGAATATCGGCTACTACATAACCTAATATCAACAAACTACATAACGTTCAAACCATAATGTCACATTGAAGCAGCAGTGAAGAACTAGAAGTATTGCATTTGGTGGAACAACGATAGTACCATAACGTTGACAATTTCCAACGTTAAATTGGTGTCTACAACAGTATCCATCACATACATAACATTATATACAAAATATATAGTGTTACACCTACACTACACACAATCACCCAGTAACTGTACACACACGGACAATGATTTATTTGTTTATCTGACATGATCTTGGTTCTATTTTTTTTTTTATTTCACGATGATTTTGTTTGCTGAAATAAAACACAGACAAGAGGTTGTATTAACTGGCCTTGAACTTCACCTAAAATGAAGGCGCAGTCAGAGGCGTATTGAACGGAGGGTGCACATACTTCTAAAAGATCCCCCCCCCCAAAAAAAAAATTCTACACTTGCAGTTGAAATGTGTATGTTTCAGTCTTTTTACGGGGGAGGGAAGGGGAATATCCCCTTGAATTCTGCAACCTTTTCTCCCCCCCCCCCCCACCCGGACTGAATTTGTGCAAGTTAATACCGTTAGCCTTGATAGATGGCATCTCAATGAGGTGGTCAGTTACTAAAGAGCACGACTGAGGGTCCGTGGGTTCAGTTCCAGTTTGAGTGCCGGTACTCATTTTTTTTTGTTTTATTTCTCCAGACATGACCACCCCACACATTGTTCCCCCTTACTTAAAGATGGGTTTACGCCATTAGACAATTATGGCTTTTATTTTTGGAAGGAAACACAGGGTCATGACCTCCTTACATTACGCAGTAAACGAAATCACGTGGTTTCAATGAGATTACAAGGGGCCGTTCACATATTATATATACCGCCGAAAGGGGGGGGGAGGGGTTGATGCACATTTATTATTTTTGTTATATCAAACAAATGTACTATTATGTTATATGAGGGAGGAGGGCAGGGTGAAAAATTTACATTTTTGCGTTATATAATATGTGAACGGTCCCTAATGAAATGCATGACTTAAATTCTAACTATTCTAATTTTTTTTTTTTTAATCTCTACAAGGAGATTTGAAATTACTGTGTCACAGTTTAGCTTAACCTTTTTGAGTAAAAACAACGTAAAAATCAATATAAGAAATAAACACGGTGACAGCAGCGTACATAGTGATTTGTGGGCTCGAGGGGCTAGGCCTCTTTGGGGGCCCCTGCATTTTGACTTTCAACATCATGACATGAAATAATGTACTTAATATTGAATGTCAATCAATGTAAAAAAAATTTGGACACTCCTTTGGGAGCCCCCATCAAACTGTTGGCGAGGCACTTTCGAATTCGGACCCCCCTTCCTTTCCACCTCCCAAGTTACGCCAATGCACGGTGAAGATATATTTTTATTAAAAAAAAAATAATAATAATTCAAAACGTGAGGAATTTAATGTAAAATTAACATGGATTATCTTTATTCATCATCACCGGAAGTTACGATTTGTATGTAAGTTGTTATTTGTTTTTGTAAATCCTCTCAACTGTTTAAACCGTGGTGACACTGTGTCACTTTAAGTGTATTACCCATCCATATGATGTCGCCAGACTTGCTCACTTTATGTCAGCGAACCTTTTTGGGGCCATTTGCCCAAAATTCAATCAAAGAAAAAAAAAAAGAAACCCTCTTATTTAAAGCAATGTGCCAACACTCCAGTTAAAATTAAAGGAAGTGATATTTTAGTCGTGTGCCAACTGATGGGGGGGGGGGGGGCTCTGAGTGCCGACTGTGGCAACGCGTGCCATAGTTTCGGCACCACTGCTCTTTGTTACGGGTACAATTTACGGAATAACTTGTCACTTAGCTATATATATATATATATATATATATATATATATATATCCCATGCTTCCCCCATTGCCATGGCGCATTCAGCTATTATAGGTTATGTAAAAAAAAAAACAACATTGCGCTACACAAAAATAAATAAATAATAATCTGCCCCATGTGGATGTTTTATAGGGTCAAGGAAGATAAATCTCACTCTTACAATGACTTTAATCATAAGTCACCACGCTTGCCATTGCAGTCACAGCCATTAACACGCCTACAGTGCTATTATCATGTCTTTGGGGGGGGGGGGGGGCAAGGAAGAATTACTGGAAGGTACTTAAGAAATAATTTCTCATAGTATCCGATTTTAAAGACATTAATACTAGAACGTGGGGGAAAGGTTTGGAATTGCGGACCCTAATCGGCTGCCTTCTTTGACGACCCATAAAAACGGTCCTGATTTGATTGTGCATTTTGTAAAAGAAACTGCAAGATAAGATCTATAAACTTGCTGACATTGAAAATAAGGGGTGGGAGGCAAGGAGATTGTCCGACTCTACTGAAGTGTGACTCAGCATAGAGCCCACCAATTAACGCCACCCGATATCTTTGTGACAGTTTAAGCCTGCGGCGATGAATATTCATTATCTGAATACATAAAAGTTTTTTTTGTTTGTTTATTTCTTGGGCGGGTTGACCTTTCTCCGCCTGATGTCACCACTGTCTTCACCGCCACCTACAGTCAGGTTATTAGCTTTATTAATTTGCGGGTATTTACCGTTGCCGAGTTAGCTCGTATCTTAGCGTTTACATCACGTGATGTAGATATGTGGTGGTGTCAGAACTACTGTCATCCCTTTGAATTTTTTTTTCCTTCTTCGCTGCAACCTCAAACCCGCTTTTCTTTTTTTTTTACGTGTTTACCATCTACACTATTTGGCAAGAAATCTTGATACTTGTTAACACTCTCTCGTTGCGTGTAGCCACCAGCACTTTTTGATACAATGTTGATTTTCACACTCAGAATAATTGCAAGCACATAAACTACCTCACAGAGGTGTTCGTACGGTTTGGGGGGGGGGGGGCAGGATCGTATGGTGGCTTTAATCAAAGGTAAATATGGGGGGCACTGCTTACAAATACGTGGGCCTGTTATAAACTTTAAGGTGGTCCATGGGGCATTTAAGGTTTCTGCTAGTTTTTTTTTCTATCTTTTTTATTTTTTAAGCTACACTAGCCATTTTTGGCACATGCATACAACATACCAATTAATGAACAAAGAAATTAAAAAAATATAAAACAATTTATTTAAAAATGTATTTTGTGACTTTTTTGGGTAAAAAAGTGTAATTTTAAGACACATTTTCAAAAATTTTCAAAGAACCAATTTTTAAAATCTATTTTAAATATCGTAAAATAACTTTGCACAAATGTTAATGAGTGTGTTTCAAACAAACGTCCAATTTTTTTTTTTTTTTTGGAAATATTAAATAGAATTTTTTTTACAATCGTTGTTCTTACCTACCCCCCCCCCAAAAAAAAATGCAAATTGGACGTTTGTTTGAATGCCCCATGGACCACCTTAACAACCGGGGCCCCAATGACCTGATGAACCTTTAAGACATTTAGTCCGGAGGGGAGGGTGTCTTGAATTTTACATTTGGATTCAATTAACCAGAATAAAAGTCTCGACCGGGGTTTGCCTAGTTTGCCCATCCACGATAACGGCAATGTAGACGCCCTTATATTTAATTTATTGCTCAATGTTAATTTATGGCTCTGGATCTCACGCAAACAAATTTGTATTTTAAATTCATTACAAGCCAGCACTGATGGATCGTAAACCTCAGTACAAAGAGGACGGCGCTTCTTAAATGGGTTCATTTGACCCGAAAATACATCTGCTATGTATGAACTGGCAAAGAATCATATAATAGTGAATGCGATTTATAGTAAGTTCCGAAATGTAGTCAAACAGTATCTGAAAAAATAAATATTGCTTTCCTTAACTTATTTGTGTGTGTGTGTGTGTCTGTGATCATAATATGGCTCACAGTAAGACGCAAAACAAGGCTCACAACAAGGCTCACAATAAGGCTCACAATAAGGCTCACCATAAGGCTAACAATAAGGCTCACAATAAGGCTCACCATAAGGCTCACAATAAGGCTCACAATAAGACTCACAATAAGGCTCACAATAAGGCTCACAATAAGGCTCCGACATGTACTTTTTAAGGAAAGGCAAACTATGCGGCCGTCTAAAGCACTCATGGCTACAATATGTACTTTTTGCTTACTTGGGTGGCCCCGTTACCCTTTAAAAGTCTATGCCTTGGGCCCTCTCTGAAACTTAAGAACTGGATCAGCCTGTACAGGTTGAATGCTTTGTCCTATTCTGTATTGAAACAAAAAAAAAAACAACCTGGCAACATAAAATGAGATTCAGCTGTTGTGGCGCAGTGTCTACGTTGCTGATTCACCCTGTGACACGGCGGGGGGGGGGGAGGCGGGTGATACAAGTACAGGGGCACGAACCCATTGACACCCCCTCCTCTCCTCCTTCCCTCCACCCCTTTCCCCTCCCCCACCCCCCGCCCTTGGCTTTTAACGATCGAAATACAAATATCACGGACACAGAGTCGCCATTGCTTAGCACCATGATATCTGAAAATAGCAAAATGTCACGATACAAACACTGACCTTAACCTACAGGAATAAATGTTTAAAGAGCATGCCATTATGCTAATACACAAATAGGGTACGCCTTTGTGTTATTAGGGGAAAACAAATCTGATAATAAAGTATTAGTAGACCGGTCGCTTATGATAATATAAAACACATCTCGAGCTATGCACATCAGAGGCAGACATAGGTCAGTTGAGGTCAAGGGCGCAGACGACACTATTGGACCACTTAAAATAAGAGAGAAATATTAAAAGGGTTAGAATTTCTTTCTCAAAAGTCGGGGCTTCGTATGCGCGCCCGATTCACCCGTCCTTAAAGTCCGCCACTGATAGAGAGAGATACGTAGACAAGGAATACGGCTGCATGGAATAATAAGGCGGAACACAACACGGAAGCTACTAAAAAAACACGTTTTTGTGTTAAAAACGGGTTTTCCCAGAAGATAAAACTTTGTTAAATTGTCTGTCACTTTCCATATCAATTCGGCTGAACCAAAATGAATGAATTGTGCTGATTCATATATTTTTTTTCAATTCTGATACACATTTAAAATATTTCTTTCTTTATAGTCCTAGGTTTTTCTTTAACAAAACAATCAATTCATGTGACTGACTTCCTCTTTTCTGTACCTCTAAAATGGGCAACATTAAAAAAAAAAAGAGATTCTTTAGACGGCGGGATTAGAACTTCGGTCTATTTTTTAAAAAAAAAACAAAGATAAGATTTACAAGAAAAAAATTTTAAAATATTTTTCTTTCAGTCTAAATGAGAGTGATCCTCAAATAAAGAAAAACTAATATCTTTTTTTTTTTTAAATCTCCTTTTTAGTTCTACCCAAAGAATGAACGAGTCTTGATGTAATTTCATTGTCATGATCTTATGTCAGACCCGTAGCCTCAATAAGATGTAATGCCATTGTCATAATCTTATGTCAGACCCTTAGCCAGTGCCATTCTTTGGGGGGGCCCTAGTTCGGGGCTCTAGTCAAATGTGCACTTGAAGGCCTTTTGCGAAAAACGCTAGCAAGAAATCTTTGGCCCCCTTACATCTTTGACAATTAGCCCCCCGACCCCCCTCCCTTCAAACTTTTTTTTAGGGATTCAAGTCATTTCGGGTTACACCAAAATAAAATGACGCTATTGGGCCCATTAGAGATTGACCAGTTTTTCCTATTCATATGAATTGCCCAGACATCAGCCAACTACGGAAACCTTTCTTTGTCCAGACAATTGCAGATCAGAGCGGTTCGGAGTTTTTTGAGAATGGTTTAGAGTTTTTGCCTATCCATCCATTGATCTCCCTGTATGAATGAGATCTTTATCTCTTAGATTCTATGAACTGCTAACGGGCCGTTTCATGCAGCTCCCTTCTTTCATACTCCGCCATAGCATATAGTGCAATGACCATGTGGGCACTACGGGAGACACTTAAACGGCAAAGATTTTACGCTCGTCTTCACTTGTCTGTTTAATATTTAACTTCGCGAGTCACTTGTAATTAGGGAGCGACCGATAATCGGATCGGTATCGGACCATCGGTAAAAAGGCATATCGGTCGCTTCCTACTTGTAATGACTCTGTTCAACTAAATCATTAAATTATTTATTGATCACGCTCATAGAGGAGAAATGATTTGCCCCCTTTTTCGACTAAAGTTTTATTTTTAGAACCGCTGCAGTTGGTTTGACCGTGTAATTCCATGTCTAGCCCCCCCCACCCATGGGCGTATTCATGGGGGGGGGGGGGTAAGGGGGGCATTTGCTCCTCCCTACATTTAAAAAAAATGTCATAAAGTTGTTATTTGCCCCCCCTGGAAAAATTCCTAGCGACGCCCATGCCCCCACCCCACCACAACGCATACCGCCAATAAATGTTTAATTGTGTGCTTTATGCAGCTTAATAACAAAATGAGGAAGAGATCATTAATCGCGTGTATGCGTGAAAAGGATATGCGATGCTGAACTCTTGTTTTGTAGTCGTGTTCACATTGTATCGCATAGACGATATTTCTGTCACAGGTCATTCCTCCCCCCCCCCAACACCCTCAACCTCCACCCCTCACCGTCTTACATCCAACCACAATACACAATTTAAACAAAGTTAACAGCAGTAGAGACAGACAGACGACCACAGTACTCCTTTACTCTATTCGTAGCGGCTACAGTGTGTGTCACATTAACCTGTTATATGTGTGTTGCTGAGTTCAGACTGTGCGTGTAATCCTATTTCATTTTTTTATGTGTTTGTGTGTTTACCTGCTTCGCTTGTCAAAAAGGATTTTTAATTCATAGGATTTCTTTCATCAAATAATAATTCTGAAAAAAAATATTACATATCTAACACTTGAAACCCGTAAATCCACCAGGAAATGTAAAATTCTAAACTGGTGTGGTAAGGATACATTTACGTCGATGGTTGTTCAAACAGTTTTGTTAGGTAAGGGGCATTTTTTTAATGTATAGAAGAAACACTAGCAGAAGTCTCTTGTTTGTGCACATTTACACGCTGTTTCCGCTCACTAATTAACTCTATTATGTTTGTTACCAGGGCTGGGGGTGTCGGATTCATTTGTCCCACACCGACACCCCAAAAAGTAAGGGGGGGGGAGGATTTTAGGCAAAGAAGCCTAGGAAATTACCCACAACGCCTATCATTTAAAGCTGCACTGACCCTACCTCCCTATGCTGTTGCCTAACATGCCTGTATATATATATATATATTAGTACGGCACTGGCCTATACTGTTTCTACAAAGATGAGACGATATCCCCCTGATTATTCTATAATTACCATGTTACAATTTTTTTTTGCCAAGTTCAGTCACCCACCGGCAAGTGTCTCTCGACGTTGCAGTTTCGCCTTTACCTAGGTATTGACCATAAGGGCACCCACTGTCTGCATCCTCCTCTGCACGTCATGCTGCAACGTCCATAAACAAACGTCTCGTCGTTCTGATTTGAACCCCCCCCTACCCCCACCCCCGTGTCATACTGAATGTTGATAGAGTTCACACTATCTCGCCCCTTTAAACACTTCAGTGAAAGGGAAGAAGGGGGGCAGGTGGCGCGTTGCTTATCCAGTAGATTGCAAAAGAATGGTAGTTACAATTCACATACATTCTAATTACATTTCACATACATTCTAATTTCATTTCACATATGTTCTAATTACATTTCGCATACGTTCTAATTACATTTCACATACAATCTAGTTACATTTTAGTTATAATCAAACTGCATATGACACTCATTCTAATGACATGTCACGGGCAGTTCAATTACGCTTTACATACATTCTAATTACATTTTAATTACGTTTTCAATTATATTTGCCTATGTTTATGACATGATATTCTGGCGATCTCTTGTGTGAATAATCAAATGACGTCATGTGTTAATGTGTACTCTTTGACAGTGACGAGTTGGAGGAAGACAGACCTATGACGTTCTGGTCATGTGTCCTCTACGTCATCGCCAACATCGTCGGCATGTTCCTGTACTGGCTGTACCAGCAGCAGAGGTGAGTCGTAGCTAGCTGCACGCCTGAGCGTTTGTGTTTTGTATGCTTGAGAGAGGAGGGGGCGGCGAGGGAAGGGTGGGGGGGGCATTCAGTTATTACGTAACTGATTTTTTTAACGTCCCCCAATTCCCTTGTCATGCTTTTACATATATCACAACGCCCCCCCCCCAACCATCCCTTTCCCCGGCCCCTTTCTCCCCCCCCCCGTCACACTGTGTCACACCAGTAACCAATGTCTCCTCTATCCCCGAAGGCTGTGTGCGGCAATAAAAATTGACTGCAAGTAACATAAAGTTCACAGGTCGATCGAACCAAAATAGTCAGTCCGTTAGTTTCCATGTGCTTCTACCTTCACCAGTGCCGTAGCGAGCTTAACTCGCGCCTGGGGCACAATACCTTTTTAGCGCCCCCCCCCATTCGAAAACCATGTAATATTATATGTAAAATATACCATTTGGCGCCCCTTTTGTGAGTAGCGCCCAGGGCATGATGCCTCCTTGCCCACCCCTCGCTACGCCTCATACCTTCACCCAGTGGCGCCGAGAGCCAACACGGGCCCCAGGGCAGGACATCATTGCGGGCCCCTTAATAAACAATAAGGGCCTCCTTACAGATGCGGGCCCTCTGGCAATGACCCCTCCTGCCCCCTCCTCTCGACGTGCCTGCCTTCACCTATCTTTGTTTGGTGTTTATAGACTTAAACTTGCGAGTAGCCCTCTCCCCCCCCCCCCACCACCAACCTTCCCTTTCCCAATAAACGTTTTGAAGGAGGGTCCCCAGTATTCTAGCGACGACGTTGTCTCTGTCGTTCTGAATGTATTTTCTCTGTTTCTTTCTTTAAAAAAATTCTGTCTTGAACGAGTAGTATAAGTCACTGTCTGTTAATCTTAAGTGTATGTCGATAAGCCTTATCGTAAACTTCCACAACGCAGGTCGAACATAAAAAAATTGACGCTAAAACCTTTTTTTTATTTCACTCTTGTAATTTTTTTAAAACGACTTTTATACTTGGGTGATTAAACTTCCCTAACTTTCGATGTGTCGTCCACAGAGCGCAGAGGCAGAGACAAGAGGAACTGGAGGAGGCTGAAAGGACTGACCTCGGCTATACTGGCAGCATTCTGGACACCTCCCGGTACAGCCGACAGAATCACAGAGCCGCTAGTCAATCATCTCTGCTGTCACTCCTGGGGCTGTCCTATAATGGATATAAAACTTTCTTTGCGTTCGAGGACAGGTTTTGTAATTTTGAAGATGTATGTATCATCGTGTATCATCTTGTATCATCGCGTATCATCGTGTATTATCGCCTATCATCGTGTATCATTTCTTTAGAAATATGATTATGGGGGAAGATAGTTATGAAGGGGAGTGGTTCGTTAGACTCAAACTTTTTATTCCCGTGGACTAATTACTACGCACCAGATATAAAGCGCAGTAAGTAAAAAAAGTAAAGTTCTTTTAAGCTCCTAAGGGCTCATCGGGGCATATGAAGTATAGAATTCATCTGTTTCAGCAACCACTTCATATAAAGGGATTGTGTGGTTATCACAACGCCATGCCACCTTTACTCCCCCATCCTAAAGTCTGTTACCCATTTAAAGCTGGGTGGACTTGATAATTCTGGTAAGTTTCGAGCCCGGGACACATCCGCTTGATATTTGAGTGCTCTACACCGCCACCCCCTACCAAGGGGGGGCCCTGGGGCCCCCCCCCCCCTTTGGGGTGGCCCCCCCCCCCTCCCCAAAAGAAAAAAGGAGAAAAAAAAAAAAATAAAGTTGCCCCCTTTCCTGGGTTTTGTGGCCCCCTCTCTTCCTTTTTCCTTGTTTGGTTTTTTTTTCTTCCGCACGATGTCCCATTCCCTTTAAATCACAGTCACAAACCTGTTTGTTTTTTTTTTTAAATCTAGAGCCAAATAAAAATAAGAACATTGCAGGCATTGCAACAATGTTGACTTTAAAGCTCTCAGTGTTCTGAGGACCTGATTAAAAATGCCAGTGGAGTGGAGACGTGCTGTTAAGCAGCCATTAGGTTTACGAGGGCCAGTTTAGTGCTTTGTTCAACACATGTATATCTGAATATTGAGGGGAAGGTGGGGGTATTTTAATTTTAATCTACGAACAGCCTCAAAATTTGAAGAGTGTGGCTATCTGTTGTTTTGTGCTCAATGGAAGGATATCTCTACACACTACATACTGAGCCCATTATAAAGGACTGCCACCTGGTAGACGTGATCCTGGGCCACTCACGGCAACTGGAGCCCCCCCCCCACCCTTTCGAAATCACACACCCACTAATTGCTAAGTCATTTTATAGCATAATACTGTGCCCAACAGGGACTGGAGGGGGTCCATATAATGTGCCCTGGTGCCGGCCCTGCCATTATTCATTACAGAAACATTACTCTTTTTTAAGTGCCCTTCCTAACTGTAACCGTTATTGTAAGGTCCAAGGACGCATCACTTGGGCCTCAGTTAACTTGATTTGCTCAGATTTGTAATGGCAACCTTTGTGTTGCTGCCCGTGTCCAGTAGCGGCCTTACGGGTGGCCATTGAGGCTAAGAGCCCAGGCTCCACAGCAAAGCGGCCCCGCGTTAGAGGATTTATTTTCATCAGACCTACTTACTAAAATAAAACTAAACTTTTGTTCCATGCATGGTATTGACCTGTATACCCCAGGTCCTGCAGACGACACTCTCCCAAAGCCGTTAAACCAGAGCCGTGTTCTTGGGTTCTCGGGACCTCAATATGTATAATTATATCGCATGACTAAATAAGTCTACTCATATTTCATCATTAGGTTGCTAGGGCTTGCAGGAAGGCTGGGCTGGAGACATGCGGTCTGATAGTAGGTGTGGATTTTAGCGCCAGCAATGAGTGGCAAGGCAGAAAGACGTTTAGTGCACAGAACCTCCACAAAGTAATTCCTGGCAAAATCTTCAACCCCTATCAGAAAGTAAGTAGTAGTTTGTTTTTTTATTGACAATTTCTGAAGATATATTAGAAAAAAACCTATAATAGTTTTTTGCATTTATGTTATCAAATATAAAAAAAATATAAAGGTTGTGCACCTGTTACAGAGCCGGTCTTAAATATGTGAGGGTCTGATTGAAGTCATTGATGAATGAGCCCCCATTTTTTCATTTGGGGCTCCAGGGAGTTGCCTTTTTGTGCATATATGATTGGTTCTGACCTGTTATACTTCAATTAATTTCTTTGATAAAACTATATGGAAAATTAACCTTATGTTATGTGCTATTTCAACTCAGTACAGCTGTGTAAGGGGCCGAGGATCAAAGTATCTGCCACGGCCCTAATATCTTAATAACAATGCACGCAAATTATTTTATAAGTATGAATGCTTTATAAATATTTCATATTCATGCATGTGTAAAACATGGATTGTCTTATAGGTTGTATCCAGTGTCGTCTTTATGGATAGGCAAACTAGGTCCTCCTTCCAGTATTGATCTCTATTCAACCTGATACTAACAGGCAGCCCCATAGCCAAGGGGGGCACCGGGGGGCCGTGCCGCCCCCCCCGCTAGGTATGGAGTGCCCCCCCCCCCGCTTAAAAAAGAAGAAAAGAGGAAAAAATAAAAAAAGGTAAAGGTGCCCCCTTGCTGGGTATTGGTGCCCCCCTGCTGACTTTGACCTGGCTACGGGCCTGCTAACAGGGCAAGAAAGGTACTTTTGCGTGGGACCACCAAAATATCTATGGTAGCTTCTGCCTTGGTCTTCAATAGCAGGGCTCTAATAACATTACAATGGACAATAATATGTCAAAGAAACCTGCTGACCATACTTAACATAGCATTTTAGTATTTAAAAAAAAATGCCCTGATAATGGGTTCTTTATCAGTGTATGTGAGAGAAGGGCAGATATAGTGGTTACAGACATTGTTGATTTCTATTTCTACGACATGACAAACTATATTTCATCTGTTTTTCATTCAGGTTATATCCATCATGGGAAGAACACTCGAGTCTTTTGATGAGGACAACTTGATCCCCGCCTACGGCTTTGGAGATAACATCACAATGGCGCACTCTGTTTTCTCATTTAAAGAAGATGAAAATGGCCAGGAGGAACCCTGCAAAGGATTTACAGAAGTTCTTGAGAAATATGGAGAAATCGCCAGCAAGATTACTCTTGGTGGACCAACAGATTTCGCCCCTATCATTAACAAAGCAATAGAGATTGTCAGAAATTTAAAACGGTAAATAAAGTTTTATGATACTTTCATAAATACATAGTTATAATAATCAGGAACGTTTTTTAGAGCATTATAATTTATTACCAGGGCATTATTATATAATGCAGTGTGTATCAGGACTTTATTACAAGAGCATTAATATAAAACCATTTGCTGCTTGACTTGTACTAAAATTTACAGCTGAGAAAGCAAAATTTGTATGATATAGTTAAATGAGTTCTAAAAAGAAAAATAATAATTGAAGAATACAAATAAAAGTAAAAAGTTCATTCACTTAAATCTCTTTTAAAAGAATAAAACAAGTAAAAAAAAAACCTGAAAAAAAAAAAACCCAGATTATACATTGAAAAGTAAATCTTGTATTAAAAGTGTGTTTCATTATAAATAATGAGTATTACTATTGCTACATCTAGGTATCATATTCTCATAGTCATAGCTGATGGCCAAGTGACTGAACAGAGCACCACTATCCAGGCCATTGTAGAGGCTTCCCTGTACCCTCTCAGTATTATCATGGTGGGCGTTGGCGATGGACCCTGGGTCACCATGGAGCAGTTCGACAATTGTTTACCTGAACGCTGCTTTGATAACTTTCAGTTTGTCAACTTTCATGCCATCATGCACAGTTGCAGGTGAATTTACCGTCTTCTAGTTTTGTGTGCTTTATGATGTATAGAAATTATGACAGTAATGTTAGCGTGAATTGGATGTTAGTTCTTATAGAGAGCTACCAGATTTATTACATTAAAGATGATTGAGAGTTAAAGTGTGTGAGGTTCCTGTAAGGATAAGATGAAATCTCTTAGAGCCTATTAATCACTTATTAATGGGACTTTTTATGGTGCCCTTCTTTCTTCCCGACCAAAACGGATAGTGTAATTCTATGGAGGCATCACAGAAAATATAGAGGTAACTTTCACGATGACCTAAAATATCTGTTGATCCTCACCAGGGACCCTCAGGTCGACAGAGTCAAGCACTTTACAGCACGACCATTTGTCCCCTCAGATAAAGTAGAGTTCAGCAGTTAATGTGGCCATAGCATTCAATTGGATTATGATTGCTATTTCACTCCCTGGCTAATGCCAAATATCCATTTTTAAGCTGGGTGTGGAATTAAAGACATCAATCAGTATGGAAATATCCTTGCCATTTCTCAGGCTTGAAACTGGGGAAACTTCGTTTTATAGCTATCAATCTATATCATGCTACCTTCCTTACCAATTAACTAAAGTTGTCAACAGATTTTGGAGATGAAATTATTTTAAAAATGGTAATTTAGAATGTTCGCATGAAATTATGCTCAGAAACTAAACAACTATTAGTTTTGTGAACTATGAAAATAAATGTAATAACTTGTGAATTTATTTTGATAAAATTAGATATCAGTTCTCTTGTAACAGTGACATAAAACTAATTTATTCTCAACTTAATATTAATTTAGAGATACTAATTTATTCTTTTCACATTTATATTAAGAATGCATTAAGTATATTTTAAATTCAATGATCTTTTTGTAAGATATACATAAATATAAATACATGTATATAAACAACAACATGAAAATATTTCTTTTTTCTCTGAATTTTTAAAATTAATTCTATTCACTGCCTTTTTGCCATTAGTTATTTTTACTGTTTAAGCTTGAGTTTTACGTAATTCACTCTCGGTGCTCCTATAAAATACTGATCATTTCTGCCAACAGAAAAAACCCAGATGCAAGTTTCGCTTTGCATGCTATGATGGAAATACCAGATCAATACAAGACCATTAAATCACTGGGCTATCTGGATGGCAGCGGAGCAACTGACAAAATGAACGGAGTGTCAAAGACTGAGGCCAACAGAAAAGATATCTTAAAACAGGACTAGCAGCTGTTGAAAGGGAGTGTTTAAAATGTTGTAACTGGTGCTATTTTGGTACATATACTATGAGCCTTTAGAAAAATGTATATTTTACCGATTAAATAATTATAAGAAAATATGTAAATTACAAGTTTGCCTAAAAATTGCATTTTGGGGAAATACCAGGTATGTTATAAAATAAAGTGTGCAGTACTCTTTGCTGTGTGAATTGTGCATAGTGTTGTTAAAGCTACAACTTGTAGCCAATAGCACACACCTTTTACATCCACCACTGTTTGTAACATATGTAGATGTCTGCACTATTATGACTGATTAGAAATGTAGTCCATTATTTTTAGGTTCTGATTTTTCATTATGTCTAATAATGATTTCATGTTATAAAATGGCTGTGGCAACTATTAAGGATAATGTCAAACACAATATGTTACACCCAGATAAAGTTTCATTGAAAATATATGCTAGTTCAAAAAAATAAAATTATTACTACTTAAAAGCCAAATAAGGTAACTTTCATTTTTTTTTCATCATAATGTAAAAATGTTTCATATAATCATTTATTAGAACAAAATTTTGTTCCTTCATTATTGCAAGTCATTACTTTTAAATTTGCATTCCTTATATAACACATGTATTAAATATGACAGATGTCAGATTTTGTGTTCAAAACGATAAATGTGTTGCAACTGATTTGATCGTAAATGTATTGATAAAAATCTTATGTGCCTTACATAGATTTATTAAAAATGTGATATACTTTTGTTCACTTACTGCAGCATTCTTCAATATTTCACATAATTATAATGATGTTGAAAAGTATGAATGTGTTAAGAGTGCCATTTCCTTATGTAAATTTATCAACAGCCAACAGAATAATATATTTGTAATTCAAATGTCATTGCATTTTTTTTGCATAAATTAATAAAAAAAAATGTTTAACTGATGTTTCTGCTCTTTTTGTCTAAATTTTGTGTCATTCAAATCACTGAATTTTTTTTCTAGCCTGAGTGTTACAAAAATATAAACATTTTGTCTATTCTATTATTAAATCTACAATTTTTATCGATTTAGGAATGGATGTATAAAACAAAAAACTACACACAAATCTTAAAATTAACTTAAATCACAAAGAATGATACAAAAATATGAATTTATTTTTGGTGCAGAGAATAAAAAATTTAAATGCGACTCCATTATTTCATTTCTTGATAGAACTTCATTTGTACAGCATGAAAGCCAAAACCATTTTTAAAAAAATTGTCTCTATTCCCATTTCTTGTTTCTATTTAAAACTTTTAATAGCTCTTGAGTGGTAAAATTCACAGGGAGGTTGTCAAGTCTCTCTTTTAATTTCTCATCTCTCTGTTTCTCATCATTCATGTAAGGTACCCTAGGCACAATACTGTGGTAGGCATTTTCTTCTGCCTGATAAATAAAAAAAATTTAAGGAAAGAGTGATGAACACTTAAGCAGACTAATGTCTGATGTGATAATATGCATATATGACCTGGAAATGATCACTGTTAAAACCCTAAAGCTGTTCACTGACTGAAAGTTTAATGCTGTCAATTATCAGCAAGCTCTGGTATTACACATTAACATCCTGATCCAAATATGTCCCCAGTCGACTACTATCAACATTTGTACCAGCTAGATAGTCCAAATCTGTATTTATTTTCAATTTTCTTATTAACACTATTTCTATTGAGCCAGTTTTTTTCTATTACGTTAAATTCTGTTATGAAACCAAAAAACAAGTTACCTCTGTAAAATATGCATTTTAACAAAACCCCAAAAATTAACAGAAACAATCATATTTGGTATCAGATTAAATATGACTTTAAATCTATGAGTCTGGAAACTCAGTTGTATTTCTTTTTACTAAAAGCAGATGTGTTTCTCGGCAGTTGTTCTTCAAATTTACCCCAAATATGCTCATTTTTACTCTACTGGACAAAATTTATATCAGTCTGTCAACCTTCCTTTTTACTCTAAGAGAGTAAGTTGGCCTGGCTGACGACACAGCCCATAAATAAAATTTTTACGAATAACCCTATTACACTGAGAAATGGGCCTGGCTGACGACACTCTCATTGAATAAATTTTTTTTTACGAAGGATCCTATTTAAAAAAGTAAATTATGTGCATTAGTTTATTTATCAGTAATCTACTATGGTTTAACTGAAGCACAAATTCTAATTATAAATAATGTCAAAAATTCACTGAATCAAATATAACTCAACACCTATGACGTTTAAAAGGAGCATTGGGAAATGAAAGCTTAACGATGTCATACAGAATAGTGGGTCTGCAATAAATGTTTTAAAAAAAAAATTTATTCTTACTGATGAAATCTGAAAAGTTCTAATTGATTCGATTGATAGTTTTATTTCTGCTATGACATTTTTATATTTTGTAATACAATATTTAGCACTTTAAAATTGGCAAATATATGTTGTTGTAAACATATTAAGTTAAGCTTTTCTAAGCAATTAAAAAAAAGGCAAAAAAATTTCATAAAAGAAGACTAGCGGAAAAGGTTTTTCAACGGTTTGCTATAAAAGTAAGTAAAAAAAATCTTTAAAAAGTTAGCTAGTCTATGTCTTATATTACATAAGGTTAAAAAAAATGTAATAAATTTTGAGTGTAACTGTGTTAAAATGATTTACGTTAGGGTTTACTGTTTTCTGTAACTGAAATTTAATTCATCTATTAATTTTTGTTTTTCTTTGTTCTTGAAGACATTCATCTTTTAGGGCTTTTTACATATGAATAATGTACTGATGTTTTTTGTGTTTACTCATAAAATGAATATATATAGAGATAGCTATCATTTGATTCTCAAAAAAAGTAATACAACAAACGTAATAGCTAATAATGGTGAATCTTCCAACGTTATAAATAAAAAAAATACATACATACAACTTTTTTTTTGCTCTTCAGATTGATAAGTATATACTTGTATTTGATTTATAAAGCTATACAAAGTACTAAATAAGCTTACCACTGTTAAAAAAGGTTTGTTCAAAAGATCTATGTTATCCTTCTCAATACACATCAATTCTGCGACCTTTCTTTTAAAATTGACACTGATGGGTGGTATTACTCTTTGTTTTCTGAAATGTTAAGAAATAATTAATAGTTGATATTCAATGACTGGTACAAAATAATTATTAGTTGATATTCAATGACTGGTACGAAATAATTATTAGTTGATATTCAATGACTGATATGAAATAATTAATGTTTGATATTCAATGACTGATATGAAATAATTAATAGTTGATATTCAATGACTGATATGAAATTATTAATGTTTGATATTCAATGACTGATATGAAATAATTAATAGTTGATATTCAATGACTGATATGAAATTATTAATAGTTGATATTCAATGACGGATATGAAATAATCAGACTTAAAATGAAAAAAAAAAAAACTGCACCAAAAATTATGAATACTGAATAATCTTGAATATCCTGTTATTGGAACTATTTAAAAAATTATAGAGATAATGAAAAAGAAGAGGCATCAAGGCATCAACTGATAAAAATAAAAAAGTATTAAAAAAAAAAACTTTAGAAAAAATTACTTTTACTAAAATGTACCAAAGAGCTATTGGTCAGCCAATGTGAACATTGGTCGGTGTAGCTGGCCAACTGCTGCTATTGGCCACCTAGCAGCAGACATTGGCCGTAACATACATACGAAAAAAATCACCACGTGGCTGATCACTGACCATATCAACCTCATTTATGTTCACCTTTGTTGAAAATGAACACATTGAAAGATGACACATCATCCAGAGACATCTATCAGTTAACCCAAAGATTAGAAAACCATGACCTGATGGTCATGTGTGACCCATCAGTATGTTAAATACAGCAGACACCCTGCTTCTAACCACTTCTTCACATCAATGATGTTTACACTTAATTTTATTATTTCTTATTTCCGTCAAGTTTAAGAGCCAGATACATTTTAAAATACTTTGCCCATCCCTTGGCTAGACATGAGAAAGTAAACATTTAATTATCATTTTCATTAGTTAGAGCAGGAAGTACACATTTTTTTGTTTTGCTTAGTGATAGAAATGAACAGCTACTAATAGTAGTTATGCTGTAAGTCTAAGCCAAATATAATTAATTCCCACATACAGCATATCATAGCTTTTTTCTTTAGCTAATCAGTAGCGGAAAATTAGATTTGAACACTTATCTGAAAAGAAATATCAAATGTGCAAAATACTCTAGAGTCTGCTTTCCAAGCTTGTTTGGCTGTATAATTTGACCCATGCTCAATCACAATTTATTTATTGCTATTGAAGGCTATTGCCTATTGGACTTGTATAGCCCTTCACTGCCTTTCAGTTAAATTTGACAAAAACATTTTAAAAAATGTGTTGACCCATCAATTAGATTTATTAAATTTAATCAGTTACAAAATTATAAATTCTTACTACTAGTATGAGTACAACTAGTTCATGTTAATTTTCAATATTGACAATATATGTGACAACTGTCAAAAAAACAATATCATCATTCTCAGTCATTGAGTCAACAAAATCAATGAAGATGAACAATGATAGTCAATGCCAAAGTCATACAAATGATAGATAAACAGTGACGATATGCTTGTATTATTGTATATACAGTATAGTAAAATATACTAGAATAGATAGTGACATTATGTCTCAGTATGACACTAATGCTAATACTTTTTTTTACTTGTAAAGATAGTTTAATTAGTTTATACCAGCTGGCTGCACAAGCAGAAAGAAATATTATTAGATGCCATTGTTAAGATTTTAGGTTTAAGAGCTTGCTGTTTTATGCTCTGAACTTACCCAAATCTAAGTAAACCATTAACTTTTCGATATCGGATATAAAATTGTAATACATTAGTTAACTTCATTTTGTTCGTCTGTTATTGTAATAAGGTCAATGTGTTTTTTAATACTTGAAGAAATCGAAAATAGCCAGTTTTTTTTCTTAATAAGGTCACTGGTTTAACAGCTTAATCATAAGTATAATATATGATTCAAATAAACTAAACATTTGCAAAGAATTATTTAAACATTTTATATTATTTTTCTCATAAATTTTATATGTCACTTATAGCACAAAAATATAAATATGATTAAAAAAATTAATGTAAAAATTTAATTACAACTTGTCAGCATTGAAAACTTGAATTTCCAATTTTATTAATAGACACTAACAACAATGGCGATAAATAATAATGACTACACCAAGAATGTTAGTGCGTGATGCTGGTAAGTATTTAAATATTAATAACTTACTGTTCACTAAATTATAGCATGAAGAGATTGATTGTTAAGTCATCACTAAATGGCGTACATTCATGAATATTTGTTAATATTGTCGAGTAAATTGGGCACATCTTTCAAAATCAAGTTAAACTAAAATCTAAGACTAAGTGAACTAAACTGTTAGTATTAGTCTATTAGTATTACATAAACAATCTTATTTCGTCAATTTTTTCTTTAAATTGTTGTTATAGGTAAATGTTATGGTTGTACAAATAAGCTATTAAAATATATCATATTTTAGCAACAATTGTTATTTTGATTGTTATTTTTCTTAAGGATAAAGCTCTTTTTACTGTCGATTTCCATTACTTGATGATATTTTAAGTCTTATAATTCAACTTATTATTAGCTTATTAATATTTTTAAATAATTATGTATTATTTTTTTAATACTAACTTAACCAAAAGTGACTTAGCTAACCAAACTTATGATTAGAATAACTATTGCTACTTCATTCAATAAGTTTGAACTAATTTAAAGCTAGTGTATCAATATTTGCTAGCGTATTAATAATTATTTATTTTAAGTAGAGCTGTTGTTCGATTAAAAAAATTGATCGAAATTAACGCATGATAAAAAATTTTGATCGCAAATTAATGCACTTTTTAATTGACACAATATAATACATTTTATTTGTATTCAGACTAGTAAGTCATAATATCACAGCATAAAATTTGTATAATAAACAAGTCAGATTAATTTACGAAAGAGGTATAATTAATTGTAACAGATTTATTAAGCATTATTAAGGCCATATGTCTGTTGAGTTAGTTATTGGGACCGATTTTTTGACATGTATCCATCACGTCAATTGATGCGAGTTTTTTTTTGTAATCAACAACCATGCCAAACAAGTGTTTTTCTCGTACCATATGTTCCGAGATAATGACGTATTTTAACCCCTCTCCCCTCTATCCCTGTCATATTTTGCTACACTTTGCCTCCCCTCCCCACGTATGTCTTGTTTACCCAACCCTCCACTACCGTATCTACCCCTTCACTTCCCATCCCAAAACAAAATACACACGTCATTTCTATCTCATATGTGCCTTTTCCTTCATAAAATAATAGTATAGCTAGAAAGTACTTGCTCACTTATTATTAACGCGTTTTTTTTATTCCCACCTTTCCCATCCTGTTAGATTTTTGACACACTTAGCAGCTTCTCTCCCCACAAAGATGATGTTACTTATAGTACCCCCTCTGTCCCATTTTTCCAAATCATGGCACCTGTCAATCAAACTAGGAGCACGCTACTGCAAATGTTCACTAATGGTATCATTGAGGGTCATAATTAGAATTAAGAAATGACACTCCTATTGTTTCAAGGCCATGTGGCTGGTATGATTTTATGTCAAAGTGACAGTTTCTGTGTTCGGGGTATTTTTTTTTTAAATCTTGTCTGATCTGGTTATGGTTATAGAATTGGGTTAATTACTGATTACTGAAATGACAACATTTGGGTAAAATTTAACGCATTTTGATGTTTGCGTTAAAAATGTAATCGCATTTGTTTAACGCATTAATTACGCTTTAATTGCAGTTAAAAAACAGCCCTATATAAAATATTAAATTTAGCTCAGTGTCACAATAATTCTGAAAAATACAACCACTGTCTCATGTACAGTCTAGGCCTTGATTGACAGGTGTCATGTATAGGAAACTATTAAAGCGATAAAAAAAATTGCGCAAAAAATGATGATACGAAATTTCTAGAATCTCGTTATTTTGATCTAATTATAACCTGGCTCATGATACACTTATTTTTTTTTTACCTTCAAGTTGACTTCAACAATACACTACAGTATATAATGTAAACTAGTGGATGAAATTTTTCTCTTTTTACATCGACCGGGAATAGAGCAGGAAGTTTACTTGTCGTAGGGCTATAAAACAAATACATCTTCATTTATATTACAAGTGGGGATTTTGTCGACATACCTGGGGGTGAGTGTGTGTGTGCGGATAATTGCGACAGCGTGGGGTGGTAGATCTACTTAATAAGTGATCAAACCTATAAACTTCAAATTTGTTGAGTGAAATACTTTTATCGATTTCTTGAACATTCAGTATTTTGGTCAAATTTAACGCATTTAGGTGTTGCGTTAAAAATTTTAATCGCAAAAGTTTTTTGACGCGTTAATCGCAAATTAACGCAGTTTAATCAGCAGCCCTAATTTTAAGTATATTAATAAAACACAATATTTGGAGAAGGATGTTAGTTCTTTTACAAAATAAAATTATGCTGGGCTTTTTACATCAGACATCATAATGACCATTAATATATTTTGCGGATAAATTTATACATTTCCCAAGAAAATAAAAGCTAGGTAACAAAAGCCCTTATTAAGCCAATATAGGCTGTTTCAGCTTTGATATTAGATTTCTATTTATCTATAGGCCTACTTATTACTGCATTTAGTGCAGAGTGATTCAAACTTTGAAGACAGCCAAAGCATGGCGAATTATAATTATTTAAAAAAAAAAGTATATATTTTAATTGGGGGAAAGGTTCTAAGAGACAATAGCCTTATACAAAGAATTGCCATAAAATGTAGGTCAATGGGATATATGAAAGAATTCAGGATTATATACATAGCCTAAATAAAAACAAACATTTATTAATGTTTAGGCTTTTATTCTGTAAATAATAACAACACAAAGTTCATAATTACCTTATATTTCTTTTTCCAGATTTTATATACCTAAACTAAATAAAAAATGGATGTTACAATAGTTGGACATGTCAAATCTGCAACATCTTCTACACAAGTTGTAAGGATAGTTCATATTTCTGATACACATTTGGGTCATAACTCTCTGACCCCACCCAGGCCACTGAGCGGCAATATTTCTATTCGACGCAGCATTAGCAGTGACTCCCCAAATCAGATTATAGATGAAAAAGGCAAAGATGCTTTTGAAAAAAGGTCCAATTCTTTCCTAGAATCACATGATGATTCCTTCCATAAGGGAGGTGTATTCCTTAGTAACCTTTCCAGATCTTACTCTAGCGCCAATGAAATTCCTTGTGGAGACATTCTCATTCACTCTGGTGATTTTGATTGGTCAAAGCATTCTGGTGGCTTCCTCCGTTCAGATAACTTTGAAGAGATTGTGCAGATAATGAATGACTTTTTTGACAGATTCCCACATAAGGTAAAACTCTTTGTTGCTGGCAACCATGAGATGGCTTTCGAGGGGAAAAAAATCCAAACAGTTCAGGATCGATTGATTTCTGCCACATACCTATGTAATTCTTCTTTCACCTATGAGGGAATCCATTTCTATGGTGCTCCATATTCGCCGTTTAGACTGATGACTAATGCTAGGGGCTTTCTTTGCAGCTCTAGAAAAATAGCTGCCCACTGGCGTGACATACCATCAAAGACGGATGTTCTCATTACCCACACACCTCCTTATGGCATTCTAGACCTTGCCACAGATTGGGCCACTCACAAAATTCCAAAGTTATCTCGTGCTTTCCATCGTGTGATTCCTACCACAACGTGTGAAACTTGTGGCTTAGAACATCCTGGAAGAAGTCACTGGGGTTGTCCACACCTAAGAGATGAAGTTCTTATTAGAATAAAGTAAGTTATTTCATTTGTTGTTTTTTTTTTAATCAGAGTAAAGCAAGCTGCGTTATTCATTTTACTTATCTTGAAAAATATTTTCCTCCATTAAAATTTTCTGAAAAAATATTTTTTAAGCTTTTTTTCATGGTGATTTGTTATGTATTAAAAATATTGTCGTTTAAGCACATGTCTAATAGCAGCTCATTTTTTTTTTTTAAGATTTGAGATTAATAGAATAATATAATTAGAGAAATGTTGTTAATGTTATTTTTGTTATTTGAAAATACTTGACATGTGTATATATAAAATATTTTCAGGCCTCATTTACATTTATTTGGCCATGTGCATGAAGCAAATGGTATTATGACCAAGAAGGGAGTAACCTTCGCTAACTCTTCTTATGCAACTTATAAACGACCCCACATATTTGACTTCCTAACGATGTCATGATCTTCACTGGTGATCTGATTGCTACTTACAAGTGCTGAAAAGAGGCCCAAGTTTTAATGTTCAAACATTTATTCTAATATTTTACTTTTAATGGAAGATTTAAAAAAAAAGACAATGAGTTTTAACTGGCACTTAAAATATAGAATTTCTCAAGAAGTCAAATAATCTTTCAGTACTAATACGAATAATACAAATATATGATGTTATATTATTTATTTTCAGACAAAAAATTTACTTTTCATTATGGTTGTCTGCTGTGACATATTTTCATTTTTGATATAAGGTTAACTAGAAAATAATGGCTGTTTTACCATGCCTCCTAATATATTTTTGATAAAAATATTTATCATATCAATTGCTGTTACAAGTGATTATTATTATTTTTTTTTTTTAAAAAAAAGCTATTTTTTACATTGACGGTATTGATTGGTAAGAGACTTTTGCCTAAACCAAGATGTGGCAATGTTTTAAGACACTCATCATTCATATTAAAATTTTAATGAGCTTGTCATTATGACTGAAATTTTTCGCCATCATGGTTTTGAACATAAAAATATGTGACTTTGTTTTTTTTTTTTTTTTTATAAAGCATTCCATCTGGTGCTGAACTTACTTCTTTCTTAGAAAAACTTTAATGTGCCTTTCTGTTGTTACTATACATTTGTTGCTCCATGGAACAATATTGTAGTTTGACATTTCTTTTTGTTGCTTTTTTTTTTTGACCAATGCTTTAAGACTGTTTATTATATGTATTTTGTTAGTGATAATATACTTCTCGATTTGTCGAAATGTTTTATTTTTAATCTGCTGGGAACGGTAGGGACATGGGAAATCTTTTGATATTAAGTCAAGCTAAATTTTTTTGAAAGTTATACATTTCAAGTATATTAATTTATTGATTTGTAATCAGTTCAAAGGGAATTAATGTAAGAAAATTTAGATGCTTTCCATTAAAATATTATCTTTTTTCGGCTTTTGAAGTGAGATTTTGTGACTGTTGAGCTAACTTGCTAACTGATCTTTTTAAGTTACACTGTTAAATAAAGCCTGTCAGTAAATAACTTTTTACTTTATTGACATTCTCACTTTGCTGGGTTTCATAAATTACATAAACGCAGAAAAAAAAATTTCTTATGTCAAATTTTTCTTTCTTATTTTTC
The DNA here is from genome assembly GCA_021962125.1 of Bulinus truncatus. Taxonomy (NCBI): domain Eukaryota; kingdom Metazoa; phylum Mollusca; class Gastropoda; family Planorbidae; genus Bulinus; species Bulinus truncatus. The sequence continues at coordinate 34,805,452 of JAGDYQ010000001.1, read as the reverse complement.
ACACTGAATTTAATGAAGATAAAATTATAGGTTTTCATGAAATTTTTCTTTTATATCAACACTGTCAAACAGAATTAAATTGAAACCTCCTGCCAAAATAGAGAAAACTTTTTTTTTCTAAAAAACATTTTTTGCCATTTTGTTTTTGCAAATTTTATTTATATAGTTGCGACCATGTTAAATAAATCTGTCCAGTGATAATGATATAAACATTTTTACTGTTGGAAAATGTTTTGATTCCATACCGCTTTTTTTTTTTTGTTTGTTTTATTTTTAGTATTGACATAACTGTTTTGCTATGTTGTGCTATTGACATAATTTTTTTAAGTGTGTTGTGCTGCTACTGACATATTTCTTTGTTTACTTAGAATTCTTGCTCTGATCTCCTTATTGATTCTTAGATCTCAGTTTTTTAAGAGATTGAGAAGACATATTTTTAAATTTTGAAAACTTTATTTTCCACTTGATTAAATGATATTTTTTCCAATATTTGTTTCTGTAATTGACTGACGCGAGGCTTGTAACTATTCTTGAAGTCTCTGTTGGGTGTTGAGGTTGTGAATCTGATGAGCATGACACATGTTGAAAATGCCAGGGATGCCAGTTTAATTGTCCTGCGGGAGACAACAGTTGCAGTTTTTGAGATGACTCCCTGCCCGCCCCACCCATGCCCGTGCTGGTTGATGGGTTTAATGCTAGGGATGATTGGATAACATTTTAGAGTATGAGGTCCCCAGGTTTGTTACCTGCAGATTCCGAGTACTCATCCGTAACATGGTATTCCTTTTATAAATAGATGCTGATGGTAACTTTTTAATTTTTATTTCTGTTCTGATGATGTCGTAAATATTAATTTTTTATGATACATCATTCCAATGACGGATAGCAGAGTGGTGTAGGTACTCGACTGTCGACCTGAGAGTCCTGGGTTCGATCCTCTGTGAGGCCCATGGAATATTTCCATGTGAAATTTGGTACAAAGTCGTCCCACAAGTCCACCGAGCTTTAAATGGGTACCTGACAAGTTGGGGGAAGTAAAGGTGGCTGGATGTTGTGCTAACCACACAATCTCTTCATATGCCGAGGTTATAGAAACAGATGAATTCCACAAATCATCTGGCCCGAAAGGGCTAAGGGAACTTTACTTTTTTATTCCAATGAAATTTGAAAGGATTTTCTCTATACAATTTTTTTTTGTGAAAGTCCTAAGGTTTTCAACTGCTTTGCTTTTTGTTTTTTTTTATTATGATACTGAGAAGTTACAAAGTGTAAATTTACGCTGTAGATTATTTTTTATAAATCAGCCACTACTTTTTTTTTTTTTTAATTCAGATTGAATTTCGATATAATTTATGTTTAATCAGATGCTACTATCCTTGTTTTGGGTTTCTTTCAAAAAGGATGAAAATTATTTCTTTTAGCGATGTAGTTATTGTTAACTAGTATCATACACATTTTCTTAGTAGAATAATCACTGTAATTTTATCTCTCATTCTTTTTTATGAAGTGTTTATTTGATCTTTTATTGGAGTGCTTTATTACATTTAATATAGTTAATTAACATGCTCAATTTATACTTGTATATCTTTATGTACTATACATTTTAAATGTACTAATACTTTAAACATGTTGATGCATTGAAAGATTTTATTTCTATCTACTCTTTAGTAATCGTCTAACATGGATTAGTACATATTGAAGTAATGACCAATTGAAATTCTCTTTTGTAGACCGTTTCAGTATTCTGTAATTATTCATATAACTTTTTTTTTTTAAAGTGAAAAAAATGTTTTAAAGATGTATGCTAACAAGTATGTCCATCTGGATGTCTTAGAAAGTAGAATCGAAGGCTGTTTCTTATACATTTAAAATAATTAAATACACACCAACGTTTTGGACAAAATCAAATCTGTTTTTTTTAAAACATCAATTTTACTACATGGGAGTGTGATTTCTCTGGTTAAAAATAATTTTTCATACATCTTTAATTTTTAGTCATACGTCCTTTATTCTTTTTACTGGCCACATGTTTTGACTGCCAGCAGTAATTATCGGCTGGGAGATTCCTTGGGGAATTTTATTTTTAATACATGTGCCTTATAAAAATGAACAGGTTTTAATAAAAGTACTAAAATTAGTTTTGAAAGTGGTGAATATATTTGATAAAAAAATGTCTTAATCCAACATAACAACACCTGTAAAATTATTTGTCAGGCTGAACATCAGCATCCACTATTGGTTTTGATTTTATTTTTTTTAAAATTTAATTCTCTAAAATCATTTCAGTCCCATCGCTATTACTAAATTTTGTAATAGTTTATGATCAGAATCTACAATGTACGTCTAACAACCATGACATGGAAAAAACTTCAAACAAAATTACTGTTTTACTTTTTTTTAGAATTAAGCTTAAGTGTGAAGCCTTTGTTCTGTTCTGCACCACCTTTGTTTCACTTTAACAATTCATTTGCCTGTTTTGAATTCCACAATTTTTTTTCTTATTGAATTACTTCATTCCATCTGTAACATCTTATGCACAAATCCACTAAGCACATTTCCAATTTCAGATCTTTTATTTGCTGCATTTTTTTTTAATGTCCAAACTGCAGATTTGTTTATAACTAGTTTAGCTCAAAATCCATGAATGCACTAAAACAAGTTTTTTCAAGCAATTATTTTTTTTATTAACTCGTCTTTAAATGTTGAAGTAATTTGTGTGACGCTCAAAATCATTTTTTTTCAGATCAGCTATACTCGTTTTATAGAGAATGTATTTCATGAAAAAATTTTTTCTGTAGATGTTTTTTAATCTCCCGTGGGCCAGTCTTTCAGAATAATTCTGTGAATCGTTTTGTAGAATAAAATAAAAAAAAAAACTTCTTGCATTCATTAGTGATGGGATGATAGCAATTTTTTATTTGGATTTCAATTGCTGATTTATTTTATAAATGACCAATGAGGATTCAATTTCTGATCCCATTTTATAGACCTAAAAGACTTTACGGTATGCTCTGAAAATAGGTTTCTTTGAATGATAAAAAAAAAAATTAAAACAAAAATTCTATAATCACCCCAGAAGAGATTGATTATTCCTTATTCAGATCAATGATCCCATCACTAGTATTGATGTTTGTATATATTAAAAAAAAGAATCTTCATATGTTTTTTTAATGCTGGTGACTCTCTCATTCATGTCATCACTGTACGCAATAGATACACAACTTCTTATATTGCTTGAGTCCAAGGAATCATGCCGCATGAATTTGTTTTACGGTAACTGAGCTGTGAGCAATATTCCTTTGGCACTCCCTGTGCGCTTTAATATTCACATCTTGAAAAACAGAATTTTAAGGGAACATTCAAAATCGTTTTTATAAGAAACTTTTGTTATTATGTAATTTATATATGTTATTAACTCATAACAAATGTAAATAATTATTTTAATGTTTGTAGCAATCTTTAAGTATAAATGGTGCCATTTTGTGAAAATTGTAAATAGCTAAAAAAAAAAAAATTGAAAACATATCTAAACATTATTAGATGAAAATAATCTATTATTCAATAAATGTTTATAAATACCGGTAGTTTAAATTTTAATAAATATATACCCTTGTGATTGAAATTTTATTAGTATTTCAATAGAAAATAAGGTAAGCTTGAAGTAACTTTTTTTTTTAGCATATTTCTTTTATAAATAATGTTACAATATTACAGTGAATTGTTAAATGAAATTTTTAAGTCCTATACAAGATAGATACGCTTTGTTGAATATATTTCTTGCTTCATTGTAAACATTTATAATAAAAATGTACTTCAAATGAAATTTAAATAAAATAATCAGTAGATTAGCATATAAAAGACCATTGTTTTAATTTTTTTTTAAACAAGTGCCTTTATCCCGACCACTATCAAAGATAGAGACTTTTTAAGGTGTTTGCGTTTGATAAACTCATGGGCTTGAATATATCATTCAGATAGATATTGAAGGATTGATCTTTATCAATTTTGTCATGACAGTAAAATAATACCCAATATTACATCGCTATCCCAAATGTAATAACAGCTCAGCGACCAAACTCGAAATGTGACTATCAGGTTTATCATGGTAATGAAGAAAATGTCATACTTATTAAATCTTTTATTACATCGTTTGATAATTTATTGTTTCCAATTGAATGAAGTGCGTAAGGCCATTCCCTGCGTTTTCAGGGGCTCTAGGCAAACATACTTTTGGGGGCCCTATGTAAAGGAATATTTGGGTGTCCTAGACAAAATTACTTTTGGGCTCTCTAGGTAAAGGAATTTTAGGGGCCCCCTAGACAAAGGAATTTTTGAGGCCCCCCAGGTAAAGGAATATTTGGGTGTCCTAGACAATTACTTTTGGGCTCTCTAGGTAAAGGAATTTTAGGGGCCCCCAAGACAAAGGAATTTTTTAGGCCCCCCCCCAGATAAAGGAATATTTGGGTGTCCTAGACAAAATAACTTTTGGGTGCTCTAGGTAAACGTATATTGGAAGGCTCTAGAAATACAATATAAAAAATGGGGGGGGGGGTAAAATAATTTTTAGAGGCCTAGATTAATGTTTTTTTTTGGGTTCAGTAAATTACATTTATAGGCCTTACAAAGTAATGGTTAGGGCCTTGCAGATCTCATGCATGTAATGATCCTTAACAATAGGGGAGGGAAGGACTTCAGGCTCATGTTGGTCGTGTAAGTGGCCCAAGGCAGCCGCCTAGTTCGCCTATCGGTAAGAACCGTTCTGGATGTGTTCAGTTCTGATACTAATATACTTTGAGCAATGCGGTAAAAGCCTCAAAGGCTGTATAAAAAGCGTACACAAAATTTACCCAAATATTTACAATAATAATAATAATAAAAAGCTTTAAACTCCTCGGTGATACTCAGGGCTCGTTGATCACGTCAGATGACACATAGTTCGCGTCAGATGACACATTGTTCGCGTCAGATGACACAAGTGTTTTGAATCTCCGCTGGGAAACAATGAGCATCGTGTATCAGGTTTGCGTGCTGTTGGAGCTTAAAAGGCTGAGGCCATATAAAATATATGAATATATGAGCTACACCACTCGTTCCTCCGTTATTTATTGTGTCTGGCTTTGTCATCTGTTTTGCGATATCGAAAACTATAGGTAAGATAATAATAATAATTTATTTGTGCTTTTCTGAGTTTTTCTCATTTAATTTTATATACTAGAACGTGTACAATTTTTTTTCCGCATTTAATTTTTGGTTCTAAGTCTAACCAGAAAATTTTCCATGTAAAAGAATCTGGCCAGTTTCACTGTCTCTTATGAAGTAGACAAACGGGTGGTCAGCAATGATTGCCTGTTTGGGCGGGTGATTGTTTCGAAGTTGGCCAGGTGATAGATAAGCATCACAAGCTGCAGAAGTTGTACCAGCTTCCTGTACATCAATGACAGACGTGTGCACAGCTTGACTCAAGAACACATCTGTTGTAACAGATAAAAAAAAAGTTTAACTTTAAAAATAAATTTGTACCACTTATTCGTTAATGCCTTTGCTTTGGTTTCGCATTGAATCCATTTATAGGCTTATCAGTTTCAGCTATGTTCAGTGTCGGTTTCCCATTAGACAAAATGAGATTTCTGGATTGGGCCCTAGAGAAAAAATCTACACTCGTTTATCAAACTAAGGGGGCTCTCCATGGTCCCCCCCCCAATAGGCCATTTCTTTGTTACAGGCCTTAGGCCTGTGTCGGCTTAACACGCCCCTCGTTATGGTTGCGGGTGTGTGTGTGGGGGGGGGTCTAGAAAGGGAACTACAACAAATTTCCGTTAAGTGATTTACAGTTTGATATGGGGTATAGTGACAGTGTAGTATGTACACTAGAAAACTTTCTCCTCCCATTAGCTGCTCAACTGGGTTAAATTGCCTCCTCCAGGCACAGTATGAAACATCGGCGTGTTATTTTTATACATAGTTTTTTTTTAAAATATACTGTTTTAATTTTAAATTGCCGTGAGCTCTATCACCGCTTTATATATATATATATATATATATATATATATATATATATATATATATATGTGTGTGTGTGTGTGTGTGTGTGTGTGTGTGTGTGTGTGTAGCAGATTGTTAAATGACTTCTTAATGCTTTGTGGTCAGTGAAAAAAATCTTATGAGTAAGTGTTCAGATGAATAGAGAAGTACGGTAGATAGAAGATGATATAAATAGATGTATGCAGTGGCGCAACAATTGTGTGCATGGGGCGGTCCGTCCACCCCGGGGGCGGGGGCACTTTAGTGGAAAACTTTAGCAGTGGCGTCACTAGGGTTGGTGTCACCCGGTGCGGTAACTCATGGTGTCACCTCTCTCATGACACCCCGGTCTCCGTATATATGTGCGCATGCGCGACTTTATTTTTTTTTCCGTTTCCGGGGTCAGGATTTTAGCGATAATTGGTATCTATAGGTCAGTCCAAGTATACAAATAATTTCATTAAAATAATTAATAATAAAAAGTACGCAGTGTCTGTTAATAATCGGAGATATTTTTATATTTGGCATTAATTTTTTTCGAAGCCTTATAAAGTCATTTGCTGTTAATAATCAGAGATATTTTTATTTATTTTTAAAAATTAAATACGGCTTTGAATTATTTTAAATTACAAAATAAGAATATAGGGCTAAAACAAGATATTTTGCATTTTGGTGTCACCCCTTGTGAGGGTGTCACCCGGTGCGGTCCGCACCCCCCGCACCCCCTAGTGACGCCACCGAGCTTTAGTATTTATGGCACAGCAACTGGGAGTAAATTCAGAGTTCGCTTAGGCCGCCATTAATGCCAGTTAAGCTGTTTGAATACACAACAGGTATATATATATTGTTGTGTACAGGACAGCCACGTTGGGTGAAAATTCCATAGCAGGGGCCAGGAATTCGACAGCAGGGGCCAGGCCAATAGCGGGGGGGGGCAGGAAATAAATTTTAACAGAGGGGGCCAGACAAAACGCAGGGGGATCGGCTCCCTGACCCCCCACGTTACAGGCGCGGTACATGATCTTTTAGGGGCTTCCTTTGAATCACATATTAGTATTTTTCTGTCATATCCATCCATTATCGTGAGGACCAACTTACCAACTTGCCTCTTGAACCCACGCACCAAGTTACACCTCGGTGAACCTGGGGATAACTTGTACATTAAAAACTCACAGCTGCGCAAATCACAAACCAACACTCAACAATATGCATTGGCAGATAGAGTGATATTGTGTTTACCTGACTGCGTTATTCCAGTGAAATCAGCCGCCACAGGACTAAACGCACTCGTGATTCCCAGATTTTTTAACGCCGAATTCAGGACGAAGCTCGTCTCGGCCCTGAACTTAGGAATGGCCAAATGGACTCTAGCAAAATGTAAGTCAGCAAACAGGTGATCGATTTTGTCAGGCTGCGCTAGCAGAATCTCTTTCAAAATTGTATATATGAAATAATAAATGGCTTTGTTAATTCATTTGAAAGAAACAGATTCCATTTTCGTTTTTTTTAAAAAATCTGCACTTTTTAGAAACTTAACTTCAGTAATTATATTATGTCGAAAGTATCAATCTTAAAAATGCCATGAAAATCTGTTTAGAGTTAGATAAACGTAACCAGTGAATACCAATAATAATAATAATAATAAGGAATAACAAGAAGGGTGAGGTCCAGCCCCGTAGCGTGAAAATTCTACAGCAGGGGCCAGGCAATAGCAGGGGGCCAGTAATACATTTTACTAAGTAGAACAAAAAAGCAGAGGGGGCCAAACAAAACGCAGGGGGACCCGGCCCCCTGCGTCCCCCCCCCCCCGCACGCTACCGGCCTGGTGAGGTCGGGTGGAGTAGTTTTGTTTTAAAAAAAAAGATAGAGCTTAAAAAGTCTCTGCTATTAAACACAGAAAAAGCAATGTCATTAACAAGTTGCTGAAGCATGACATCATATTGACATCCTATATTTGATTCATGACATCCTATGGCTGCAGTATTGCATCCTATGGCTGAATCATTGTGTTCTATGGCTTAAGCATGACATCATATGACAGAAGCATTGCATTAAAATGGGTTAGGACCAGGGACTACGGGAAAGGACATTTGGCCAGTGGGGCTCCCCTCGCCAGTGCCAAACCTAGGGATGTGGGGACCGGGGGTAGGCCTCTTTGTTGGCCCCTACCTTTTGACATCCAACACAATGACATAAGATAATGCACTTAATATTTAATTTCCATTAAATTTGTGGAGCACCCCCCTCAAGTTGGGGCCCGTGGGGGACTTTCGAATTTGGACCTCTTCCCCCCACTCTAGGTACGCCTCTGCCCCTAGCTTTAAAATTTCAGGTCCCCTCACCCCCCTCTTTAAAAATCATCCTGATGTTCCGCACCTTGGGACACTCTTACTTAAAAACGAATAATTATATCTATTTGAACAAAGTGTCTCAATTACAACCCCCTCTCTTTTATTCCCCGAGATATTGCTTGGTTTAAACATAGGTCTTACCTAGGTCGGTGATGCCATCTCCAGCATGTGGTAGAACAATGTACATGCTGAATCTACCTCCTCTGAATGGCAGCTCAACTATATCCATGCCGGTGACATTCTTAATTTTTATATGTCTGTTGTCATGCATCATGTCAACCTGTGTGGGATACCGAATATCAAATTCATATTGTTTACCACGAAAGATGTTGTCCACTTTGTTATATCGCCATCGGCCTCACAGATGTGGTTCCCCATAATAGGGCTATAGTATGACTACAGCCATTAGCTACTTGTTTGGAACAGATTCTATCTATCTATCTATCTATCTATCTATCTATCTATCTATCTATCTATCTATCTATCTATCTATCTATCTATCTATCTATCTATCTATCTATCTATCTATCTATCTATCTATCCATACATCCATCCATCAGTCCATTCATCCATCCATCCATCCACCCAGCCATCCATCTATCATTTCCCCCCCCCCCAGCTTATGTATTTTTAGAGCATTTTCGAAAAAAAATGTCCCCGTTTTGTCTGTCTGTCTGTCTGTCTGTCTGTCCGTCATCATCCTAGATCTCAACAACCATAAGTCCTAGACCCATGATGTATATATCATTTTGTAGGTCTTGGCCTGCCAAGAAATGACTTTTTTCCATTTCGCGATCTGACCTCTGAGGGCCGTAAAAGGGGGCTTATAAAGTACCGTTTTTTACTATATAAGCTATATTAATAAAGGAGCGCCCTATATCTCAGCAACCATAAGTCCTAGACTTAGGTCTTGGCCTGCCATGTGTACATCAAAAGTTCATTTTGCGATAGGATCTCTGAGAGCCGGGCTTCAGGGCTCCTAAGGGGCTTATATATTATATATATGGCCCCATTCTACATCTTGTACGTTCAATAACCCATTCATTTGGTGCGAAATACTGCAGCACGTAGTTTCACCAAGATTTATTAAGAAATTCATCAAATGAAATAGTAAGCCTGTGTTCTGAGTTTAATTGAAAGTATCAGAGCTATGGAACAATTGACGGAGTTTTCGGACGATTAAATGACTACAATTTCGAATGTTTTCAATTATGAGTCCTATTTCAGTAACCACAAACCACTTGAAGTTAGATTTAAGAGAAAATATTTTTTTTTTCAAATATGAAGAAACGTCTTTATAATATTTTTTTACAGATATATGCATTACAAAATTGAATTTATAGACATTTCCAAAATTTACAAATATTTACTGAAAGCTAACAAACGTACTGATACATAACACGAAAATGCGCTAACACGTCCTGTGTCCAGAATGGAACAGGCTTAATTGCTTGTTTCTTCTCTCTCTCTCTCTCTCTCTCTCTCTCTCTCTCTCTCTCTCTCTCTCCTTATCTCACTCGCCTGACTGGAGTTTCCATCCAACATATGAAACTCTTCACTTCTGGTCTTCGACTTGTCAAACGTCCTCAACCAGCTCCCGTTGAAACAGAACGCGCTCACCAACACCATGTTGGTACTTTCAGTGACGTTACCTGAGTGATGGCACAGATACAAAAGTTAAACACAGTATTGTGCAGCAGTTCGACTGGAACCTGTATAATATACCTCTTTGTTTATATTTTACTACCTAAAAAAATATAGATATCACAAATGCATGTTTCTTTGTAACTCTTTTTATAGCTAACTTTTATTTTACAACAATATAGAATTCAAATAAATAAGTCACAGACACCCGATCTTATGAAAATAGGTCAACTGGGCGACTGCTAACGTCCCCGACGCTAAGGTGACCTAGCAGTCAAAACTTGTATTTTTCCCAAATTCAACACAAATATAAAGTCAATTTGTTTTTTTTTTAAATAGTACTACCATGATAAACAATGACCTTTTTATACCAGCCTTCAAATGTCCATAGCCTATATGTCAACAATCAATGTCAACAGTAAGACCCACCACAATGTAGAGCAATAATTCATTTGTCACCAGGGGCGGATTTAAAGACGGGCGCTCGCTCTAGACTTATGGGGAGGGGCGCCTTGATAAAATTCAGTTTTACATTTGTAGCTTTACTTCCCATCTCCCAGTCTTTTCAAATTGTATGAATATTTTCTTTTTGCGTCAGGCGTCCGAACAGCACCATAGCATGAAAATTCTACAGCAGGGGGCCAGATCAATAGCGGGGGCAGGAAATAAATGTTACTAAGTAGAGCAAACAAGCAGAGGGGGGGGGGGAGGGGGCAGACAAAACGCAAGGGTCTGGGTTCGAAGCACTTTAATCCGCTCCTGTCTTAACCGAAAAATCTTTGACTCCTGATTGGCCGAGGACGTTATCTAAACAGTGGGGGCTCAAACTAGATCTTCCATCTGATTGTACTGTATATTACGGGAAGCGAATGGGGACCGTCTCAGATCACATGACAATAGTTTAGATGACCTCTTCTTTGTGGCAGGCCTGCTTAGGACCAGGGCCGTAGTTAACTGTTGTTGTGCCATGTAGCCTTTGGCGCCCTCCTTCAGATCTAAAAATTGCGAACACATTTTAAAATAGCACCCCTTTTTTGTTCAGCGCCAAGTGTGGCCACACAAACCACATTACCAACCTTCCCCACGCTACTGCATATGGCAAAGGAATATTAGATACATTTACTCGAAGGACAGGATAGCAAGACGATGCTGGGAATCATAAATAGAACAGAATCATCACCTGAGGCCAGCACCTCCAAGATCATGTCATCCGTACCAGCAGCGACCAGGTCGTTGATGGCTTTCTCCGATCCTTCCTCAGCGATCATGTCCAGATGCCTTACAGACGCGAAGTAGTTGACCGACGCGTCTTGGATGAACTTTTGAAAGATTCCAGCGTAAGGATTGATAAACAGAGCAGTGACCGAATAGATCGACACGTCCTGGAATGCTTTGTACTGGGAAAAAAAGTGTAATCAATAAATAAAGATTTATAAAACAAAAATGGGGAAATTACCAGTGAAATTTACGGGCGTTGCAATCTAATCCGTTCTTACTGATGTGAGGGGGGTTGATGGATGAATGGATGGATGAATGGATGGATGAATGGATGGATTGGATGGATGAATGGATTGATTGGATGGATGGATGGGATGGATGGAAGAATGGATGGATGAATGGATTGGATGGATGGATAAATGGATGGATGGATGGATTGGATGGATGGATGAATGAATGGATGGATGGATGGAAAGGAGGATGTATATATGGATGGATGGATGTATGGATGGATGGATTGGATGGATGGATGGATGAATGGATGGATGGATGGAGGGAAGGATGTATGTATGTATGGATGGATGGATTGGATGGATGGAAGGATGGATGGATGAATAAATGAGTGGATGGATTGGATAGATGGATGGATGGATGGATTGGATGGATGGATGGATGGATGAATGGATGGCGACAGGTTATGAACTCTGGCTGTCAAAAAGTCAGTTACAATTCCTATCTCATCTGAAACTATCGGGGGCCGCGGATGGAGTTTTTGGCTAGGGTCCCCTGATATTCACAATTGTCTTTTCTTAATTGGTGGTACGCATACCCCGAGGGCTACGGGAAAGGTCAAGCAGAGGCATGAAGCGACATATATTTTTTCGTTTAAAACTATACAGAGTTAGACGAAATGTCGTTGCCAGTTTACTGCGCGACTCATCACCAAAACCTCGTGCCCAAGTATCGCATTGGTAAGGTTAGGACATTACCATTACGAATATAAGCTTATTCATTCCTGAACTTACGACATACTTTCGGAGACTTTGTCGTACAGTTCCAAGTTGTCCCACCGTCAATACTTATTTCCCCCCCCCCCCCAAACATCAATTTCAGTTTGTTTACATTTTAAAGTATACGTTCTTTGAATCTTATTTCTACTCAGTGGGTATTTGTTTACTGTGGGCGAGCTTTACATTCTGGCAGGCCTTCATTGTTAACAGGGCCGACCAAAGGAAGGGCAATCAGGGCACGTCGTGGGGCTCTCGGGCTGAAAAATATTTAACATTTGGAGGTTTGAATGAATCTAGTCGTCAAAGAATATTAGAGACCCAAGTTTTGAAAGTGGTTTCTTTGGCAACGATTTTATCAGGGGCCCCATTAATGGTCCCCACAAACGGCTTTGTTATAATGACATATGTATGTTCCAACCTGCTGTTTGAGTTCTCTATAGATCTGATGCACTGTTCCTTTGAAATGGGTCAACCCCAGTGACTCAGCCAACTCATAGGCAGTGAAGCCTCGAGCTCCGAGCAGCATCATTGACAGAGAAGAGTGGATGCTGATTGGTGGAATATCAACAATAGAAATATCAGTTGAAAAATTTTTTACAGCATCTACATTTAAATGGTTCAATACTGATAGGTAGATCGATTTGCGAAAAAAAAATAATAATTTGTGTATAAGTTGTTAAACCATTTACAACATCAAAGTTTTTATTGTTCGATGCTTATTATTTCCTCAGCATGAGTCTCACGAAGTATCTAGCACAAATAATATATATATATATATATATATATATATATATATATATATATATATATATATATATAATTAAATATAATATATATACACTAATGAACCTCCCACGACTTCTGTGCCACCTGATATTTTTGTCAAAGTTTAAAAAAAAAAAAATAATTAATCAAATTAATACACTGAATACATTTTTTAAAAATGAGGAAACTGATGTAAGATTTTAAAAAAAATTGTTTTATTATTTATTGTTATCTTTACATTAAGTGAATATTTCTTCTAACATTTAGACAAAATGTGTAATTGAAACATACAGGTGTAACAGACAGACGTGATGAATTACAGGCAAATAGGTTTTCAAAATAAAAAAAAATTGGCGGCCATGGTTTCTGTTATCATTTGACATCTTCACTGTGATGAATATGACATTCTGTAGGCGGGAACATTAATGACTGATGATGACGGAGTTGGCATCTTTACTTCACCATCAGAACTGGAATGTCTGAGTGATGTAGAACACTGTCACTGAAAATACACACACACACACAAATATTGTTGATAGTATATAGATATATATATTCGAGAAGTCCCCCCAGGGCCCTAGCTTGGGGGTTGGGAAAACCAAAAAAAATTTGTTTACATTTTTATTAAGTACGTATCTCATGTCATGGGGTCGAATCTCAAAGTAGAGGCCACCACGTGGATTAGAAGCCCCCCGACCCCCAACTCACTAGGTTGTGCTGTGATATATATATATATATAATATCAAGTACATCCAATAAAATATGCATCTTATTAAATGCTAGACTATTGAGTGTATCCCGGCTTGCAGCTTCGCATTCTAAGATTTATCCGGCCTAAGTAACAATAATACTTTTTGTAATATAATGTTGGAAAGAAAAGATTTTTTTTTATGAAAGTAAATATTGAATTTCCCTACTTATCTTGATTAGATTTCTCCTTCCATCGCATTAAGCTTAGTAATTAATAATCTGCTGTATTAAGTTCACAACAATAAATGAACCCTCTTTACATTTGATCGGATTTGATGAAGTTCAAACTTCAAACAGAACGGGCACAGTTATATTAAAAATATAATTACATTCGTTTGTAACTCAATAGTGTACAATTATTGTTGAAATATTCTTTTTTCTTCTTAACTATCACTGCCAAGCATATCTTTAAATAATACTATCGTCAGCAGTCTATGGCACTGGTGAGCGAAATTTCTACCCGTGGGCCACTCTGACTGGCTGTTAGATGCGGCCGCGAGCAGTTCCCCTCACAACCGTAAGTGGATCTCAGAACATCAGCTCACATCATTTCAAGTAAAATCTCCACCACAGTTCTTGGAAGGCACGTCGAGAGGAGGGGGCGGGAGAGGGGGTCATAGCCAGGGGGCCCGCATCTGTAGGGTCCCATTTACGACCGTCATGTCAATTTTTTCACGACTTATTATTGTTTATTAAGGGGCCCGCAATGATGTCCTGCACTGGGGCCCGTGTTTCTCGGCACTGGTTCTTGGAATGGCCTCTTTGACGAATTTAAGAAACCATTTGCGGACCACGATTCAGAAAAGGTTGCCCACCCAAGAAGTCTACGGCGTGAAACATCACACTTAAAACTAATAAACAAGTTGGGTTTTTTTTGTCTCTACACTTAATTTGAGAATCTGACAGAAAAGAAAAAGATGGGGGTGGGGGGGGGAGAGAGAGAGAGAGAGAGAGAGAGAGAGAGAGAGAGAGAGAGAGAGAGAGAGACCAACGTCAGAGCCACTTAATGGATTTACCCGATTAAAGTTTGTAATTGACGGATCAAATGTGTTTAGCAATGAAAACAGAAAGCTCTAAAACTAGTAGTAGTGTAAGTCTGGGGGGTGAAGTGAACAAAGTTAATACCAGCTCTTTAGATGCAAAAGTAAACCGCAAATGGTTTCTTTATGTATTAATAGTTCAATAGTCAGGATTCCAAGTTGCACTTTTAAAAAGGTCAATTTTTTTTAAAGTTACAGAAGTTGACAAATTTATTAGGTAATATACTTCTACCATCGAAAGTTACGGTTGAGATTAAACTGTCGTCTGTGTAAGTAAACAATTGGTTGTTGTTGTGTTGTTGTGGTTGTTGATGTTATTGTTGTTGTTGTTGTTATAGTTTACTAAGATCTTTATTATATCTTCTTGCAGGTATTTTTTAGTTTTTTGACCTGACAAAAAAATTCTTAAATTATCTTGAAAACTATTTCGTCATCTGAAGCTGACCGCGGAGTCATTTAATTGACAGTAACAACCTCACCAACTGACATCTTCATATATGGCACTGAGAAGTGATAACTTGATCATCTGGCACTGACCATGCAAGCCATAAACTAATGAAGTCGTCACCATCTGGCACTGATCATTGTCATTTTTTGAGTGTGACAATGAAAGCGTCATCGAGGTGACTCAACAACCATGACACAGACAGTCTTTATGTCACGTCCAATAGTCATCATCATCACACGAATGTTACCACGTGATATACAGTATTACTAGTACTGCCAACTTCAAAACATCATTCTGAAACACTTGTCTATACTATAACACTTGTCTTGTCTATGCTAAAGTTACTCAGAATGTTCGCCATCTCAGTTTGACAATATATATGTATAACTTGTTTTATTTCTAAACCAAAACAAAAACAACTAATGACGCTACTTGACATAAAAAAATACAAATATTTTAGAACAATATCGAGCTGTCATCTGACACTGAGACGGCAGGAAATGTCATCTGACAGCCATGCTGCACAAATGTCAATCGTAAAAAAAATGTCAAACGAGGATTCGATCACCTGTCCCGGCACCTACCTGACACTACCTAGAATGGTCCTCTTGAGTTTACCTTGACCTCTGCTGCCGATGACTATGAGGCCCGCACCGACCCTCACGGCGTAGGAGACGATCTCGTGCCAAGGGCTCACCTCCGTGGGGATTGGCGAATTTCGCCTCTGGAATCTGTTGACAGAATATGCCATTCATAGAATTATAAATTGATATATTAGTGAAACGTAAGTGATTAACACAGACAGACACTTTTTAATGAACTCAATGTATTGTGCAGACAAAAACACGTTGTGTGTGAGTGTGTGGGTATCAGAGCGAAAAAAGAGTGTGAGAGAGAGGGACATAGAGAGAGAGAGAAGAGAAGGGGTGGGAGGGGTGAGTTACTATGTGTGTCAAATGTCACGAACCAAACGCCGAGAAATAAAAAGTTGCTGGCATAAGGCGTCAACATAACCGGACTTAGGCCAATGCACTGAGAAAGTTATCGAGAAAAAGCTATAAACACACAAGTACTAAGAGTGTGGGGAGCCATCCGTATAATTTTATGGATGGTACTAATAGGTAATTAAACCAAAACAGTACACATCCAAAACAGCACACATCCAAAACAGCACACATCCAAAAACATCACACATCCAAAACAGTACACATCCAAAACAGGACACATCCAAAACATCACACGTTTAAAACAGTACACATCAAAAACCTCTTGAGATACAAACCGATTTTTTCAAGGTGTTTAAAGGAATGGGACGAAAATAGTTGACCACCAAGTGTACGAAATATCAATGGACGCCCCTGTACATATAGATACAAACTTAAAACTGTGTGTTACATCTTTATACCGAGATGAAAAGTTTTCAATGAATTGATCAAATATCAACAGAGATCAACTCGTAATGCCTTCTTGTGATGACCTACCTTAATCCTAATCGTTTAATCAAACATCAGATTGTAGCGATTGATTTCTGGATTAAGATGATCTATTAAAACAATAAGAAGTAACTGCTTGGATACATCTTATGGTCTTTTTTTAATATTGTGCCAACTTTGTACCAAAACATTATTTATCATAGATGTAATATCTTTTAATTAAAATATACAGTAAAATTTAAAGTCAACGTTTTTTAAGTACAAAATAGTTGAATAACATTGCATAACCTGAGTCTTTAAGCAAAATTTACTTTTCTTCGCCTTCTAAAATTTCTAGATCGTTTGTTTAATTTTATCCCATAATTTCCTGAAATCAAACAACTTTATGAGCTGCATGTATTCAACGGTACATTTGTTTTAAACAGGAGCGGAATAATTTTTTTAAAGGCGATTCCTCTAGTCACATCTGTAAGCTTTGGTTATGGATTATCAGCCTTGAACATAGAGACGATCTTTTCAATGTTGTCTTTTTTCTAGGCAGTACAGTAACCTGGATACTTGGCCAAAGAGTTCCTGAATCGTTGACCATAGTCCAGCTAGCACCACGTGTTATTTATTGATCTAGTTTAAAAGGGCAACTACTCTGGCCGCCAAAAATAAAACATGAAACTGAATAACAAAAACAACACAAAATGGTGTCAGAAAAACAGCTGTAGGTTTGCACCAACTTCCCACTCAGACAAAATGTCTGTCTATTGATCTTACGTAAATCTGAGTAAACAGACACACACATACACACACACACACACACACACACATACAGAGACTACAACAATATGTAAAAGCGGAACTTAAATACAATCATCAACTGCAAGACGAGACATGTCGGGTAGTGGAAAGATTGTGCGGAAGAGTGTGGGACGATTGCGGAAAAGGGGGAACGGTGGGGGGTGGAGGCACAGAGATCTTGTTTAATTTCAATGATTGTTTTTCATTTCTCTCTAAACAACAATTCTGGCAGCAGCGTATGTTGTCATGTCCTGGCCTCCGGGCATTTGTGCCGGCAAGTCAGACGATCGACTGTCTGGCACTAATCTTGCTGATTATCGATGAGAAAAAGAAGAACTTAATTTTAATTGCTGCAATCCCGTCTCAACAAAAAATAACTTTTCACCAACCAATTGATTATGTTGTTGTTGTTTACTTCAAGATAACAGATGTATTGAAAGTACCTTGTTCAGGATTTAGACACACAGAATAGAGTTTTAACGGAAATAAAGCAATGTCTATTGACTATAGCCAAATGAACTGGTCGACAAAATTTACATTCTCAGCAAAAACAGACATAGTAATAACAATAACGTGTCTGTTTTAATATTGTGAGACAACAGACCAAATATTTTCAGGTGGCAGAACATTCTCGACATTTTTCCACGCAATAGGTAAAGAAAATAAATCTGAAAATCTAAAAACAAATTTCTTTAAAATTACAAAGTGATTAAGTAAAATGAAACGGATATGTATGGGATCAAATTTAACAGCAACTTCAAAAAAACTTTGTTTGCACATGATATCAAAGAGACTGTAACTCCTGGAGGTTTTTTCATAATTATAATTTAACGCTGAAGTCAGCCAAATTAAACATTGCATATCGAGAAACAATGTCTGATGAGTCAGTGTGACCGCCCGCCCTTTATGCCACAACGCCATTGCCTTCCATATCCAGACGAACCAAATGTAATCTCAAATACCGGTCTTCAAAACATGGTAGCGACCTGTCTTTGTTAAATGTTCCACACACACGCACACACATTTCCAAATCAATATCTATGGGTAATTATCTAGATGATTAATTCCATCTTAATTCACCCCCACCCCCACCAGCCCCTATCCGACCAGGTGGTCTGCAGCTGACGTTGGATACAATACCACAATTATAAATGGAGACGTAGAACTTTACTTGTCTACCTGGTGGAAGTGGAAGAGGTATATGAGGAGGGGGTAATTTGGGGGAGGGGGTAAGTAACTGCAGTCGATTTATCATTAAGTAATGAAACACTTCTCAGTAGAGAGGAGTCGGGTCTCGCTTACAGGCGTCATGTCTCCCAGCAGGCGCATATTAATGAAATTATGTTTTATGACATGTGTTATGTGTGTGCGTTTGGATGGGGTGTGAGAAGTACAATGGTGACTGTTAACATATGACAAATTGTAATAATGACCTAAAAAAGTCGAATCTAAAATTAATATTTAAAATAAATTATTGTCTGTCCCTGGGTAATATGTTCACTAAGATGTATATTTGTATATTCTTCGCAAATGTTTATCTGTGATATAAAGTAGTGCAATCTTGACAGAGTCAGTGAATACACATATGAGTCACCAGTCAATATTATAAAAGAAAACACATGTTTACTTCAGCGCCGTCTCTTTCTACAAGTGGTGCATTGCATCTGAATAGGCTAGTCTCTGCGTAAAAGTCTGTTGGTCTAAAAATCTGTTAAGTGCTGGATCCGTATGACATATTGGCCGGCGGCTGATCTTTGACCTCTGAAAATCTCCAAGAAATTGGGGTCCCCTGATCTACACACACGCCCATTTAAAAGACGATACTGTTCCCAAAGTAGCTAAAGGTAGAATCCCCAGGACATAGGTTCGGATCTCATTCCTTGCGGCGGCCTTGCATATAATGACCGTTGTCAGCCAGTTACAAATAGTAAACTTCACATTCACATGGAAAGTAACACAGATGAGCGTTGGTAGAGCCTAGCCATAGTCATAGCCTAAGTCATTCACTGATGCTTTCATGGTTATCTTCTCATTGTGTTACTTAAAGCAATACGTTGTATATTGGACAGCTGTATGATTGTGTCTTCTTGTGTCTGGTTAGTTTATCCTTATAATGTTGTGCTCACCCTGATGTATGATTTTTTTGTCTGCAATCTTACTTCTAAACGTGCATGACGTCCCTATCACATCTGAGCAGTGTACTGCGGCAAACCGTTTCGTGGGGTACAAGTGTCTTAGGGCGTGAGCATTCTTAGACATGCTTGACCTGGGGCATACACTTTCTAGGGCATGCCGTATATTGGGGCATGCAGTGACGTGAAGCAAACAGTGTCTTGGGTTCTTGAAGGTATGTTGTGTATTGGGGAATACACTATCTTGAAAATATAAATTGTCTTGGGGAACATACTGTCTTGGAAATATATACATTGTCTTGGGGAACATACTGTCTTGGAAATATATACATTGTCTTGGGAATACACTGTCTTGAAAAAATATACATTGTCTTGGGGAAAATATTGTCTTGGAAATATATATATTGCCTTGGGAATACACTGTCTTGAAAATATATACATTGTCTTGGGGAACATACTGTCTTGGAAATATATACACTGTCTTGGGAACATACTGTCTTGGAAATATATACACTGTCTTGAGGAATACACTGTCTTGGAAAAATATACATTGTTGGGAACATACTGTCTTGGAAATATATACACTGTCTTGGAATACACTGTCTTGAAAATATATACATTGTCTTGGGGAACATACTGTCTTGGAAATATATATTGTCTTGGTGAACATACTGTCTTTGAAATATATATTGTCTTGATGAACATACTGTCTTGGAAATATATATACATTGCCTTGGGGAATACACTGTCTTGAAAATATATACATTGCCTTAGGGGAACATACTTCTTGGAAATATATACATTGTCTTGGGGAACATACTGTCTTGGAAATATATACACTGTCTTGGGGAACATACTGTCTTGGAAATATATACACTGTCTTGGGGAATATACACTGTCTTGGAAAAATATACATTGTCTTGGGGAACATACTGTCTTGGAAATATATATTGTCTTGGTGAACATACTGTCTTGAAATATATATTATCTTGGTGAACATACTGTCTTGGAAATATATACATTGCCTTAGGGAATACACTGTCTTGGAAAAATATACATTTTCTTGGGGAACATACTGTCTTGGAAATATATATTGTCTTGGTGAGCTTATACTCTTGGAAATATATACATTGCCTTGGGGAATACACTGTCTTTTGAAAATATATACATTGCCTTGGGAACATACTGTCTTGAAAATATAAACATTGTCTTGGGAACATACTGTCTTGAAAATATATGCTGTGTCTTGGGGTACATACTGTCTAGAAAATATATGCATTGTCTAGGAGTATATAGCATCCTGTAGCAACGTATTCAGAAGTCTTTTAAAGTAAAAAAAATTCCAGACATTGGCTATTGCTTCTTCAGAGTCAGACCAAACAAAATTATCAGTTGACGTCCAAAGCCAACTGGTCATATTTTGCGATGTCCTACATCAGTTGCAGTTGATAAACAAATTGAAAGTGTTGGTAAACACGTGTTGAAAGGCCCACTCCAGGTAGTTTTTCTTTTAATTGTGTCTGTCTTTTGTTTGATTGATTCGGTGATTTCTTGGGACTTGGCACTTGCTGGGAGAAATAACGCGGAAATACAGAGCCAGATAAATAACATGAAATACAGAGCCAGATAAATAACATGAATACAAAGAACCAGATAAATAACATGAAATACAGAGGCCAGAGAAATAACATGAAATACAGAGCCAGAAATAACATGAAATACAGAGCCAGAGAAATAACATGAAATACAGGCCAGCAGAGAAATAACATGAAATACAGAACCAGAGAAATAACATGAAATACAGAGCCAGATAAATAACATGATACAGATCCAGATAAAAAACATGAAATACAGGCCAGATAAAAACGCCAAAATACAGAACCAGAGAGAAATAACATGAAATACAGAACCAGAGAAGCGCATGAAATACAGAGCCAGAGAAATAACATGAAATACGGAGCCAGAGAAATAACATGAAATACAGAGCCAGAGAAATAACATGAAATACAGAGCCAGAAATAACATGAAATACAGAACCAGAGAAATAACATGAAATACAGAACCAGAGAAATAACATGAAATACAGAGCCAAATAAGAAATACAGAGCCATAGAAATAACATGAAATACAGAGCCATAGAAATAACAAGGAATAAATTATGGCTGATTACAGGCGAATTAGCAGAAAGACTGAGAAGTTCGTAGATAAGTTGTCAGTTCGGTAGTTAAAGTAGCTAGTTAGAGATGTAGGTAGGTATTATGTATGTAGGAATGTAAATTGGATAGCAATGTACTATGTAGACAGGTAGTTAGGTATGTAGGTAAGTTGTTAGTTCGGTAGTTAAGTAGCTAGAGATGTAGGTAGGTATTATGTATGTAGGTAAGTAAGTAAATAGCTATGTTTTTAGTTTTTGTGCGCAGGTAGATAAATGTGTGAAAAGTGTATTAGTTTACAAATGAAATTGAGGGGAGATAATTTAAATCTTTTTTTCTTATCTTCGTGCAATAATGATGTTGTGATTACTAATGAGTTTGGTGGTGCTAATGACGTAACGATGGCGAGATAAAAAAAATAGACAAATGAATAAATTAACTATCATCTACTCACAACTCATGACCTTTGACAGGTCATAGAAGAATTTCCGGTACGTGATGGACAATATGAAGGATGTTGTCTGGACGGGTGAATATTATTGATGTACCCTGTGGACGGCAGACACAGAAAAATGTAGGTCATTAGTGCACATTAAACATAATAATAGTAATGGCTGTGTAGTCTGTTAGTGGATACAATATTTTGTTTTTAATTTATTGGTAGCCTATATTTATAACACCTTCTGAACAGAGGAGAATAAGGAACATTTAGTAATTAATTTTTTAATGCAGAATAAACTAGGTTATTAGGTCAATGTTTTCTTTAAACAGTGGACGTTAGAACATTTAGGTCAGTAGTAGATTGTTTATGTTTTCGTACGTTTAAACGGATGGTCAAATATTTATTATACAATGGTCAACGCAATGCTTGAGGAAAATGCATTTGGACTTGAGCTATTCTAATATGACGTTTTTTTAAAAATCAAAGTCAAATATTTCAGTATCGTGTTAAGTCTTTAGGTCAATAAAGACGGTCGCCATCTAGAATTTAATCTAGGGCTCTGATAAATTCTGGCCGTTGGGGACAGCCCTCTCCTGCTAAAACGTACTAAATTAATAATAATATTAATTTTGTTGATGGTCTCCCCCAAGGTCCTGGGCCCCTGACTAAGAGTTAGGGTCGCCCCCGCTCCCCCTGTGACCCTGATGAAGCACGTAGGCCGAACAGCTTACAGACAAATGAATCAATACCAATAGTAAAAAAGCAATTATAACACTGATAGATGTAAAGAAACAAGCAATTAAGCCTGTTCCATTCTGGACACAGGACGTGTTATTTTTCTTGTTATGTATCAGTACGTTTGATAGCTTTCAGTAAATATTTGTAAATTTCGGAAATGTTTATAAATTCAATTGTGTAATGCATATATCTGTAAAAAAATATTATAAAGACGTTTCTTTATATTTGAAAAAAATTATTTTTCTCTTAAATGTAACTACAAGTGGTTTGTGGTTACTGAAATGGGGCATAATTGAAAACATTCGAAATTGTAGTCATTTAATCGTCCGAAAACTCCGTCAATTGTTGCATAGCTCTGATACTCAATTAAACTCAGAACACAAGCTTACTATTTCATTTAGTGAGTTTCTTAATAAATCTTAATTGAAACACGTGCTGCAGTATTTCGCACCAAATGAATGGGTTATTAAACGTACAAGGTGTAGAATAGGGCCATATATATAATATATAAGCCCCTTAGGAGCCTGAAGCCCGGCCCTTAGAGGTCCTACCGCGAAATGAACTTTGATTTACACATGGCAGGCCAAGACCTACAAAATGATATATACATCATGGGTCTAGGACTTATGGTTGCTGAGATATAGGGCGCTCCTTTATTAATATAGCTTATATAGTAAAAAACGGTACTTTATAAGTCCCCTTTTACGGCCCTCAGAGGTCAGATCGCGAAAAGAAATGGAAAAAAAAGTCATTTCTTGGCAGGCCGAGACCTACAAAATGATATATACATCATGGGTCTTATGGTTGTTGAGATTTAGGGTGATGACGGACAGACAGACAGACAGACAAAACGTGGACAATAGAGCATTTTTTTTAGAAAATTCTCTAAAAACTTCACAATATTGCCCAGTGTACTTTTACACGTGTTCAACCCAACATTTCTCATACAACTCTATTCTTTTTTTTGTTTTACTTGTCCTCCAGAAGGAATTTGCGTCTATTTCTTAACGAGCCGGCCTAAAAATTGGATATTCCCAATATACGAGTTTGGACTAGATTAGCAGTGTAATGTTTAGATCTAAGGGTATTCCCGATGGATGCAGCTGCTGTGTGTCTGACAAGAGACATTCGATCTTCGGTTCAACAAAGATATCAGTGCAGGGATTGTTGTTGTAAGGAAAGGTCAAGGTTGCAGGGAGTGAAAGCCTCTGCTTCTCTTCGATTCCATTCATGTCAAATAAGTATGTTAATGTTAAAAATTCCTGATGTTTTAGTTAACACTATGCGGTGTCGGCGTTAATACAACTGAACCGTCGCACTTAACGGAAGTTCCAAGGTCACCTCCTAAGTGTAGAATAAACTAGGCCCTATAAACTTTGTGACATGTACAATAACTTAGTTAAATTTAGATTTAGAACACATAATTTTTTTTTTTTTACACTTTATAGCTTCTTATAGTTCGCGATAAAGAGCACAATAATTGACCAAATTTACTGAACCCGGTGGCTAAGACATAGTCTCGGAAATTCACTACAATTGCTTCTAAATCTTGAATAAACATATTTAGATGGTATTACTGGACATGTCAGGACAGATGGAACAGATGACAATACCACTTGTATCCGGAGGACGGATGGTCAGTGGTAAAGCTCTTGACTAAAGGTACCTGAATCGATCTACAGTGAGGGAGCAAGGACATTTTTCTCCCGTGGTGCCTCCATTGCCATTGCACTATCGACTATGTTGGGGATGAAAAGAAGGGGCACAATAATTAACGCCCATTAATTGGTTTATAGGATCTAAGAGATTTCATCTCGTCCATACGGGAACTTCACACACCACTTGTATGTACACGGCAAGAAACTAAAATTAAGGTACATTAAGAAGTAAAATATTAAAATTCTTAAAAAAAAAAAACCTTGGAGATTTAATATTTTTAAAATGTGTTTCCAAATATTTTGCAGGTACAGCTAGTCAAGGATAGTCACTTCATCTTTTATATTTTTCATCAAACCACAAAAAAGTTTTGTTGCACAGCAACATAGTTATTTATAGAGCAACATAATCAATATTTGTTTTTGTAGAGAATTTTTATATGAACAACCCATGAAACTTTATGGCAAAGGTCATTTGTTGTTTTGTAATATGTTTAAGGGGGGGGGGAATCGTCCATTTAATAACTCAACAATTAATGGGGTCGGGGAAGGAGTGGGGGCCCATGGACAAAGCTTTCACAGATATTTGTATGGGGTTGGGTGGGGATGGAGGGGGTCAAGGAGGAGTATTTCATTTAATCAAAATTCATGCATTTTAGAAATTAGTTAATTTATATGTGGACTCAATATGTTATAAATATTCTTGTAAATAGTGGATTGTTTTTTTGTAATTGTATTTTTTATTTTTTTAAGCGCTACGACTGTTATCACGACAGGTCGCTGTGTTGGAGTGGCGTGGGTGGGTGGGGGGGGTGCTGAAATTTCTTATATAACTTATAATTGAAATGGAGGTTATAGGTATATAGTTGTTTTTCGTCACATATTTTTTTGAAGGGGAGGGGGCGGGGGTTAAAATTTGGACGTCATTTTACGAGTTTGAGGATGTGTGTGGGGGGGTTAAAAATTTGGACGTCATTTTACGAGGATTTTGAGGATGTGTGTGTGGGGAGGTTAAAATTTGAACGTCATTTTACGAGTTTGAGGATGTGTGTGGGGGGGGGTTAGAAAACGGACGTCATTTTACGAGTTTGAGGATGTGTGGGGGGGGGGTTGAAATTTGGACATCATTTTACGAGTTTGAGGATGTGTGTGGGGTTAAAATTTGGACGTCATTTTACGAGTTTGAGGATGTGTGGGGGGGAGTTAAAATTTGGACGTCATTTTACGAGTTTGAGGATGTGTGTGGGAAGTTTAAAATTTGGACGTCATTTTACGAGAGTTTGAGGATGTGTGTGGGGGGGTTAAAATTTGGACGTCATTTTACGAGTTTGAGGGATGTGTGTGGGGGGGGGGGGTTAAAATTTGGACGTCATTTTACGAGTTTGAGGATGTGTGTGTGGGGGTTAAAATTTGGACGTCATTTTGAGTTTGAGGATGTGTGTGGGGGGGGTTAAGAATTTGGACGTCATTTTACGAGTTTGAGGATGTGTGTGGGGGGGGGGGGGTTAAGAGGTGGACGTCATTTTTACGAGTTTGAGGATGTGTGTGTGTGGGGGGGTAAAAAAGTGCTAAAATTTTTTTGACGATATAACCTCCTTAAGAATGTATACTTCCTATAAATTTTTATATAACAGTTTGGTTAAAGTATATATTCTGAAGCCGCAATTAACAGTTGTAGTCATTAAAGTCTCCTACATGTAAAGGTATCGCTTGATGAAATAAGTCATTTATACCATTGAATAACTCTATTTTAATCCCCCGCCATAACCGGAGTGCAATTGCCACGGAGGCACTACATGTAGGTGAGTAGAATTGCTGAGATTTGCACCGGGAGTGAAATGGCCACGGAGGCAATACAGGTAGGAGAGTAGACTTGCTGAGATTTGAACCCGTATCCTACAGCGTGAATCCGGGTTCTATTAACGCTACCACAAAAAGCCGTCAATTGTTACAAGCAGACAATATAAAAATTAAGGAACTAATATTATGTTGTTGTTATGTAAATATGTTGCACGTTACGATTTAGCCTACTTCTATTTAATTACGATCTAAATATTTTGTAGTGTATTAGAGCATAATGTATTGGTCGGCACTTAATACTGCCAACTGATCGACAACAAAGAAGATAACAGTCAATATTATTATTAATTTTTTTATGAATCTACTTTTTTAGCACTTCAGGCTAAGGGTTTGGAGTGCCTAAGAGTGCCGGAGATAAAATTTCAATTGAGACAATCAAGAAATGTTAAGCGAGCAATACAAGAAACAGAATGTTGGACAAAATGGAATTTAAAGAAAAAAAGAGAGAGAGAGAAAATATTTTTAAACAACTACAACAAATTAGTTTTAAAAATATCGAAGATAAGGAGAAGTGACGATGTCATTTGGAGAACCAGTGATAAAACGGGCTTTGCAGCCTTCTGGATGGGGGGGGGGGGTAACAGATTGCAGACATTCCTGGGTGAAATAGAAACCTTGAAGAACTTGGTCAGTGGTTTTCGTTATGAAATATTACTGCCAGTAGAAAGTAATCCATCAACCCAATATCTGCCCGGCTTCATGAATCGTAAACCTTTTGTTTTGTTTGGATTTTTTTTTCCCTGTTGTTATCGTGGCGTTGACTTGATTGCACTGATGGAAGACGAAGTTATTATTGGGACAGAGGAACCACAGAGCACATGTTATGCAGAAAGAGCATTGTTATTTTTAAAAAGACTCATCCACCTTCGACCTTTAAACAAAAATATGTCGCCATTGTTGTTATTTAGTTTCTCATGGTGCAACCCATAATTATTATTAATCTACGATAACAGTTGTATTAAAAAAAAAAAGAACCTCCGACAAATGGAATAATTTTTTTTGAATCTGAAAAAATCCTTGTCAATTAAAACAAATACTTTTTAAAAAAAAAAACGTGTAGTTTGCATAATTTGCTAAATAAAAATGTCCAACTAAACTTTCCGGTGACTTTGCCGAATAAGTTTTAGAAGATTCATAAAGAGCAGAGTAATGCACTAAATGTATAATTTATAATAATCTGCCAGATACAAATACATGGACAATAGATTACTATAGTAATTAAACAAAAAAATGTGTTGTTTAAAAAAATGTTATATATTGTTAAGGGGCTCATACTTTTTAAGGTGATAGTTGGGAGAGGGAGAGGGGGCGCCAAAAAAAACTCGTTCAGGGCGCCTCAAAAGCTACAGCTCTGCTGGATAGTATAGTGGGGCCGGATCACGGAAGGGTGAGAGGTCAAAAGGGCACATGTAGTCAATGACCATTAGAGGCGCAAGGTTTGCTAGCGACGTTTATTTTTGCCCACTCCCTCAGGGACAACCCTCCCCCCTGTCCTCCACACCACCAGGACTCTGGAATTTGAACCTGTAATCTACAGCAAGCAAATCTAGCTTTCAATCAAGTATTCTGGCATGATTTCATATCTCTGTCGGTTACAGTTATTATTATGGCCAGATGTTTTTGGAACGTTAGTCTTATTTATATTTATTTTTGGCCAAGATAATTAAAGTGTGCACCCTCAACTTGAATCGTGTACGCAGTCGATTAAAATGAGGGTGTTAACTCATGGTCAACTCTGAGGTTGTTAACAATACTAAAAAAATGGCAAAGCCTGTACAATACAATTTTAAAGCCAGTTATTACCAATACCAATACAATTTTAAAACCAGTATTGCAATACCAATACCAATATTTATTTATTATTGCCAATACCAGCCAATATTTGGGTCATTCGATGAATACAACGCAAATACGCGTAATTCATTGCTCTATATCACTTACATCGATACACGATAATTTGGCTAATTTAGATGATGTATTTTTAACCAAATTTTATGTAAATAGTTAACACTTGCTTCATCAGTTTCCCTCAAAGATTCCAAACGTCTTTGACAACATAATAAACTACTATTAAATAAGTCAGCATACCTTGGCGTCCTTTGTAACAAGATTTTTAATATGTATGATGTACACATATTGTGAATGAATGAATGAATCAATGGATGGATGGATGAAGCAAATGACTGTCATAGAAAAGCAAATGATACTTAAACAGTTAAACATCACACTATAGTAAAAGCAGTCAGATTCGAGTCAGTGGATTGCATTACATCTGGAAAACTAACGACCAGTAGAGTTCACGGAGTAACGCCACCTAACTTGCAGTTACCACTCAGCTAGGCAAAGAAAAGTAGGCCTAGCCATTTTCAAAATGCCTTTTCTCAGTCGTATTGAAGAGGAGACCGTCCTCCTAATGCAGCGGTCGGGAACTTTTTAATCATTACCCCAAAATATTGTTTGTAAGTTGATATTACCCCACAGCAAATTAAAAATATATACTGTTTACTCACAAAGTTTCCTTTTACTCCCAAAAATTTCATTTTTGCCCCATTCCATGGGAGGTAATTTACCCCTGTTCCCCGACCGCTGTCCTAATGAAAACAGCCCTTTCAAGCTCAACAGCAGCACTTGAAGGAAGTCTGTATTCAGGTATATTTACGGATATGTGGATAGGCATCCAATGATGCAATACTGTCCTGAAGTGTCTGCCAAGTAATTATTAATTTCTTGATTCACATTAGTGATTGTGAAACGCGTCTCTTCTGTACTTCAATAAGATGCGAACGCTGCAAATCATCATACATCAGTCCAACTTGAATTTGGGATGTACAACGAATGCCAGTCGAGCATCAATGCTGTCAAACATGTTTGCAAATCTTCTATCGATGGCATGCAAAAGACACGAAAGCTAATGGAGAACAAACTACGAGCCGATCATTCTTTCCTTGATCAGGAAACACTTTTAACTGAGCCTTCATCACGACAAGTGTTGGTAAAGGACCAAGTCAATGTCTTTTATAGTTTCACCCTGCAAAATATATAGTGCACAAACTGGCTTCATAACAGCAACATACTCTTTAACAAATGTTTTCTATTAGGCTGTAGTCTTTTGATATCAAGTTCGTCACAAGTTTGTCAAGAACTTCCATGTCACTTACACAGAGAATGTTGTAAACTCTGGTGACAGCATCCTTGTTGAATTCCACCGGGTTTCACCAGGTGTTACCAAAAGCATATCAAGTGATCTGCCTGACGATACGCCAATAACAATAAATATCAAGAAAATTATTTAATGCAACCGGAAAAAAGCTTGGAAGAATGGCAAATTCCATAGAAATCAATTTCACTTAGAACCTCACTGGTCTCATTGCCACATATATCATATATGATTTCTATTATCATTCATTGCTCAGTCTCATTCAAAAATTGCTTGGCAATGTCACTCGAAAGATGGCATTTCAAAGAAAATTTATTATATTCAGCTTTATTCACAACCAATGTTGTAGAGAACTTATTGAATATTGCTTTAAGTGTGTTAAAAATCTAATACCAATATCAAAAATAAGTATTATTACAATACCAATATCAATTTCAAGAAGTATTGCAATATCGTACCAATACTTAAAAAAGTATTGGCAATACTGCCAATACAATACAATATTGCAATAACAACCCTGGTCAATACTCTACTAAAGAAGGTGTCTATCTTATGGTCAATACTATACTAAAGAAGGTGTCTATCTTATGGTCAATATCAGGCTTGCGGAGCCGAGGAGCCGTGGAGCCGCACTTTTGCTGGAATTTGGAGCCGAAAAAATCTGGCTGCTCCAAATGTTTTTAAACCAAAATTTTTTTTACCTTTAAAATTCAAATTTGTATGATTGTTTGCCTCCTGCAATTTGAAATGTTGTCATGTTTTACGAACGCCACAACAGTAACAGCATTTAAATGATAGCGTACACGCACATCTACAAGAAATCTTTAACGGGGAATCGTTTTGTGTTCGTGGAGATCGTTTGGTGTTCGTTTTAAATCTTGTTTACCACTCGAAATTTTTTTAATGGCATGTTATTTTGTTATATATAAAGTTAAAACGGTTTATTTCATAGAATAATTGTATCAATCATTTAAAAATAAATTTTTACTACGACGACAAATAAAACGCGTCATTTTGTATATTATTTGACCGCGAATTTGTAATAGACTAAAAACAAAATGTATTTAAAAATTTTATTATAAACAGAATAGCTGAAATAGAGTAGATAAATTTATAAGGCTGTGGGTCCGAATAACAATCAGACTTTATTGGGATGGGTCGAATAAAAATCGGAGTTTATTGGTTCCCGGGTCCGAATAGTCACTTCGAATTTATAAATAATAAATACTGAAGTCTTTAAAATATTTTATGTGTATCATTTACTATTTGCTAATTTGATCATTGAAATAACTTTTTCTTCCTTGAAAATGGCGACTAGTGAAACCTCGGTCAATAATGATATGATTCTGGATGCACTGAAATGGTTTGTTTTATTAAAACCGACAATGCGTATATTTTCAAGTTCCTGACTATGGGGTGAACGCGGCAAAATTTGCATAACTTTTATCAGCGGCATGTTTGCGTTGCGTAATTACAAAAATTTTGTCTCGCGTGATACTATCTTAATATGAGCCAGGCCGGAGCCGGAGCCGTCAAATTTGTGGGCGGAGCCGGAGCCGGAAAAAATATGGCAGCTCCACAAGCCTGGTCAATACTATACTAAAGAAGGTGTGCGGTGTGTATTTAATGGTCAGTCTCTAGAAGAGACGTTGTTATCTAATAGTCAATCATCTAAAAAATAATGTGTATCATACGTCCAGCCACTACATGAGAAGTGCGTGGTCTTCTAGCTACATGTGCTGTGTATCCTGTGGACACAGATATTATAATACCACTTGTATCATTTCTGATTTAAAGGATTAAATAAAAACCAATTTAATGATTTTCTGGGGTCCGTAAATCACTGCCTTAAACTGTCTCATCTCCGACCTGACCCTTGACCCCCAGCACTAATGACCCCCCCCACTCCCTCTATCAAGCACTGATCAGAAACTCCCCACCCTGCAAACTCACCCCAGGATGTGAATCTCTGATTACAAGTGACACAAATGGACATTCAAAGTGTAAGACAGGAACAATCCCATATCCTTTTCTTGTATTTGTTTCTTTAGTTATAAGAAAACATTTTCATTTTTTTATTTCTAAAACTCTGAAGAGAACGTCAAGTTCAGATAGCATGCAAGAAAGTTTGGGTCATGCAAGAAAGTTCAGATGTCATGCAAGAAAGTTCAGATGTCATGCAGGAAAGTTCAGATGTCTTGCAAGAAAGTTCATATGTCATACAGGAAAGTTCAGATGCCATGCAGGAAAGTTTAGATGTCTTGCAGGAAAGTTCAGATGGCATGCAGGAAAGTTCAGATATCATGCAGGAAAGTTCAGATGTCATGCAGGAAGTTCAAATCTTGCAAGAAAGTTCATATGTCATGCAGGAAAGTTCAGATGCCATGCAGGAAAGTTTAGATGTCTTGCAGGAAAGTTCAGATGTCATGCAGGAAAGTTCAGATGTCATCCTTTTCAAATGAACTCATGCCGCAGAGAATCCCCTTCATTTGCATCAATGCTCCGGTACAGTTCATCATTATTGTCACCTGCTGGATAATGGAAGCTGGGATATCGGGCACTGGATACTGGATTCTCAGGTGAAATGATGAGATGAAAACACTTTATTCACCCCCTCCTCCTCGAGCCTTTCATCATTTCTTGTTTGTTGTAATGGCAAGGACAATGGGTGGACATGTCTCGACAATCGATTTATGCTTTCACCATAATTAAGCGTCCTTTTTTTTCAAGAAAAATTGTTTTATTAAGGACAACTGATAGGAGTAGAATGCTAAGATGAAGAAATACGGTATCTCATGCATACAACATGCGAAGAAATACGTTATCTCATGCATACAACATGTGAAGAAATACGGTATCTCATGCATACATGTGAAGAAATACGGTATCTCATGCATACAACATGTGAAAATACGTTATCTCATGCATACAACATGTGAAGAAATACGGTATCTCATGCATACATGTGAAGAAATACGGTATCTCATGCATACAACATGTGAAGAAATACGGTATCTCATGCACATACAACATGTGAAGAAATACGGTATCTCATGCATACAACTGTGAAGAAATACGGTATCTCATGCATACAACATGTGAAGAAAAACATAATTAGTTACAGTACGGTAACCTTTGAGTTATTTTGTGCAGAAGATGCCAATTCCATTCAAACCATGGTGTTGGTTGTCTGTTGCAGGTTCGTTGTGTTTTTGTTTGTTTTTTTGTTGTTGTTATTGTTTGTGTGTGTGTTTTCTTTCGTATATGCGAGAATAGAAACGTTAAAAAGAATTGCGAAATAAATAACTGTAAATTTTTAGTGTTGATAAATAAATGACAGGAGCTTAATTGTAATTCTATTAAAAATACAGAACTTAATGGTGATGTTAATGGTGATGGTGATGATAATGGTGATGGTGATAATGGTAATGGTGATGGTAATGGGGATGGTAATTGTGATGGTAATGGTGATTGTGATGGTAATTGTGATTGTGATGGTAATGGTGATGGTAATGATGATTGTAATGGTGATGGTAATGGTGATTGTAATGGTAATAGTGATGGTATGGTGATGGGGATGCTAATGAAATGGTGATGGTAATTGTGATGGTAATGGTGATGGTGATGGGGTGCTAATGGTGATGCTAATGGTGATGGTAATGGTGATGGTGATGGTAATGGTAATATTTTGTTGTTTTATTGGTTCAGAACTCGCACATGATTTGCATCATTAGTGCACGTATTGAGCAATACCAACAGATGAAGTATTGACTGATATTTATTTCACAATCTGCGGAAGAAAGGTAACGGGAAGATCAATAATTATAAATCAGATATTGAAACATGACCTTAATGTTACAATAGCTGCAGTCAGTCATTCAATCAGTCATCATTCAGTCAGTCATTCAGTCAGTCAGTCTTTCTATTATCAGTCACTATGTCAGACAACTTGTGTTGTTGTTATGTATTTCAGGTACATATAGATATTATTGTAAAGTATCCCATGAGTCGGGGCGAATGAAAATGTTCTATGACTTTAAAAAAACCCTGAGAAGCACTGGTGTGATCACATGATCTTTGTCTTCTTGTATAGTACACAAGTAGTATTACCTGTTTAGCATATACTCGTATATATATATATATTTCATAATTTGTCGGCAGGTCTTATAAATCAATCTAACATTATAACAATATAAAATCATGACCTGTGAAATTTATGTAAAGGGTTAAACATAATAATAATAATAACCAATTTAACAACAATAATAATTGTAGGCTTAGTGACATAATTAGGTAAGTTTTCAATCACCAAATATAACCAAATTAACGTACATTCATTAAATTCATTGCAGAAACTAGGAAGAAACCCTTTATAAATTTACCCATGTCTTTCAGATTCTCAGTTTTAGTACAATGTATGGCCAGTTATAACCAATGGCCCCAGTGTTGCTGGTATGACCCGTGGTTCAATGCATTGTCTTTTCTTTACACTCCTTAGGGCAGCAGTTAAAAAAAACAGCCACAAAGACCATATATAATGCAAACAGCATCACTCCACCCCTATCCCCATCACTCCACCCTATCCCCATCACTCCACCCTATCCCCATCACTCCCACCCCTATCCCCATCCACTCCACCCTATCTTCATCCTCCACCCTATCCCCATCACTCTACCCACTATCCCCATCACTCCACCCTATCCCCATCACTCCACCCTATCACATCACTCCACCCTATCCCCCATAACTCCCACCCTATCCCCATCACTCCCACCCTATCCCCATCACTCCACCCTATCCCCATCACTCCACCCTATCCCCATCCTCCCCCTCCTCCTCAACTTACTGTTCAGTAGGTCACAGCACTGTCACGCGCGGAGCTCTTTGTAATTAAACCAATTTTTTTTTTTCCTCTGTTATCGAACTTTTTTTTATTCATTGAGTGCACATAAATCAGTCAATCAGCCAACTACATTGCACTGTGTCGAACATCATCAATCAGACAGCTACATTTTGCACTGCATCCGAACATCAATCAGCCAGCTACATTGCATTGTATTCCAGACATCATCAATCAGCGAGCTACATTGCACCATCCGAACATCATCAATCAGACAGCTGCTTTCTACAGCTCCGAACATCATCAATCAGCCAACTACATTGCATTGTATCGAACATCATCAATCAGCGAGCTACATTTTGCATCGAACATCATCAATAAGTCAGCTACATTCCACTGCATCCGGAATATCATCAATAAGCCAGCTACATTGCACTGCATCCGAACATCATCAATCAATAGCTACATTGCACTGTATCCGAACATCATCAATCAGCGAGCTACATTGCACTGCATCGAACATTATCAATAAGTCAGCTACATTGCACTGAATCCGAACATCATCAATAAGCCAGCTACATTGCCTGTATCGAACATCATCGATTTTGAAAGCTGTTAGCAGCTCCCTGACATTTCTTACAACCGCTCGTCATCTATTTTATGTGTCAGCACGGCCCTGGATTAACTCCACAATGGAGACAGTTTAGCAACCATCAATTAGTAAACTATTTTAGACCCTATCTATTTTCTTGTTTACTTCCAACGGAGATAATAAATGCGCAAGAAATTAGTTAAATATTAAAGACTGCGGAAAATTTACTGGGCAAGATGGCAAACACGCATTGACCGCACCAACGAGATATCAAAAGGTCTCTCTGTGTGAAGACAGAAGGTTCCAGAACGTGACCGACATATTTTTCTTTCCTCACAACCTTCATGCCAAACTGCCTCATTTTTTTCTGTTCAAACAAAGTTTAACGTTTACTTCATCAATAGACAAAATGTGGACCAAGTCCGTAGTCAGTAGCTCAGAAATCTATGGACAATTTTTTTTTATGAGTCTGTAACTGAACATCACTGAGTGTAGACTGATGTTGACTCATCCATGGGTTCTACGTTGGTCTAGGCGCAGCCTTTGACCAGCACTGGTATAAATCATCCATGACCAACACTAGTGTCGAATCATCCATGACCAACACTAGTGTCAGATGCATCACCGACAACGCTAGTGTCGAATCATCCGCATGACCAACACTAGTGTCTAGTACCTGGACAACACAGCCAGTGTGATATGTACTCACCCGTATCCTATGGTTCGATACACAATGTCTAGTCAGACTGTTGTAGATTCATCCAAAGCCAATGGAGCCATAATGATAACAATTTTTCGATATAATCGTGAAATCTGATATCTGGAACATACTGTGCCAAAGTGTCAGCTGGCGCTGGTCAGTCACTGGTCACCTTACCCAGACGGTCAGCGTAGAAATTAACCGGTGCCACAGATCACGTGAGAATTCATAAAAGCAAATACAGACTTAACTTCTCACTGGCTATAGAATACTCTGGTTGCGAAACAAGCTCACATGGGTAACGAAATCTGGAATTCATTGTGTTTTTGTAACTATAAATTCTTATAGACAGATGAATAGATAGATAGATAAATTAGATAGATAGATAGATAGATAGATAGATAAAATAGATAGATAGATAGATAGATAGATAGATAGATAGATAGATAGATAGATAGATAGATAGATATAGATAGATAGATATAGATAGATAGATAGATAGATAGATAGATAGATAGATAGATAGGTAGGTAGGTAGGTAGATAGATATAGATAGATAGATAGATAGATAGATATAGATAAATAGATAGATAGATAGATGAATAGATAGATAGATACATACATACATACATACATACATACATACATACATACATACATACATACATACATACATACATACATACATACATAGACCAGACTTTTAAAAAATAAATCAAAGAGCAGGCAATGAAATGAATCAGTCTGATCAGATTATGGCAGAAATAGTTCAGCGATCGTCTGACCTTTGAATGAGAGCAATAATTATCACTGAAGATGCCATCAAACTTCTCATGTATCATAAGGGAGGAGGGGGGTGGGGCCGAACAAGATCGGGAATTACAATTCATTTCATTTAAACCCGCACAATTTTTTTTTTTAATTGAGAGAGTTGTTTTAGAAAAAAAAATCGTTTTTTTTTTAAATATTTTGCTTTTACGATGCTAAAACTTTAGCTCAAGCACACAATAAAAAAAAAAAACCTGTCATTCATTGAGCAGTCCACCTGGCCTATATCTTCTACATCACATCAATTACTAGATAATAATTCTTTGACGTGGAGTAACATTTAAAGCAACTGTAAGAGGCAGATTTTTATAAATTATTTATCAATAATATACGTATTACATACATAAACCATGTCAAACTTTTGATTTGTTTTTTTAAAGGTCGAAATAAATTGTGGTGTAAAAGCCCGGCAATATATAGGTCAAAATGGCGGCGGCGTCTGAGTTCAATGAGCGGCACTCTGGATATTTATAAATTTCTATTTAATTAAAAATTCTTTGAAGAGCCTTACCGTAGCTCATTTTTTTTAATTTGGTGAACAAATTAAATTTTAAAATAATAATAAACAAAAAAAAGACTGCCTTAACTGGAGCCGTACACAAAATGACAAAGTACCTCAAGTGGCTTTGAGAGCCGCATTTGTCTACCTCTTAATACAGGTTATGGAGCATTTACATATCACAGTTGGCATGCAAGCATTGATAGGTCTTTCTCATTCGCTGGACCTATACTTTTTGATCTACATGTGACGACGTGATGTAGGTGGGGAGAGAATAATGGGAGTGGTGTGGGGGGGTATGTGTGGTTTAGTGTGAACGTGTGTGTGATTTACTGGTGGTGGGGGTTGGTACGTGTGTGTGCAGCGCGCGCGTTTATGAGTGCAGGGCCGCGTCGTGCAATGGTACAAGGGGAGCAAAACGCCAGGGGCGGGCAGATGGGCGTGGCTCTGCGTCAATGTGTGGGCGTGTGTTTTGATTTGTGTTGTGTGTGTGTGTGTGTGTGTGTTTAGAGTGATTGAAAAAATTAACAGCTGGGTTGAATTTAACACATTCAATTGATCACGTGTATAGTCACAGGCCTAATATGAACATATTAGAAATATTACTATCGGAGGTTGTACATAGTGTTGACATTTTTACACTTTGACATTTTGTTGGTCAACAATGAGGACGTTGACATATTAACATAAATTATGAAATGCGTGTGTTTGTTAAGTTAAGAACAAAGAACCGTTTTGAGATATGGTGTACGTCTTTATGCATCGTTGTTGTTGTTGATCATTGCTAGGAATAATGACATTGGTAGCAGTGATTTGGTGATGACGCTGGTAGCCATGGTGGTTGCGATGGCGCGACGATGGTGGGGGAAAAAGGTGACGGCAGTGTGTGTGTGTGTGTGAGATGATGATGGTGTTGGCGGCGGTGATGTTGGTTGATGGATGTGAAAATGATGATGATGGTAACCATCGTGGTGATTATGGATGGGCAAAACTTCCCGGCTGCATAGGACCGTCCCCCCACCCCCTCACACCAAGACGGTCCCCTGTCGAACTGTTTGAGAATGTTTCAGAAGGCCCAGGTTTTGAAGGATTTAACGGTTGGGGAGTACACAATTTTTTTTAATTGAAAATGAGCAGGGACCAGGATTCACAGATTGTGACCTTCCTTCAACCCGCCTGCCCCCGCCACCAAAAGTTACCTTTGCAGGTGCGCCCCTAAATGTAAATCTGCCTAGGACTTCCTAAAATGCCTTTGCCTACGTAGGAAATGGTTCTGCTAATTAGAAATTCTATAAAGATGATGGTTTCTATGATGGTAGCGGTAATGGTAGTAATGGTAGGGTAAAAGTGGATGATGGTAGTGATAATTGCAGTGATGGTAGGGTAAAATGTGGGTTGTGGTAGTGATAACGGTAGTAATGGAAGGGCACAAGAGTATGGTGGTAGTGATAACTGTAGTGATGGTAGGGTAAATGTGGATTGTGGTAGTGATAACGGTAGTAATGGAAGGGCACAAGAGTATGTGGTAGTGATAACTGTAGTGATGGTAGAGGGTAAATGTGGATTGTGGCAGTGATAACGGTAGTAATGGTAGGGTAAAGAGTATGATGGTAGTGATAGCTGTAGTGATGGTAGGGTAAACGTGGTTGATGCGGGGGAAATGGTGATGTCTAACGTTCATAAGAAACATCTGCAAATGAAAACATTATTTTATTTTATTGGTTTACCTGTGAGAGTGTACGGCCTGCTATCATTATCAATTATTAGGTAGCGACCAACTAACATGAAGTCTCTATGATTAGTGTCAATATGATTAACAGGTTGCAGTGCTTGTCTGACCGATATTGACGGAGTTATAAAAAAAAATCCTGACAAAGGAGATTAGGTCGATACCAACCATTCTCGATACCGAATACAAATATCGATATATCTCTTAACTGTCGATACGATTCTCAAGTCAATACATTAAACCAACAGAATGAATGGGGAATTTCAAAAATGGCTGCTACATTTCATTTAATGAATAATTTTAAAATTTCCTAAGGAAGTAGATGCTCGACTGTCTACCTAAGGTCCACACGGGGTTCGATCCTGAGTGAGAACCAGAAATTTCCCAGAGTCCTGATGAAAGTCGGTTCCAAGCCCCACAAGTCCACCGAGTTGACCACACAACCCCTTTATATGACGATGTTACAGAAACAGATTAATTTTTACACTTGGGGCTAAGGTAATTGGTCGGCTAAAAGTGCGGCTCCAGGCCGCATGTGGCTCTTTGGCTCCTTAAGTGCGGCTCTGGCATTTAGTTTTATTTACTTGTCTAACATTTAGTGTACTACTTATTGACTAATAAAGTTTACTAAATAAGCAGATTTGGCTCCCCAATTTCTTTTAAATTGTTGTAATGATCATATTTGGATCTTTGGCTGATAAGTTTGCCGACCACTGGGCTAAGGAACATTTTTAAGGAATTACCGCTTCAGATGTATAGTCACGTGCCTAATAAATTCAATAGTGATTGGCTGAATAGAAATAAAACTTTTACAGACATTCTAACGTATTTTACACAGTTGAAGAAGAAAAATAAGCTAATGTAACCACAATGAAGAAAACAATTCTGATTTTCATTATTTTTTATACACCGATCTTTTAAATAAAAAAAAACCAGAGATAATAATAATTAATGCCAGAATCGTAAAAACTCGGACAGGCAGACGAGAAAATCAATGACCGCCTACAGCGTGAGTTTTCAAATAAGTCTCTGTGTTATCTCTCTTCAGAGACTATTGTAATACACAGTAGTAGCTTGCTGACTAAGGGTTCTCAAACCTGCATGCAGGGGGGGGGCGTATAGCCGACAAACATTGCGGTTGTGATCCATAATGGAAAACAAAACACAGGAGGTGACAAGTTAAATATTTGAATTTAAAGTTTATATATATCAGTTTAAAATATATGTGTGTGTGTCATTCATATGTGTGTGTCATTCATGTGTTTGTCATTCATGTGTGTGTCATTCCTGTGTGTCATTCATGTGTGTGTCATTCATGTGTGTCATACATGTGTTTGTCATTCATGTGTTTTTGTCATTCATGTGTGTGTCATTCATGTGTGTCATTCATGTGTGTGTGTCATTCATGTGTGTGTGTGTGTGTGTTCATCAGGTGTGTATTTGTGTTTGTGCAATAAAGCTAGATGCTGCCTTTCACTATAGGATTTGAAAGTAATCCATGGTTGACAAAGTTTGAGAACTCTCTTTTATAAATAAGCCATCACATTATTTATATATTCACAGCTATAAAACAATATATTATTATCTTCTATATAGGCATGACCAACAGTGTCCCATAGTAAATAACGACCCATTTGTAGTTTGATTTGGTCCTCTCAGTTAATTTATATTAGTTCACATGAAAACTTCCACATATACTCTCGGTCTGAGCCTGTTCAATTTAAAAATGTATTGTGTCCGGCGGTTCAAAAAGTGTACCCAGCCCTTTTCTAGATGAACAATCACAGTTCATGGAACCCTTCCTTCAGACTCTTCAAACCTAACACTGTATAAATGGGTCCAGCCAATAAACTTCCATAACGCTTTGGTCATTTACAGCAACAAAAAAATCATTCCTTTGTCCTTATTTCACAGTGACCAAGATTTAGGGCCAAACATTAACGCAGACGTATACAGAGAACCAGTTCCCAGGAGTTTCTCTGTAGAGATTTTAAATGTTAGATCCAGCAGAGACTGACACTAAATACTCATAAAGTCAGAATATACATTTTTTTTTCTTTTGCATTACATTTTGTGATTGTAGTTCTTCAATGAACAAATACACAATCCAGATTTATGTCACGTGTGAGCAGCTTAGGCTAAATTCTGGACAATAAAAGAAAAAAAAAATAACATGGAAATGTTTCTGATGGTTGAACCAATGTATTTATTTATTCACAACTGGCACTCTTGCAAGAGAATAACATTGTAGAAGTATCCTGTCAATTTAACAGGTTTGCTGACACAACATGCTGATACAGACCAGACAGAAACGTTGACAGAAAACAAATAAATAGACATGTATGCAGGGAGGCAGACAGTCAGACAGACAGACAGATAGATAGATAGATAGATAGATAGATAGATAGATAGATAGATAGATAGATAGATAGATAGATAGATAGATATATAGATAGATAGATAGATAGATAGATAGATAGATAGATAGATAGATAGATAGATAGATAGATAGATAGATAGATAGATAGATAGATAGATAGATAGATGAATTTCATTTGTATAGATAGAAAGTACGTGTATTTATCTGGACATATGGGACTATGACGGACTACAATGAATGTGAGATGAGTTGCCAGACAATTTGATGCTATGTGTGCGCAACAATTACATCTGTCCTAGTGACCTAGTCTACCTGAAACTCATCATTTTTGTGGAGGCATCTATTTGTATATTTCTGTAATTTGTTTGTAATTTGATTTTTTTAATCTCACTTTTCAGATCTTTTTCCAAGTTGACACTTTTAGCAACATAGTATTTGTTTTGAGTTCTTATATTTTTTTATTATTGTTTTTGTTTCTATGAGCATAACACACAAATTAAAAAAAATAATAATTTGATCCTTACAATCTTAAAAAGAAAAGTGTTTCAACAGCCATGGGTTAAAAAAAATAATTTCAGTTGGTGATGGGTAAAAAATTATTATTTGAGAAATTCATGTTATCCATTTTTAAATTATTCAAACACAGTTACCTGTAAACACGTGTATGTATGTGAGATCGTGTGTGTGAGATCGTGTGTGTATCTGTGTGAGATCGTGTGTGTGTGAGATATCGGTAATATGTGTGAAATCGCGTGTGTGTATGATAGATCGTGTTTGTGTGTAAGATTGTGTATGTGTGTGTGAGATCGTGTGTTTGTGTGTTAGATCGTGTGTGTGTGTGTTAGAACGTGTGTGTGTGTGTGTGTTACATCATTATTGTGTGTGTTAGATGTGTGTGTGTTAGATCGTGTTTGTGGGTGTGTGTTAGATCGTGTGTGTGTGTGTTAGATCGTGTGTGTATTATTAGAGCCTGTGTGTGTGTGTGTATTTTAGATCGTGTGTGTGTGTGTGTGCATACTTAAAAAATCATTATTATTGAGAGATCGTGTGTGTGTGTGTTAGATATAGTGTATGTGCACATGTGAAATCGTGTGTGTGTGTGTGTTTGTGTGAGATCGTGTGTGTGTGTGTGTGTGATCGTGTGTGCGTGTGAGAGATCTTGTGTGTGTGTGAGAGAGATCGTGTGCGTGTGTGTGAGGAGATCGTGTGTGTGTATGTTAGATCATGTGTGTGTGAGAGCGTGTGTGCGTGTGTGTAGCAGAGATCGTGTGTGTGTGATCGTGTGTGTGGAGAAAAAGAGCGTATGTGTGTGAGATCGTGTGTGTGTGAGATCGTGTGTTGACAGAGAGAGAGATCGTGTGTGTATGTGTGAGATCGTGTGTATGTGTGTGTGAGATCGTGTGTATGTGTGTGTGTGTGAGAGAGAGAGATCGTGTGTGTGTGTGTGTGTGTGACAGATCGTGTGTATGTGTGAGATCGTGTGTATTGTGAGATCGTGTGTGTGTGAGATCGTGTGTGTGTGTGAGATCGTATTTGTGTGTGAGATCGTGTGTATGTGTGTGAGATCGTGTGTGTGTGTGTTATATATGACTGCCAGTTTTATTAATGATATGTTTACGTTATCAGCTACATATATAAAAACTTTAATGGCGGTGATATTTTATGAACATCAAATTTCATTCGACTTATGATTTTTTATCAGGCTAATAAGTAGAATAAGTTTGCTGTAAACACGTTAATATTGATGTCATGTCACCAGAATCATGGTATCTAAGTTTTACTACATCAGGTTTCACAGTTCGCTTAAAATAGCACACTACGTTGAACTTTACTTAATCCTGTGATTAACATTTTAATGAACATTCTATGCCTGAAAATGAAATATTTCTGTTTTTGTTTATACAATTGGTAACCATAATTGTTACATTAATTTTAATAATTTTAAAACATTAACTTGACCTGAACTGTACCCAGCTGTCATGGCCTTGAAGCTATGGTGCAGGAGACGCGAAAACATCTGGAGGCAGTGTTTGAATGACGGCATAATTTAGAATTTTGAACACGAAATGAGCAGTAGAGACGTTAGTTTGGATTGAATTGAACACCTTCACTTGGAGTTTCATTGCTCTGATAGCGGTATAAACAAAGCAATTGTATTTCAAGACATTCCGTCAATCTAAATCTTTTTTTTTTGAAGATTGATTTAATTTACTGGCGTCTGTTAGTTTGTAATATGAACGTAGCAGTTAATAGATATGGATCTTATGGATTAGATCTTTTTTAATTGTAAGTATTGTCTCGCAAATTTGATGGATGGCATTCTGTCTGTGTCTATTGTCACAGCTAACGAGTGGCGTCATTGTCTCCACTCGGTCTAGTTGATATCACCTTACTTCTATCACACTGCGAGACATATACTGGAATATGGCCAGTCTGAAGGTCTGCTGCTACTCATCCGTGGGTATTGATTTAAGACGTGATCATTAGAAAATTTAAAGATAAAGTGGTTTTTATGTGAATCAAACTTGGAGGATTTAAAGTAATTGAAAAACTAAAATCAATCAGAATAGAATATCTACCAATATAAATAAATGACTAACATAAATTAGTATTTTTACGATGACTTATGTTGAGAAAGGTTATATTTATGTTTATCTATTTTTTATGCGCCGTCGTTGCATGCGCGGCAGAGTGTCGTGTTTCACCACATCAGCCTTGTGGAGCGCCTGATGCGTGTCTGCCATGCCTGCAGACGGTAATGGTGGTGGTGGTGGGGGGTGGATCCTGCTAAATCTGCCGGCATTCCAGAAAAGGTGTTAGTGCTTGCCTAGACTGGTCAGACCAGCAGGGTGTAGACATAAGCCCTCTGCCCAGAAATACCATGATCTCATGTTATCATCATTGACAATCGTACAACAACAGTCGCCACTTCCCCCCCCACCAGTCAGATCATAGTATGTCTTTTTGACCAGGTAATACACACTCAACTTTCAATTTTATAATTTAGGAATAAAAATTTGTTTGTTTACTTAGCGGAGCACTATACCTTTCTTTTGTTTTTTTATATTAAAAAATCCCTCCTCCCCTATATCTC
The DNA here is from genome assembly GCA_021962125.1 of Bulinus truncatus. Lineage (NCBI taxonomy): Eukaryota > Metazoa > Mollusca > Gastropoda > Planorbidae > Bulinus > Bulinus truncatus. The sequence continues at coordinate 34,761,184 of JAGDYQ010000001.1, read as the reverse complement.
AATCAAAATTCCCTAAATTATGCTTCGCCTTGTCCAAACAACAAGATTTACCTGACAGTCTCACCTGTAGCGACATTCTTCCCCAGTTGTTTTATCAGACGGGGTCTAATTCCGTTGGCACCGAGTCCCATTTCTATGAGTTTGGAGGCGCTAGGCAGAAACTTTCAGCTACAGTTGAGGAGCTCTAGGATAAAGTTATACATATTGGGACCTCATTTAGATTGATTTAAACTATGCAAGAAGGAGCCCCTTCCCCCCACCCCACCCCCCTTGGAAGCTATATAGGAAGGGGGTGATGATGAACAAGTGGTTTTCTAGCTAGTCAGTCAACAATAACAGCTCTGGTTTCATCCAATTAAATTGCGACTAGGTATGCACGGATGTTTATGGCTTATTAGCTCATAGTCTAGCAAATAAAAACATCATCAACAACAACAACATCGGTTCATTTACACAAAAGCAGCTGCATTGCTTTCACAGAAATCAGTTTAAACACACCCAAGTGTAGCCTACCAAGTACAATGGTGCTCTTATTACTTAATTAAAACGAAGAGTTCGTCTAACGGAGAGAACATTCATTTCAACACTCAATGTTTGAGCCCATCAGTTCTCTATTAGAATCTATTACAGTAGTCGCGTTATCATGCTGAATGCGGTTTCCAAGAACACCGGACTGACACACATGGAAGAATAAATTCAATTACGGGAACCTCGCTGTGACGTATTTGATGACGTGGAATAAGGACAATCTACATCATTGGGAGGTCTCATTAAATTATATAAACTCGATAGTTCTCACGTTTGCATGACCGTAAGCAAGTCTTTTAAAAAACAAGTTAATTTTAAATTATGTGGGTTTTTTATGGTTTATATCATGGAGTGGTTAAATTATAAATTTGATTAAATTGACCCACTTCAGCTAGCTTTGTTGCTTAGTTAGTATCATAAATTACTTGTGTGTTTGTAGCTGAATCATCCTGGGTTCATAAATGTGCTGTGTTCTGAAGTTGTTTTTTATAGACTGGCACACTATTTTTATTATCACTATATATAAGAACAGCGTGTAAGAAATTAAGAAAATAAGAAGCCGAATTGAACTTGCGCGCGGGTGCTGTATCGTGCCACACCAATTTGCCCTCTGTGTTGCAAAATGTCATAATGAAGTATTTGTACACTTTTCAGTGAATTTTTATAAAAGCTTTTTTATGCTTTGTTTTTTTATTTTTGAGAGAAATTTGTACTGTTTAAACAAATGAAGTGGCTACGGTAACATCAAGCACAATTACTGTGGAGTTAGCAGTACTCATTTTTATTTCGGGTACCGGCTATTTTATTAGGGTTGGGAAAATTGAGGAATAGGGTTAGGGTTAGGGATAGGGATAGGGATAGGGATAGGGATAGGGATAGGGTTAGGGTTAGGGTTAGGGATAGGGTTGAGGTTAGGGTGTGGAGCAATATCTGTTGATGTAACCCGGAAAAAAATACGAACTCGGTCTTGATGTTTCCGTAGCCACTGCATTAAACAAATAATCATAAGTTATTAGCGTTGACAGGTAAAAACGTAATTGAACATAGGTACGGTCATTTTGCACATTAGGTAGTTGGCATAGTAGCATACGTATATTTACCTAATATGGTATTTGGTTAGGTTTGGTTTAGTTTAGTTTTGTTGGTTCGGTTGGTTTGTTTGGTTGGTTTGGTTAGCTGGTTTGATTGGTTGGTTTGGTTGGTTGTTTGATTTGGTTTGGTTGGTTAGCATTGACAGGTAAATCGTAATTGTGACAGCGGTCTTTGCTTAGTTGGTTGGTTGGTCTGGTTGGTTTGATTGGTTTGGTTAGCTGGTTTTGGTGGGTTGGCTAGGTTGGTTGTTTTGGTTTGATTGATTCTGTTGGTTTGTTTGGTTGGTTGTTTGGTTTATTTAGTTTGGTTGGTTAGCGTGAGGTATGACGTAATTTGTGACGCATGAAATGTAGGTCATTTCTGCACATTAGGTAGGTGGCATGAATTAGCACCCATATCTTTACCTAAATGAATATAACCTAATTAACCGTGTGCAGCAGTTAAATTGATTGGAAGGGTGTCTGCAATACCTAGATTTCCCAGGCAACGCCGGGCTTATAGCCAGTTGTGTATAAACTTTATCAACAAAAACAATTGAAAGTCTTTTTAACAATATAAAGTAAATATAAAGACTTTTAGTCTTTCGTCTCTACAATAGGCACACTATTTATTAGTTTGTATAGAATATACAAACAAAAGTAATAAATACTTTTTGACACTAAAAAAAAAGTGTTTTTTTTTTTAATAAAACACTTATGTAGTTCACACAAATATTACCTAAATTTATTGACAATAAAAGCGTGGGCGCCAGAAAAAAGTGAAATAAATAATTCATACTGGCGTTCACGGTTTTTTCGAGTCAATAAAATTCATAAATGTTGTAATGATCTCCTGTAAAAGTATTATTTATTTTATATATATGTAAATTTATTTTATTTACTTTGTTATGCGTTCAGCACAATAAACAGATAACAAATTCTGTGATGTCTGCCACTAGATAGTTTAACAAGAAACACGTTTTGAATAGCTGCATTATGTCATACCTCAATCATGTTTACCCTGTACTAGTTCTCTAGCTAGCTGCGGGGGGGGAGGGGGGCTTGGTTCCGCTCTACTTCGCTACTGTCACTCACCGCTACTCGTATGTTCCTATCCGGGCACACCCCACCCCGTTGTTTGGATTGTTTTCTTTTTTGTGATTTTTTTTATTTGTTTGTTTGTTTGTTTCTTTTGGGTAGGTTCTGTTTCCTACTCCTTGTTCACTGTACCGACATTTATTACAAACAGTTCATGAATCATAAAATATTAGGAAAGGAACAAATGACAGCCTTTGTGAATAAAAATGGAATACGACAGATTGTAGGCTACATGTATTTGAGATTGTTATTCAAACGACAGACTTTAGGCGGCTACATGTAATTGATATTGTTATTCTAACGAAAGACTGCGGGCTACATGTATTTGATATTGTTATGCAAACGACGAACTGTGTGTTACATGTATTTGATATTGTTATTCAAACGACAGACTGTAGGCTACATGTATTTGATATTGTTAACGTGTATTTGATAACCACTGTGATCAAACATTCAGAACTCCATTAATACCATCAGGCGAGCAATAAAATGAAAATCCCCCACCGGCTCAAACCGACAACAAAAGAACAATGTTTACTCCAACAAAACCAAACAATAAGTATTACACCTGCATCAGGTATCGATCTGGCTATAACAATAGTCATTCAGCGGAACAAAGCAATATGGTGTACATGTCCCGGAATCGAATCGGTAATTTATACCAACGTGCACTAGACCAGTGCTTCTTAAAGTGGTGGGCCGCGGCCCCTAGAGGGGGCCATGGACTGTCAGAAGTGGGACCAAGAATATCGAAAAATGTGACAGATAAATGTAATTAACCTAATGTATTGTATGTAAATAGTATTAATATATGTTTAAAATAAAATCTAGTTTATTTTATATGTTGCATCCTTTCATCTTTCATTGTTAACATTAGAAAAAGCAAGTATTGACTAGTAAAAGTTTGCATATAAGTTTAAAATTATAAATTTAAGCAATCTAAACCAAAAAAATAGGGGCCGCGACATATTGATTGGCGTTCCAAAGGGGGGCCGTAACTTCAAAAAAGTTTGAGAAGCACTGCACTAGATAAATAAAATACCATAGAAAAGAGAAGAATCTACAAGTTGATTCTGCAGTTCATAAAAAAATTTGATTGGGTGAATCAAAAAAGGGAATGTAAGCACTGATCAAAATAGAAGCTCGCGCTGCTATTGTAAGCAGAATATTGAATATCTAGGCAAGTGAGTCTATTGATTTATAATACATGCATTCAATTATTCAGTTGTTATTTTGTGTGATATTTTTGAACATATCATATATATTTATATAAGTAAACAGGCGCCACGACCGATAGAAGAACAGACAACCGGAGAGATAAATATGTAGACAGGTTGGCAAATAGAAAGCCAAATAAAAGGTATGAAACGGACGAATGGTTGGAAGGTTAAAAGATAGATAGATAGATAGACAGACAGACAGACAGACAGACAGACAGACAGACAGACAGACAGATAGATAGATAGATAGGTAGATAGATAGATAGATAGATAGATAGATAAAGATAGATAGATAGATAGATAGATAGATATAGATAGATAGATAGATAGATAGATAAAGATGATGAATGAATAGATAAGATAGATAGATAGATAGATAGATGAATGAATAGATAGATAGATAGATAGATAGATAGATAGATAGATAGATAGATGAATAGATAGAAAGATAGATAGATAGATAGATAGATAGATAGATAGATAGATAGGGGTACCAAAAAACGGGTGCTGGAAACTGGTTGGCCCGGGGGTGGGAAACTAGGATAAAGGTAGAGAAGGTAGAGTATTTAATTTTCATCCATCAGCTTTTGAAGAGCCGTTCTTAGTTCTTTGGGTGCCTTAGACTAGTGCCTGTCTGGGCCACCTCTATACATAAGATTTAATAGACTTAATACTGAAAGGGGCCCCCACTTCAGTCGGTGGCCCCTAGGTGGTTAACTTAGAATGTCCATCCGTAAGACTGGCCATGGAGCTATGGAAAGGAAGGAGAAAGTGTGAAAAAAACCCAATTAAGCCTGTTCCATTCTGGACACAGGACGTGTTAGCGCATTTTCATGTTATGTATCAGTACGTTTGTTAGCTTTTTCGAGTAAATATTTGTAAATTTTGGAAATGTTTATAAATTCAATTGTGTAATGCATATATCTGTAAAAAAAATATTATAAAGACGTTTCTTTATATTTGAAAAAAATTATTTTCTCTTAAATCTAGCTACAAGTGGTTTGTGGTTACTGGAAATAGGACTCATAATTGAAAGCATTCAAGTATAGTGTTCATCGATAAAAAGCTCCGTCCAATTGTTGCGTTACTCTGATACTTTCGTTCAAAACTCAAAGACACAAAGCTTACTATTTCATTTGATGAGTTTCTTAACAAATCTTGGTGAAACTACGTGCTGCAGTATTTCGCGCAAATGAATGGGTTATTGAACTACAAGGTGTAGAATGGGGCTATATATATATAATATATGGCCTTCGGAGCCTAGTGACCCTCAGAGGTCCTATCGCGAAATGAATTTTTGATGTACACATGGCAGGCCAAGACCTACAAGGAAAATGATATATACATCATGGGTCTAGGACTTATGGTTGCTGAGATCCTAGGGCGCTCCTTTGTTAATATAGCTTATATAGTAAAAAACAGTCACTTTATAAGCCCCCTTTTACCGGCCCTCAGAGTCAGATCACGAAATAAGCTTTTGCTGCACACATGGCAGGCCAAGACCTACAAAATGATATATACATCATGGGTCTAGGACTTATGGTTGTTGAATCTGGGGTGATGACAGACAGACAGACAGACAAAACGGGGACAATAGAGCATTTTTTTCGAAAATGCTCTAAAAGAAAACATTGACGCTATATTCTATCATTTATTATTTACCAACTGAATTGTTTCCAATAGACTGTCAGGTTGACTTGCCGGCTATGCTGATTGGATTGTCGTTTGGTTTTTGTTTTGTTTCATCGATTTTTATTTCGTGTTGATGTTATTAGTAATGTGTTGTTACATTTATACATAACAGGACCTGACTCAGTATGTGTGCCCCCCTTTCCTTTCCCCCGACCCGCCCAACCCCGCAACATATCCACACCCGTCCCTCTTTTATGTCCAATAATATTTGAGGTGACCTAGTTCTAATAAGGTTAAAATAACAGTTTTAATCACGGACTAAATTTAGAGGAGGTTGCCTTTCACAATCCCATCTCATCCAGTGTTGCTGAAGCCAAAATGTTTGTATGATGTTACCTTGATAACATTTTTGTTATTTACTTGACAGGTTGGAAGGGGGGGGAGGAAGTGAGGCAGTGGTAAGGGAGAACAGACTGTTCAGGATTAGCTTACCAACTATTTGTTTTATTTCATCTTGTATCAAGTTAGCGATAATGCCCCATCTTTAGAATTTAAAAAAAATCAAACAAATCTCAACAACATGAGGTACAAACTTGTAACCTACATTCCTACTAATTGCAAAGTCATATTAAAAGGAGATTATTATCCCCGATCGGACCACTCGTGTGATCAGGTTTGCCTCTACCATTGACTCTTATAGCATGCAAGAGGTCAATCAAGAGGTTCCAGAATTCCAATATCTTATCAGGCCAGGGGGAATACATTTTACTTTGTTTTTCTGGTCCGACCGGCTCTGGATCAAGTAAAAGGGCGACTTGGTGGCGTTTTAGTAATGAGGGCGTGGTACACTGGTACAAGGCTTCATGGGCGTGGTACTGGTGAAAGTTACCCAGATTCTAGCCCCCAGTGACTATCAATTAGTCATATGCCCCCGTGGCGACTCCATGGCCACTGATACGGCTATGACCGGGACGTAGAGCCGCGTGAGCCCAATATGGAGATTTATGTTTTATGATTTCAACTGGTGGTTGTAAGTGTCAGAACAAACTGGGGGCTGAACTGGGTGGAGGAGGGTGTTGCAATGAAGATGGCCCTGATAGAATGTAAAGTTCCCTTAGTCCTAACGGGCCATCAGGGCAGATGAAGTGTAGAATTCATCTGTCTCTATAACCTCGGCATATGCAGGGATTGTGGTTAGTACAACACCCAGCCGCCTTTACTTCTAACTTAAAGTCAGATGCCCATTTAAAGCTGGGTGGACTTGTGGGACGACTTGCACCAAACAACACTGGACAAATTCCATGGGTCTCGCAAGGATCGAACCCAGGACTCTCAGGTCGACAGTCTAGTATCTACACCAATCGGCCCTTACGTCCCATATAAACTGTCTCAATTACAGTCGGGCTTGCTAACTCGATCCCTGTAAAAGAATTAAACCGGTTAACATTTGATTTAAATTCTGGATTTTATAATAGTTTGCACTGTGTACATTTACCAACGGATCATGTTCCTTTTTGAGTTTACTGTTTGGCCGAAATAGAATGTGGTGATTGATTTGAGCTCAATTGGTGAGTTGTCGCTATGCCGTATCTCACCCCCAGGTTAATTCTTTTGTCAATACATGCTCGTATTGGTTTCTTAATTTTATTCTAGAATTAAATGATCTTTTCTAGAAGCAACTTTATAAAAAAACGTGAACTTTGTCTAGTTGAGACATGAGCAAACTACACGTGAACTTTGTCTAGTTGAGACATGAGCAAACTACACGTGAACTTTGTCTAGTTGAGACATGAGCAAACTACACGTGAACTTTGTCTAGTTGAAACATGAGCAAACTACCACCCGCGTGCCACGTGCGGCCTGTTTGGCTGATTGATCGCGCATTGAATTCTGAAAATTTCATTTACGTTAGTTCATTTAAACACTCTCGAGATGGAATCTATAATTCTGCCTTTTCGTCTTATTTACAAGTACTTTGGCCATGGTTGTAAAGTTTTACCACCTCTTGCCTGAGTATGGTTTCAAACTGATACCATTCATATTATATACCAACAATACCATTCGTCATATTTCCTCTTTTCATCCACTGTTCCCTATGAGCGGTGTGTGCTCAAATTGCGCGTGCGCATAACTCAACGTGCGCAAAGTTTCTTTAGCGGCCCTACACAGTCACACTGCGCACTTAGATGTTAATTCCTCTAAAGTCGCGCAAAGGCGATATATTTTGCCGCACATAGCATTCGAAAAAATGTTATTTCGTGCAGAGTCATCCGATGACCAGCTACAGCCCGCGGGCCTAATATGCCCCCCCGCCCCGATTAGCTTGATTTGGCCCGACACTCGTTTCAGAGTGAGAACTTTTAAACTATGACGTTTTATATGTAATTCATATTAGTTCATATGTCAACACACCATATACTTGCTTTGTAATCCGACCGCCGGTCTAATTTACAGGCAATGTGGCCCGCTCCTCTAAACTTTTGCCCACCCTGACCTAGATGTGCATATAAAAAAAATGTGTCCATTTGTGGAAGGAAACAACTTATGGGACTATGGTATCTAAAGACTTAATATTGAACTAGTAACTGAATACAACCTACATGTATTCCTTTAAACACGAACGAGGAGGGGGAAAGTCACTAGTGAAACCACATTGCTCAGAGAAACTTAAAATTGATTTCCATGAGTTAACTGTGTTCCTTGTAAAGGGCGCGTGTGTTGAATTGTGATTGTTGTGTCTGCCGGTCTGTGTGTGTGTGTCTGCCTGTCACTGTGTGAGTGTGTGCTTGTGTGTCTGTCAGTATCTGCCTGTCTGTTTGTGTGTGTGTGTCTGTCCAGAGTGTCTGCTTGTCCGTTTGTGTGTGTGTGTGTGTGGGTATGTCTCAGTGTGTCTTCTTTTCTGTGTGTGTGTCTATCAGAGGTAACGCTGCCTGTCGTTTGTGTTTGTGTGTGTGCGTGTGTGCCTGTCAATGTCTTCCTGTCTGTGTGTGTATGTCAGTGTGTCTGTCTGTGTGTGTATTGTGTCTGTCTGTGTCAGTGTGTCTGTAATCTGTGTCAGTGTGCGTGTGTGACTGTCAGTGTGTTTGCCTGCCTTTGTATGCGAGTGTGTGTCTGTCAGTGTGTCTGCCTATCTGTGTGTCTCCGTGTGTGTGTGTGCCTTGAGTGCGTCTGCCTGTCTGTGTATCTGTCTGTCTGTCCGTGTGCGCGTGTCTCGAGAGTTACAGCCAGGCCAACAAATCAGACAACAATCCTACACCATACATTATGAAACAAGATACACAGTTATAATGTCGTTAAAAGATCAGATGATGTAACAAGACAAGAAAAAACAACACAAAGGTCTCGGTCCTGAGAGGCGTCCCGTGATGATTTCAGGGGTTGGGGTGTGGGAAGAGGTGGTGTGTGGGGAGGAGGTGGTGGGGAGGAAATGATCCTATGAGATACCTAACAGATGGCATGTTTTGATTATGTGTTAGAACAGAGAAGAGGTGGGTGAGGGGAGGCGAGTTTTTACTGATCTTTCTAGATCCATACTTTTATCAAGCATGTATGTAATGTACATGAGTATGGCTGCTCTTTGTGAACAGGGCAAACTACGTCACAGCCCAGACCCACCGACTGAAATTTCGGGCCCTGTACAGGGCTGTCACGGCCCCCTCCCGTGCTGATAATAATATTTTCAAGAAGTTGATTGGCCAGCTCTGTCCGGGCCCCTAAAACTCGCCGGGCTCCTGGGCATTTGCAAGCCCCCCCTCCCCTTTTTCGGCGGCACTGGTCACAGCCCAGGCACCTCCTCCCTAATAAAAGGATCCCACCCCTTCCAATACAAATTCTATTAAATAAAGCCCCCAACATTTACATTTGCTTGGGAAGGGGGGGGTCCCAAAATCTCAAAGTCCTTGCCGACGGCACAGAACGGCCACATGAAGGTCAAGGTAACTGGCGATTTCGAACCCGTAACGTGTATGCAAACAGAAGATCGAGTTTGCTTCTTCTTCTTCTTCTTTGATCGACCATATGATTATGGAGGATTTCAAACGACCAGGCCTATAGTTATGATGAACTGCGGTGGCATCCAGGTCCGTCTCGCTCCCATAAAGTTTTTGATTGAAGGGGGACATCTGTGGCCAGAACCTGTTGCGAGCTGTGTCATGTAAGGGGCATGTTTGAGAACATGTTCTGCATTCTCTGGAGACATCCCATGGGCAGTCCTCACTGTTTCCAATGCCTAGCCTTCGGAACATGTGTTGTCTTAGTCTGTTGTGCACAGTTCTGAGTCTGAAGATAATATTTTTTGAGCTTGTCTGGGAGAAGATTATAATAGGGGTCGTTTTGTCATGATCTAGGTGATTCCTCATCCATTCCTGCTGGATCCGTTCACCTATACAGCCCTTCATTTCTTCCGCATCAGAGGGACATCCACCTGTATTTCTTTGCCAGATTTTGCCAATTGGTCAACAATCTCGTACCATCTACCTTGGTGTGTCCTGGTATCCATTGCAGAACTGTTTCCTTTGAGTTTTGGGTCAATTTATGTAGAGCTGTTCTGAGCTGGGTTAATTGAGTGTAGTGAGGATCCTGCAGAGACTGTATAATTTTTTTTTGGCATCTGTGAGTATGACTATGTTGCTGTTTGGTGAGGAGTTTGTGAGTATGGGGTTTGCTAATTAAACACCACACACAAAGTGAATTCTATGAATAACTTGTGTTGTGCCCAGAAGGGAAAGGCGGGGGGAGAAAATATGTCACCAAAGACCATCGGAATTGAGCTTAGATTTAAACAGTGACTTAGTTAGAAATATTGTAAGGGCCTCCTAAAGGGGGTATTTATTTAGAGGAGGGGGCCCCTTTTCGGGAGTATCCTCAAGCTGTTATCCCTGGACCTTTGCTAGATTTCACTGGCGAAAAAAACAAACGTAATTTGGTAGACGAATCTGGACATAATAAAACGTACGTGTGTATAACATTCTAGACCTGTGAGTGTTTAGTAAACAGCTTGTGCTGTTTGGATTAAGTTTTTTTAACAAGATGCGGAGCTTGTAAACTTTACAAGTTCATGCAAATGGGGTCTCTGTGTACGCTATTGACCTGCAACGCGTAACAGGTGATGTGCATTGTGTACATTAGTGTACCGCGCAGTGTACAAATAAAATTTGACTTAATTCTACACATGGCAGACATCAGTGCTTGCTTGTGTGTGTGTGTGTGTGTTTCTTCTTTGATTTGTAGCGCCCCCGGGGGCTATATATGCTGAGTTCTCAGACCGTTTCAATAAAATGAATGGGTCTCCCATTCAGTCAAAAAATTTCCAGAACTAGAAACTAGTCTGATTGTAATGGACAGGGGTGTATCCAGAGACTTTCTTAAGTATTTGTGGGCCCCTGGGTAGAGATTTCAGTGATTTTTGGTGGACGGGGGGGGAATCAATGGCAAAAGTACCTTATCATCAGATTTAATACGAATTAATCCTTGAAAGGGTTTCTTTAGCACACTGGAGGTGAGCAAGGTGGTGAACCAGGCGGTGACCTAGTTTGGGAGGGTGAGCAAAGGTGGTGAACCAGGCGGTGACCCTGGTTGGGAGGGGTAGCGAGCAAGGTGGTGAACCAGGCGGTGACCTAGTTTGGGAGGGTAAGCAAGGTGGTGAACAATGTGGTGACCTAGTTTGCCTATCCTATGAACGCTTCTGTCAACATCGTAATATGTTCAGCCCTGGTCCCAGACCGGTTGTTGATTGATCCAAAAGATGATATAATTGTGCTGTCCTCTGATATTTGTTACAAATTTAACCTGCATGTTATTTAACAGTTTATAGACATAATGGCGTGTGCATGCACTGGGTGAAAGGTGAGGGAGGCAGAGTTAGTTTCGAGGTTCGGTTGTGTCTGGGAAGTGTAAAATTGAGGGGACCGTTGATCTCATATGCAACTGGTCACCGTAGAATTGTTTGAAATGTGGTGTCATGTTTTTGTTGAATCTGAATTGGGGGAGGGAGGGGGACCAGCGCGGCAGAAGAATTTTCGACAAAGTCAGTCAACGTGTTGATATTCCAAGATAAATGTACAGTTGTGACTGGAAATAAACCAATCCAAACTCATTAAAAACAAACCGGTACATTGCAGTCGCAATTGAATAAGCTCGAAAGTCATCTGACTCTGTTCGAAATCAGCACACTGTGCAAGCCATAATTTTTTTATCAATATAAATATTAGCCTCGTTATCACGCATAAGTAGAGCAAGAAAACTCTGGTCATTCACCGGTCATTCGCAGTATGATGAATGAAACATAACAGACAAAACGGAGTTTAACAGCAAACACACTGAGCCCGTGTACTGGGGCCAGATATGTCAGGGACAGTGCAATACTTAATTATATACTTTTTAAAGTCTCTTTTGATGGGGGGGTGCGGTTTTGTCTTCTTCGCCCTGAGACTCAAAATTGGTCCGCCTCTGTTTACAGCCCAGCTGTTCTCACGTACGCTTTTAAGAGCTTTCTTCTTACAAGAAACAACTTTCGAAAAACAGTGCTACAATTGGAGTAGCCTTTGTTGCGATCTACACAGATTGTTGTTACTTCACTGTCGGGGAATAGGCCTACTCGAGGGCTGCTCACGTTTGCGGGATCTACGTACATTGAAATATGAGTGGCATATAAAATGTATATACAAATACCATCAATGACTCAAGTCTACTCATTTACGTGATGTTCTTACATCTCTAGTCTGCTCATTTACATTGATGTTCTCACATCTTTATACTGTTCATTTACATTGATGTTCTGACATTAAAAACGTGACTATTAAATAAATGGTAAATGCCAACAATGTAAACATACATATCAGCTGAATGTGTATGGATTCCCTGACATAATTTTAAATGTAAGTGGTGTATATACATTGTAAATTAGAAGTCTATATAAACAATTACCTAACTTCTAGCGTTGTAAGTATCAGATGTAATTTAAACAAGACTGTAATTTAAAACAAAAGACTAATTGCGGGTGGGGGGGCAAATGCGCGCGCGCATCAGGCCCTGCAAACACCAACATTTTACACTTGAATAAGGTATATTTATTTTTTGTACCGGGCCCAAAATGTTGTACATCACGTGACATTAGTCCATCTCTGATTGATAAAGAATATGACCAGTACCCATGTCGACCATCTATGTCTATCTACATGCATTACACGTAAAGGGCGGAACACATCCCCAATTACACAGTTAGACTATTCGTGGGTTGCCCCCACACCCACACCCCCTTCCTCAAGCCATTTGATTAGAAGATATTTAGGGTCATGTGCAAAAAGTACAGTCGGAGCACCGAAATCTTCATAAATGGATATGAATTAGTTCTATAATGGCAAGCTTTGGCCATGTGTGTAAGGGGGGGGGGGGGAGAGAGAGGGAGGCGTACGAATGTCTAGACAGTAGGCGATCTCTAATTTGCATATTCATTTAACAATTACTACACGTGCGTGCCTACAATGTAGTATAAAACAACGTGCGAAGGTATTTGTCAAACATTTGAAACTATATATATACTCATAATGACACACTCGAATGCTGACAATGACACATGTGTCTGCTCACAATCTACTTACATTTAAACGTGAACTCGCTGCTCACTCTGGTCCACGGCCAGCACGACCAATTGAGCAGCTCTCTTAGCCATCGATCACGTTGTAACAATCAAACCCAGGAGATAATTTATATTCCTGCAGCAACAAACCACAGAATTGATCAATCAAACAAAACCACCAGTGATTGTGATTATCAGTTATAATTCAATGATTGCGTAATGTCCAGGGTTAAAGAAAGCTTTCCAATAGTTGATATGTCTAAAAAAAATTTCTTTTAAAAAGTTCACAAATTCCGGCTAAAAAGAATTATAACAACAATTCCTGATTAGAAAACAGCACTCGCACACAAAAAATAAACCGTAATAGTAACTAATAAATAAACTTTGAAATAAAACAAAAAAAATGATATAAAATTCGTCCTTGAAAAGAGATCACAAGTTTGAGCTGCTTTGTTTACGTTTGAATATCAAGATACAGTTCAACCAGTGGTTAGGCCGTTGTTTAGGTCGATGCATGAATTGTCATAAGTCTGGTCAAAAATGAAGACGCGAGACGATAAAAGCGAGCGATGCAGAAGAACTAGTCTCTCCCCTCCCGCCCGCCAGTGACGGAGCCAGCGGTCCCCCCGCATAAACAGTTCGTGTCAGACCGACCTGGGAAAATTAACGATTTATTTACTCTTCACACCCGGCAAATTAGCGGGCCTTCGACTGTTGGTTTGATTGCAGTTCCTCTCTCTCTTTCTTTCTTTCTCTCTCTCTCTCTCTCTCTCTCTCTCTCCTCCTATCTCTATCTCCCTCGTTGTCTATCTCTCATCTATCTCATTTGCCCTATGGAATTGAAGTTGGGTTTTTTCCGGTTTCTGAATTTGTGGTGACCGACTTTATTATATATTACTAATTGTAACACTATATTTTTGTATATAATGTTATGTACTTGTTGATGTAATGCTTCTCCAAGGTAACACTGTGTGTTCCTCACTGCTGCTTCCAGATAACTATACTAGTTTTATGTAGCTGCCGATATCACAACTGGTTTATAATCTTAAGTAGCGTTCAGTCTCGTTGCACTCTCAAACAACACACCAATCAATGAGGCAAAAGTTCCACGATTCAATTATTTTATTCCAACAATAAGAAAACATATGTAATCTGAACTTGTGTTGCAGTATTCACAAAATGCTTCGTACACAATATAACACGTAGTATTGTGTCCCCGAAAGGATTATACAGACATACTTTGACACTTAGTATCCTGTGTCCCCGAAAAGGATTATTCAAGATACTTCAATAAAATAGACTTTGACTGTGTACTGTAAAACTCAATAACTTGATAGCTTGTGCTATATTATTTTCTCCACTAACTTCTCCTCCTGACTATCTCTACAACTGGTGTCCTGATGTCTCTATCGTCAGTCATCGATCTGTCGGTCTGTACAAATTTCCGTTACCTCTGTTATTTATGTGATGGTGAATTATCCGTGCCCCAAGCATAGGACTTTTTATTGGTTCCCTAACACCCTTTCTAACTCATCTACATATTAATGACTCTTATTCCAACCCAGGGATTGGTGTGGCTAAAAACTCACTATGGGCTGAGTATTCCTTTGTCTGCCCTAATTACATCTATCGTCACCTACCTCTGGGGGTCATAACCTGTGGTGACAACCAATTTTACCCTAAACAAAGATCAACCGCTGGAATTCTAGTTATCAAAACATATGACTGTATCTAATGGACCCATGAGTTTGACAGTGGTTCTAATATTGTATAGACCTATCTAAAGCTATTGTTACACTAATAAAAACGCTATCTTGTAGTCCGTCCGTCCGGCGCCGTGTGTGCAGAATAGGGTCACCGTCGCTATAAATAATATATGGCGATCATTCCAGATGGTACATTTTTTTTTTTTTTTGCAGAATGGGAACGCAGTGGCTATAAATAAAAATCCTCTATGACGTCATTTCCCGAAGGTACAATTAATCTATAAATAAAAAAAAAATAATTCTGCACTTGATTTCACGGAAATCGGCTGCGCATTTGACGAACAAAATGGCGGTGTTTAAGCACAAGCATTTTCCATAATAACTATCTACGTTTGTGAAAACAAAACTTCCTACTTTTTTAAACTCATAAGATCGAAAATCGCTTTAGATTGGAAATTTGTCTCGATTGTACAATTTTTTTATTAATTTAAATGTGTACTAATTGTAAATATTACATTGCTAAGCACAAGCAATCTTTAAAACAAAACTTCTACTTTTTTTAAAACTTGCAATAGATCATAAATCCTTGGTGGTTTTGGTTTGGTTGGTTGGTTGGTTTGCTTTTGTTGATTTGGTTGGTTTGGTTTGCTTTTTTGTTGATTTGGTGGGTTTGGTTTGTTTGGTTGTTGGTTTGGTTGATTGATCGGTTGGTTTGGTTGGTTAGCGTTGACAGAGTAAAACATAATTTGTGACGGGTTTGGCTCGATTGGTTTGGTTGGTTGGTCGTTTGGTTTGGTTTTGGTTGGTTAGCGTTGACAGGTAAAACATAATTTTTGACAAATGAAATGTAGGTCATTTCTGCACATTAGGAAGGTGGCATAAATAAGCACCTAATTAACCTAATTAATCGTATTTAAAAATTCATTAGTTAAATTGATTAGGAACGGGTTTCACATTACACCTAGATTTCCCGGGCAACGCCAAGGTAATATCCCTAGTATAATAACAACACACATAGTGTAGGTAAAAAAATAAAACAATCTCTCTATTAATGCAACTTTTTCCTCTCGGAAGATATCTAATGAATACTGGTTATTGGAAACAATAACACGGTTCTTTTGTTCCTTTGTGACACCATTGATTAGTAATACTGATAATCACTTGGATTGTAGGTCATGGCAGATCTGTGTCTGTGTTTAAAGTAAATTGGTACCCATAATAAAATGTCAATGTTTCACTAACAGTTACTCTTTCGTGATATATTCTTGCTTGTTTATGAGATCGTTTGTCTGTGTGTGTTTATCTTAGCGTTTGTTTATATGTATATAGGTCAACTGTATTCGTTTATTTATTTGTTTATTTCTTAAGTTCATGTGTGTCTGTGTTTATGTCTAAGTGCGTGTGTCGTGTTGCGCCATTCACGTAACGCTTCAAAGTAGAAGATGGGTTGTCCCAAGTGTGACGATGTGTGACAAGGAATAGTGAAAAAGCGTTCCTGCTGTAGGAGGAAGGGGAGGGGGGTAAATGAAACCGTTACGTATTACGTGAACGGCTACCGTATGCGTATATAAAAAAATTGAAATCATCAAATGCCGCCATTTGGTCGTACAATGTAAGTTCCAAATCAAATTGAAATACATGTA
The DNA here is from genome assembly GCA_021962125.1 of Bulinus truncatus. Classification (NCBI taxonomy): domain Eukaryota; kingdom Metazoa; phylum Mollusca; class Gastropoda; family Planorbidae; genus Bulinus; species Bulinus truncatus. The sequence goes on along the minus strand of JAGDYQ010000001.1, from coordinate 34,744,711 downwards.
TACTAATACAGACTTTGGTCGCAGTCACCTTCAGTCGACACCGGTTTTATGCTTTCAGTGAAAACTGTTTTTATGTAGACCAGTAATTGACCGATTCACTAATTCGCGGTTAATCGTCTGAACTTTTTTTTGGAATTCTGAAATGGGATAATTTTAAAGTAATGTCAAATTTCTCAAACGACTCAATGAACTCCGATGTAACCTAATTCAAGCATTCGCCAATCTGCTAAAATATGTATGTCGGAACCACGAATCGAATCCCGGAAATTCAATTTAGAAAGTCGGTAATTTTATCTGTATCGATAAATATTTTTGGAGACGTAGAAATGAAGCAATCTACAGAGACTAACCCAGGCCTTGTTTGTCTGGAATATTTCTTCCACGCGACCCTCTGTTGGACTCTTGACCAGTGATTTCACAGAGTGAAAGATTTGGTGACACCTGATTAAGAGTGACCTCTTCATGCCTTCATCTCCCTGGCCATTGATGGACAGAGGAGAGGGGGAGTAAGAACATGCTCAAGTCTCACCCTTATGGAATAGACGGAAGTATAAGACAGTTGTTAAGTCTGAAGACGTAAAATAACAAACATTGTTATCGTGAGGGGGTGGGCGAGGCACCCGAGCGCTACTCACAAAGGCGCCCAAATGATATATTTTACATATAATATTATGGTTTTCAAATGGGGGGGCAATAAAAAGGTATTAAGAGATTGTGTGCCCGGGCGCGGTTAAGCTCGCTACAGCACAGCATGTGTAATCCGTGTCTCCCGTGGTGCCTCCATGGCCATTACACTCTCAGTTGTGATTCTAAAAAAAACCTGAATATCATCGAATGTATTAAAGGTCCCGATAGAGCGCTCGACTTTTTGACCTTAAAGTAAGTCTCAGGTGCGATTTTCGATGAGAACAAACGGTAATATTTCAAGTCATGGTTAAAGTTTCCTCCCTGTTTTCGTGGTGCCACGAAGGTCATTGCACTGTCGCCTAGGATGGGGATAAAAGAAGGGCACTGCCAACTTCGTCCCACATGATTATAATATCTAACCAATTAGTCGTTTCCTTATAGGGACTTCACAGAGCGTAACTTAATCATTCGTGAACGGAAAACTAAATCATTGCCAGAAACTTTTAGCAAAGACACATGGAAATATCCCAGCAAGCATCCCTGTATTTCAAGACATCTGCAGACGATATACACATGCATTGATTTTTTTCCTACAAAAAAGGTGTACGGAACTCTATCCTATGTCCGTCGTGTCGCAAATATAAGTAACACTGAAAATAGTGCGGCGAGGCCTACATGAAAAAAGGTGCCGGAACGCCATTCTGGTGCATTCCGCCAGAAAAAAAGCACCGTACACATGCACGAAAATCTGTGAGAACTGGAAAAAAGGTTCCAGTGGTTTATTTATATCTGTGTCCGTAAGTGGCGCTAGTGTAGCTCAGGTGGACGATGGGACAGTTTTTACAGTCTCTTTTTTTTTTACATCTTCACCTTCTTCAGAAGACGCTAATTAAATAAAAACACATACCGTGGGAAACTGGGATCGCTGGGAATAGTGACCCCAATCTTCTACCAAGTACCCCTAACTATTTCACATCAATTTACCCATTTCCTCCTCTTTTGGGCGTGATCTTCTGGGAATTATGGTGTATTCTTATCTTCTGAGATAGTTCCATTTCTGAGCAAAATCTTACGCTGTTTTTGTCCCCGTTTTGTCTGTCTGTCTGTCTGTCCGTCATCACCCTAGATCTCAACAGCCACAAGTCCTAGATTACATGATGTATATATCGTTTTGTAGGTCTTGGCCTGCCATGTGTGCAGCAAAAGTCCATTTCGAGATCTGACCTCTGAGGGCCGTAAAAAGGGGGCTTTAAAGTACGTTTTTAATATATAAGCTATATTAACAAAGAGGCGCCCTAGATCTCAGCAACCATAAGTCCTAGACCCATTATGTATATATCATTTTGTAGGTCTTGGTCTGCCATGTGTACTTCAAAAGTTCATTTCGCGATAGGACCTATCAGGGTCGGGCTTCAGGGCTCTAAGGGGCTTATATATTATATATAGATTATAAGCTAAACAAAAGGGCGAAATCATTGTTATTTTTGTAACAGTTATTCAACATGACTTACTTCCTTACTTTTTACTCAAAACCCATAATCAATGACAACTTTGCAGCACAGCTCAATCAACCAAAAGTCATCATTTGTTGGGACTTCAATCAAGATTTCAAAGAGCCCGGGGCAGAAATTGAAAACTTCTTCGAAACAAACTTCAGCATTCCAACTACTTTCACCAAGATTGGCAACAACAATTTATCAAACAACAATTGACGGAGTTTTCGGACGATTAAAATAACTACAATTTAGAATGTTTCAATTATGAGTCCTATTTCAGTGACCACAAACCACTTGTAGTTAGATTTAAGAGAAAAAATTTTTTTTCAAATATAAAGAAACGTCTTTTTAATATCTTTTTCAGATATATGCATTACACAATTGAATTTATAAACATTTCCAAAATTTAGAAATATTTACTGAAATGTAGCATACGTACTGATACATACACGAAAATGCGCTAACACGTCCTGTGTCAGTATGGAACAGGCTTAGATTGCTGTTTTTGTTTTTTGTCGTTTGTTGTTGTTGTTGTTGATTTGGGGAGGGGGGCGATCCTAGACAAACAGGGGTCAGATCTAACAGAGAACGCATTGAGCGCGCGCCCTTGGCCCCAGCTTTAAAGGGGCCCAACAAAACCTCATTTTTAAATTTATTTCTCTGATAAGGCCCCAAATATTTTCTTCTGGGCCCAAACTTAATCCTCTTATGAAGGTAGATATACAGTACATTCTTAGCTCCAGGACAAACTCTAATAATCTGACAACTGGATGGGGGTCCACTCTGTTTTAGGCCAGGGCCCAAGATGTTCTAATATAGCCACTCCAGTTGGCATTTATTCTTATAGTGACGTATTAAACTTTAAATTTGTATCTGGAAATATAATGGGTTATGACAAAGTAAATGACCCGACAGGGGAGGCGTTTGTAGTGGAGGTGGGGGATAAGATACAGGGGTGTGGAGGGGGCTTTAGCAGTGTGAGGAGCCTAGTTACCTATCTAAGAACAGATCTGCATTTCGTCAGCAGCACAATTTCAATTTGAAAATCTGATCACCGTTCGTAGGCTTCTGTTTATGTGAACCGATTTTAATTAATGCCAACGTGTCTGGGTTCAATCACGTATTTAAAATGAAACAAACTGAATCTTGCTATGGATTTAGTGACATTTTCTGGTCTAGTTAATTTCTCTTCAAATATTTATTCCGTGCCATCAGCGAGGTTTTCTTACGTCTTCTGAGTGGATGGATACAAAGGAATTGAGGGAAAATGTCGATAATGAGGATTTAGCAACAAGTTCGCGCTGGTGATTATAAGTAACAAAACAAATAATAAACTTAACGAAACTGTGTCTGTGTGTCTATCTGTCTATAGTGGCCTTAGTCCTTGTAGCCATGTGTGCGTGTGATGGCTGTGGTCTGTGTATCAGTACAGCTTCCGTGATTCTTTGATAGATTTTCTCTTCCTGTGTTTGCATTTACGAAGCACGTGCTAGTCAGTGTGTACACTGCACTTATCTCTTTTAGTGTGTGTGTATGTGCTGTGTGTGTATGTTTGTATGTGTGTGTGTGTGAGAGCGCGCGTGCTTCCTATATTTTTTCTGTCTCAACTTGTGTTTGTTAGATCCAAAAGCAGGGCTGTCAACTTTATTGATAATTTATTACCAAATCTAGGTATTTTTATCTATTTATAATTTGTTTATGTATGTATGTATTATATATATATATATATATATATATATATATCCTAATATTTTAATATATTTAGATATTGTTGATATCACATAGATATAAAATGTTGATACTTTCTTTATTTTTATAGGCCTATGTACCAAGTTATTTTTTCCTTCGATACACAAAAATTGGAGAAAAAAGTTGGCAGGCCTAGATTGGCTTGTCTGTATGTCTGACTACCACGTCTACCGTTATATAGCTGTATATCAACTAACGCTTGTCTGAATGTGTGACTCCCTTTATATACATGTATATCAACTAGCGCTTGTTTGAATGTGTGTATGAGAGAACGCGCTAAGAGTCAACACATTATATAAAATACGCAAACCTATTTATTGATTGGCCATTCAACAAGATCACGTGACAAGTGATTATGCACGAGATGGTTGGCATCCCACGGTCATTCACCAGCAATTTACTTTTTGGAATCGATGTCAGGGACCTATTCCAGAAAAAAAAAATTACCCAGTCTCTGTTTCAACTTCAGCATCGATCCAGCGGCAGACAACTTGTGTGTTTATTTAGTAGCTTCTTCTAAACAGTAACTCTTTCAAAGAGCAGTTTATCTTGATTGGCTTATCAAATGGGCGTAACATGGCGGGGAACTATGCGGGAAGGAGGATAAATAAATGTAACAATAGACAGACAGACGGACATAGAAATACAGACAGAAGGATGTGTGTAGGGAAATGAATATATTTTATCACATCATTTGTATTGTACTATGTAGAATAAGAAGTTCCTTTATATGCAAATAAATATATGTACATGTATACATAGAAGTCTACTCAGTGCTTTTTACATGTAGTTCGTCTATTAAATATAATTTAATATACACCAAGTCAAGTTAGTTAAATCATATACTCCGAAGAGACTGAAATATATTTGTACCTACCAAGAAACAAAATGGCACACACAAGAATAACTGGTGACCACATTATTTACAAACTTGAATACCTCAATAATTGTACATCTTAAATTGCTCCTTGACAGTGAGAACTGAAGCACTGATCCGAAATCAGAATGGAGAGATCCGAAACTCAGTTCATGTCTCTGCAGTCCGGAGGCAGCGACTCAGGATATCAATCTGGTGTCAGATTTGACAAGGTTAGCGAATACCTAACTACAGCAGAGGAAGACAGAACTCCCATCAACAGAGGCGATGATGAACCTCCAACCATAGAGGATCTGGACTGGTGTAAAGTGGGGGAAATTTTCCCTGATGAAAGGGCACTGTCAGGAAAAAAGACCGAGGTTCAAAACGAAATGGTTGACCATGTGAAAGATGGTGGATTGAAGGGTGGGGAATCTGCCCTAAAGCAACTCTTGCTTCTTAGGAAGAGAGCCACTGTGTTTGTTGCCATATTCTTGCCTCTCTGGAAAACATCTGTTGAAGATGCTGCGTTGTATGAAAAACTTAAGGATAGGCAACCCTTCGAAAACATAGTCCACAAACTACTGGGTTTTGGTGCACACATCAATTCCAGGACAATAATCACTGTCCCTAGGAACTTGATAACTCTGCTGTCCTGGATCTTCTCAGAAATGAAAAAGTTTGCAGGTTACAGAAAGACAACCAGGGGAGGGGGTGAACTACAAGCTGAAAAGTTCAACATCCTACTTGATGAATTAGATAAGGGAGAATCCTGGACTGAGGTGCCGAGGGAGAGAAAGAAGCAGGATGGTAATCTTGTTCTCAGAGACTATATGGCCTCATATATGAGAAAAAGGGGTGTTTCAAAACTGAATACCATAATTAACAAACTAAAAGGCACAAAGACTGAAGCTCAATGCTTGTAAGCAGCCACTGAAGAAGACAGTTCGGACATAGATGCATATTATGCAGGTTACTTGCTTTATGGCACAGCTGAGGCGGAAAAGCTGGAAACAGACACAGCAGCCACAAGGAGGTTACATTAAACAGGAGGTGAATATCTGCAGAAGCATGAAAACCCTATTTTGGATGAGAGACTGTTCAGACTCAGTAGTGGAAGCTGGTGTCAAGGAAGCAGGAAGACACTTTGCACACTTCAGGTCTGAGGAAACTGCATTTATGGCATTCAGGACTAGTAAGAACAAGTTCATCAGGCAGATAGGGGAGGACCTTGCACCTATGGGTGGTGGTTCAAGCCGGAAGGACCACAAATATCAGACGCCATTTCTGAATTCAGTTAAAAGAACACTGGATATCTTGGGTGGCTTGACTGCCATTGCTAGTCCTATGGGGATGTTAATGTGCATTTCAAAGTCAGCAATAGAATGGTGGCTGCGGTGAAGTTCCAGAAAGAACATATTATATATGAATGGCGGCAGCTGTGAAGGTTCCTTAGAGAACATAACTGTGTTGAAGTAATTTACAAGATCTACAAGTTCCTGATTTCCTTTATAGACTGTTTCATCTACCAATATACAGTCAATACTTATACCTACATTGCTTCATTTTCTGGACTTTATATTTTTACATTATTTACTGCTGTTGAAACATCGCTATAGCAGTAAATTCATAAGAACATTTACATCAGTTCTTTTTACTAAAAAGAAGGTGAGCCGAAAAATTAGCAGACCTTACCTAATTGTGGCAGACCGTAACCGTACCAGGAGAGCCATGAAGTGACTACACTCTGAGCTATACTTTACTTATTTACATCAACCAGAGAAGTGAATCTACACCTTTCCGAAACTCCCTTTACAGCACTCTACACCTGAGATCCGAAGTCCGAAGTAACAAAAAAGGTATTTTGCAGTGATTTCATGTTATTTAATTATAATTGTTGTTTTATTTGCAAACTATGTCAATTTTATTATATTAGTATGTAATGCTTAGAAACAATTTTTTTTACATCCTTAGTATATAGTTAAATATCTTTTTTAAAAGTTCTAATTGCAAAATTAGTTAAATTAAAATAAATATATATATTGTTTTCATCTAGATATTTTACTTAAAATATTTGTTTAGAAGTAATTGTTTTATTCGTATCGTAAATTTTTTTACAAATAATCTTGTAAAGTTGTATATTTGTTTTCGCTCGTCTAACTATAAATTTAATTAAATAATATTAACTTAGTCTGTAAAAATTTTTTTTATAAAATCCATGACTTTTCTTCACGTCATATTGAGATTCCCATTAGGCCAATATCATTGGTTGGTCCAATGGTTGTTGAAGATACTCAGCCGGAAAGAGGCAATGATGAATGGACAGCTGCTCCTCATAACCAGGTCCTTGCAGTTCAACCTGCTACACCATCACAGGAGCTTGTGGCACTTGTGCCTCCATATTTAAAGGTGAAATCCAGATGCATGGTGCAGGGGTGTAATGGTCTGGCCAGACTTAACTTCATAAAAGAAGAGAGCATGCAGGAAATATGGCGGACAGCCCTGGGCATGCCAGCTAACGCCATAGTCAGCCCCTCAAGCAAGTTATGCTATGGGCACTTTGTACCTTCAGACTTTGAGACAGGGGTGACGAAGCTCGGCAGACCAAGAAAAAATAGAAAGCTAAAAAAGACAGCTATCTCAAAGCTCAATATTGAGGACAATGCCAGATAATTCAAACCATCTCTGTGCCAAATAACATTATTCTAGTTTAGTCTCTCCATGAAAACTTCAATTATTGCTTCACCAGCCCATCAGCAGTGTAGTCTACTTCTCTACGACCATTAAATGTAATAAAACACTGATAAAAACATTTTCATGTTTGAACAATATCAGTCAGCTACAACATGTCACATTATGTAGCGTTTTTCACATATATCTAAAAATATAACATCTTTTGAAGCTATTTAATGAGAGTACACATTGACGCTATGGCCATTATCACTGGAATCCACTGGTTCCACGGATGTGTGGAAACAAAATGGCGATCGTGACGTCACGACTTTCACGCCCTATTGTCACACCTAAAGAGATGTATGCTTTTTTCGCTCTACTTATGTACATGAGCATAGTGCAGGTCCCTAATATTGAAAGTTTTATGGTCCACAGATGTTTTATTTCATAGACTGTGGGCCAGGGCATTTATGTCTAAATTAAGATTCAGGCAGATAATGTGTTTTTTTTAAAGTGTCTGATTTTAATAAAGAAAATAGGGCTGATAGGATTGGTATGGTTAGAAATTTACATGAATAAAAGAAGGAAATGTATTGAGATTTTGGCAGCCTTATAGAAATGTTAGCATAGATGAAAGGATGGTTACGAATAAGGCTAGATATGTATTTAGGCAGTATATGAAACATAAACCAACTAAGTGGGGATGAAAATATGGGTGTTGGCAGATTCTAGTAATGGGTATACTTGTAATTTACAAGTTTATACAGGGAAGGAGTTAGATAAAAGTAAGAAATCACAGAATGGGTTAGCTTTTGATGTAGTTATGGGATTATGTAAATCTATAGTGGGGCAAAGGTATAGGTTATATCTGGATAACTACAATACATCTATTACATTATTTTTGGCACTGTTGAAACAGAAAATTGTTGCATGTGGTACATTTCTTTTAAATAGGAAGGGCATACCAGATCACTTTAGGACTATAAAAATATTTAACACAAATAATGTTAGGGGTAGCATGAGATGGCTTAGAATAGGTAATTTAGGATTAATTCAGTGGAAAGACAATTACAATGTTAACATCAATTCACAAAAATTTATTAGGTAGATTTTTTTGCAATAGAAGAAGTAAAGTTAATAAAGAGTTTAGAAAGATATTTATTAGCCTTGGGTTATTAATGATTATAATCAATACATGGATGGAGCAGTGGCGTCGAGAGCCAACACGGGCCCCAGGGCAGGACATCATTGCGGGCCCCTTAATAAACAAGTCGTGAAAAAATTAACATGGTTGGGGCGGCCGGGCCCCCCCTCTCGGCGTGCCTGGGGTGGAGTAGATAGGTAAATATACAGTTCTAAGGAAAACTAAAAAATATTGGAAAACATTATTTTATCATTTTGTTAGATATAGCCATTCGACATGTACTATTTGAAAAAATTGAAGCTCACAAATTTTGGCCTCAAACAAAATGTCGCTCACTTCACACCACACCTGAAAGAGAACATTGATTACCAGATATTGCAAGGTATCAAAACATTTTTTTTTAAATGTGTTAGTTTAAGGAACACATATACATTGATGTACCCTTCCCACATATTTATTTATATTTCATTTTTTTTAGAGGCTATAGTCAACATAACTTTTTTTTTGTTTACATTGGTTACATACCTTGTTGTTACAATTTAAACAAAACAAATTAAATAATTTAAATATGTTTCTAATGCTGGCATATCTAATGTTAGCACATTTTTTCTCAGGGAACCCTGCAACACAACAAATCATAATGCAGCATTTACAGGGGCAACTAAACCAGCCATGTACAAAAACTGGACAGGTGTAAGTGAAGAAGAATTCATGAAGTTTATTGGACTTTAAATGTATATGGGGGGGTAATGCAAGCTCTAAATGTTCAGTCTCACTGGAACAAAAAATATTTTATTCAATGGACTGTGGGTTAGAGGCTTTACGACAAGAACAAGATTTCAGCTAATACTTAGCTTTTTGAATGATTCCAACCGAAATACCTAAAATGGTACATTGACTAAAATTTGGTTTTTATTTAATTACATCAGAAGAAAATGTATGAAATTGTACCAGTCTGGACCTAACATTGCAATTGATGAATGAATGGTTAGAAACAAAGTAAGATATTCACTTTAGTATATTAGAGATAAACCAACTAAGTGGAGGAATGAAATTATGGGTGCTCACAGATTCTGTTTCTGACTAAACATATCATTTTGATGTTTAGTTGGGTAATCTTATAAATTTTTACACTAATTCTAATGGTACCATTCTGATAACTAGAAAAGGGTTTCCTACTGAATTAAAAAATGTAAAACAATGGGAAAAGACTTGAAAGAGGGGTGATTGAGTTGGGTTAGGAAAGGGGATTACCAGGGGATTACACAATGCAGTGGAGGGAAAACAAAACAGTATCTTTGGTCTCTAGGCATAAAGCTAATGCTTTCAGTTCAGTTATGAAAAGAAATTGAATGAAAAATTAGAAGTTAGGCAACTACTTTTTGTATGGATTATAACTGTATGGTAGGAGTAGACAACAGTCGGTCAACTTTTAAATAAATAAACCTAACATAGAAAAAGAAAAAAATGGTGGAAAACTTTATTTTTTTATTTTAGTGATATTGCTAGGGTAAATAGTTAATCTTTTTTTTCCAAACTTAAGGAAGCGAAATCCAGATATTAATGAATTAAATTAGACCAGTAAGATATAGTCGGTAAGCTTACACAATTGAGTTAATCAGACAGAAAACATGGATGATTTTAGGCAACAGAAAGTATAATAAAAACTAATTATTATTGCCTTTCAAAGGAAATAAAAACTGTAAACTGTTATTCTATTTAAAAACTAAAACAAAAAACAAATTATCTCCCAAAATGTTGCTAATTATGACATCTGGGCAGGTACCAAATTCAGCTATATGAATAAGTATGTACATTTCACTGTATATCATTTCACAAATTTTAATGACCTTTTTGTGGACAAATAATTAAATGCTTGAAAATTTGAACAATACAGCCTTAAAAAAAACTAAAATAAAAAGAGTGAGCAAGACTTGTAAACCATGCTGATGTGCGTGTAAAACTGGTATGCATTCACCTATATTCAATAATTACAAGATAAATTGTGGGCAAGGAGTCCCAATACAATAGTGGAACTTTAACACAACAAAATAATCATGGTACTAACAAAAAAAGCAAAGACTGCAAAAGGAGGAAGCAAGGCCAGCGATAAAATAGCTAAGAACTGCCTCAAAACTAGCTTCTAAACTGGCTACTTTTGAAGTAGGTTCAGGTCATGAATAAATATATTACATCTCTAATTCAATAAGAATAGATTGAGCTTCTTTTATGTAATTTAATCTGTTCCTGTTATATAGATGGTTGTTTTAAGATGGTGCCGGACACTATAAATTTTCTGCATGGTCTAGTCCTGCTTTTGACCCTCTTTTACAGAATGTTGCCATATAACAACATAGTGAAATTTTAATTGTCAGTTAGTTGTACTCATAGAAAATCCCTTTAAAAAAACGAAAAGATAAATATATCCGTTACAACAACGCTCAGCACTTTCACTGCTATTGAACCCATAAATCAGGTTAAAAGGTGGGACAAAATGGCTTAAAGGGAAATCAAGGTGAATTGTCAATTAGTTATCATGATTTACGATATATTCATGGGTGGTGTGAACCTTCTCAATTTACTGTTGCTCTTATATAGGATACCAGTAAGGTCAAAAAATAGTACCCCCGTATCATCTTCCACTTTCTGGATATGACTGATGTATAGGGCCGATTGGGGGGGGGGGGGGAATCCTTGCTCTTCTTGATTGCAAGACCCAGGTAGAAGTAGATATAGAGCCTTAACTGACAAGCCAAAAAAAAACCTTGAGGTCCTACTGCAGCTGTACCACCCGTACTAGTAAGAGCTGATATGTAGAACATTTCACTGAGCCACCTGAATACAAAGGATGACGCAAGTATAAAATGCAAGGTTCACCTTTGCCTTTTAAAAACATCCAACCGCTACAAACAGTTCCACCAGCCACAAACATGCATGTTACTTGCATACATATGACAATACATTGAGGTTCACCAGCTTATCAAGATAGGCTTCCAACATTTGCAGTGAATAAGGTGAAAGAAGCATAACCTGACCATAACATGGCAGATATTGATGTTTCCTATGATGGCAGTTGACAAAGATGGGGGGGGGGGGTCATCACATCTTGATGTCTGGCTATTGATAATTATTCTGACAGCATATCAGATCAAAATATTCTTTTATACTGGATTAACTCATAACAGTTTCAAAGTATTGCTTGAATTCTTGGGAGATGACGTGAAAAGATTAAACTACAGGCGTTACAAGAAGAAATCACAGTCTGGAGCCCCAAAGAAACTGCAGCCTGCTGATGAACTGCTGTGTACTTTAATGAGACTGCGCTTAGGACTGCTCACTCATGACCTGGCTTTTAGATTTAATGTGAGTAGTACCTCTATTACATCTATAGTCATTACCTGGGTTCAGTTTCTTTTTAAAACTTTTAAATGTATAGAATGTTTTTATGTTGCCATCTAGGAAAGCTATTGCTATAAAATTACCTCCTTGTTTTAAATCACATAAAAACAGAATAATTATAGATGCTACTGAATTTTCATGTCAAACCTCTAAGCATTTTGGTAGACAGTGAAACCTATTTTCGCAATACAAAAATAACACTACCATGAAGGTCTTAATTGGAATAATTCCCACTGGGGCTACATCTTTTGTTGTGTCTCCTGTATTTGAGGGTTCCATTTCAGATTGAGAATAGTTTATTAAGAGTGGCCTAGTTAGTAGATGGGAACCAGGGGATTTAGTTATTCTTTTTTTTTTTTTTTGTAAAAAGATGTCCATTAAACTGGTGACTGGTCTGTTATGAAAAGAACCAATATGCACAAAAATCACTTTTATTTATTGCCACATTGTAATTAAATTTTCTTTTCATGTCAAACTGAGGACAAGAAATACTGATGCCCACATGCAACACTTGCTATAAATTCCGCAAGTAAAGGATATAGGCACCATCAGATGAAGCAAAGGAAATGTATTATAGGTTGACAAGATTTCAAACAAAAAAAATATTTAAAAAATGCTAACCAGTTAAAAAAAGTGTTGGCTTATCTTTTGCTTGTTGAATTAAGTTTGGTGCAAGTTTGTATGCAATTATTACTTAATGATTCAATAGGTGTTCAAGAAGGATTCACATAACTAATAAGAAAAGATAAAATATAAAGCATTTATATTTATTTCTTTATTACTTAAAATAGTAAGCATGTATGCATATATTAACACAAAAAAGCTAGATGTTTTCTAAAATTAAATGATCAAAGGAATGTTAATTACCTTTTAATAATAACTAATACACTTTTTTAAAAATAAATTATTATTTATTTCACTTAGCTAATTAGAGCATACATTAAATGATTATTATAAGGTTAAATATTTTACTAACATTAATCCCTTAATGCCAAGAAATTAGCAGCATTAAATTTTCATTAAACTCTAATGATTTAAATGTTTTAACTGGTAAATTTAAGACAGACTGTCTAGAGAGTAGGTTTGGCAAATATACAAGATTGTGTGGCACTAACTATAATGTTTCTGTTCAGGGGCTCTTAAAATGAAAAAAATATTAGATTGGTTAGCTTGCTTCATGTAACATATGCATCATGTGGAAAGATATCAATCACTGACGCTTTTTTTAAATTTTCAAGATCAAAATTTAGATGATAGTATTGCAGTTGATTTTGTACACTTTCTTTGGTGACCCTTATTAATGAATGTATAGAAACTGAGGTATTCAGAGTCAGAAAAAAAAAGGTTGATTTTCATTGCTGTTGTGTAGTTCAAAGAGGATTTGTTGTGATTTTTGCACTAAAGAGATAGTTATAGATAAAACACTACAGAGCATGAATTATGTTGCAACATTGACGCTTCAGTTGATGGACACAGAAATTGAACCATCGACGGATAACCAATTTCATCACTTGAGTTTAGTGACAATGTCTAAGAAAGGATACATGTTCAGAAAAAAAAAAGCGCAATAGCCGAGAAGAAACAGAATCTATTGCAGGAAACTGAAATAAGCAATTTTTCATACAGCATCATGAGTTTTCAGTTCCTGTTTTTTTTTTGGTATCATTGCTTTGCTGTCCACATGATTATCAAACATTAGTTTAGCAGAAAAATTTGACATGGAATGTTCGCAATGTTTCAAAAAATTGAATCTTGTTTGGTCAACAGCAAAAGTGCAAGGTGGTAAAGAAAAATTTGACATCAATACCTGCAGTGTAGTTGCTTAAAGGAATGTGGAATATCCTCCACCAAATTTTCTAACTTTTGCACATTTTTAGAGCTTATTGGTTGATACATATTAGTTGACTTTTAATGTGCTTTAACTCAGATTCAAGACAGTTTTGAGAATAGTTCTGGTAAACATCAGAAATTGTGTGTAACTAATTATTTTTCTGATCAGGAAAGAAACTCTTTGAAAGCAAATGCAGTACTTGAAATGAATCTCTCTTTATACACCACATTTAAATGATTCAAACAATTCTATCCAAAACATTTTACTATAAATCAGGTAACAATCATTAATAAATAAAATACTAATAGCAAATTCATCAGTACTTAGGAATAAAAGCGTTGCCTTTGGTTCATTTGTTACATAATGCAATACAAACTAAATTAAACTTTTACATTTATGATAAAAATAGAATATTTAAATGTACATTTTTTTTTCTGCAGGAGCTTTTTTCAAATTATTCTTTTGTAGTGAGGTCATGACACATATGTATTATTACAAACAGTTATGCCAGACTTTAAGACCTAAAAAGTTCCCTATTTAAATATTGGACTGATGTGACTCCAGATGAGCTATATGTATTTTTCAGATTGCTCATCTACATGAGTATAATACAGGCACCAAATTTACATTCGTATTGGTCCACAGACGTGTTATTCCCATGGACTATGGGCACAATCATTCATGTCTAGGCTCAGATTCAAACAAATTCATAGATTTCTAAAAGTGTCAAATTTTGAGACTGAACATCCCAATGATCGGCTAGCCAAGGTAAAATTTCTCCATGAAATACTGGCAGCCTTAGGAAAATCTTAGTATAGATAAACGAATTGTTCCTAATAAGGGTAGATATAGTTTTAAACAAAATATTATGGTTAAGCCAACTAAATGGGGGATGAAAATTTGGGTTTTAGTTGACAGTAGGAATTGGTACACTTATGACTGAAAAGGAGTTAGGTAATGGGAGCAACTCTAGTTTTGGGTTAGCTTAAGATGTTATGGGTTTGTGTAGATCAGTATTTGGGCAAGGGTTTAGACTATATGGATAATTTCTATACTTCGATTAAATTATTTTTAGAACTTTTCAAAGAGAAAGTTGTAGCTTGAGGAACCATTTTATTGAATAGAAAGGATATACCAGCTAATTTTAAAAGGCAGTGGCTACGGTTCGGTCCGACAGAATTCGTATTTTCTTTTTCCAACCACCAGCCATATTTTTTTTTCTGTATACAGGGTCAGGAATTTCGCACTAGTTGATATCTAATAACTTAGTAATAACCATGATGATTCAAGTTGGGGAATCGTTTTAATTCAAGGCATAAATTTAACGGCTACGGTTCGGTCCGACAGAATCCGTTTTTTTTTTCCCAGGCGCCAGCCATATGAGTGCGCTCGCGCGACTTTATTTTTTTTTTTCCTTCCATTTCCAGGGTCAGGAATTCCACGCTAATTCATATCTATTAACTATGTAGCCACTGCTATAATAAAATCTGAAATGGAATTGTTTTTTAACGCCCAACAGACGGCATACAATAATATGTGACTCTGGTGATCCATGAAGTCAAACCATGAAAAATAATATTTTTTTTTATATTTTTTTTATTACAAATATAATATTTTTATAAAAAAATGCTTTCTAAATACTTTTTACTAAAAAATAATTATTTATTTTTTATTTAGCTACAATTTCTCGTAAATAAAAAAACGCTATCAGGTGACCTGGCAAACGCCATTTTGATTTGTTTACGTTTAGTCAGTAATTTCGACTACACTAAAATGGACTCAGATTCCGATTATATTGAAGAAAATGAACTTGATTCTAGTGATGAAGATGAAACTTGGGAACTTATTACATCTTCGGATGACTCTGATGCTGAAAATATTAGTATTAATTCAAGTTTCAACACTCCTAACTCAGATGTGTAAGTATTGAACCAACATGCTTTGAGTTTGTTTGACTATGATCGCAAAGCTGTTTATTTATTTATTCATTTATTTTTTCTTTAGAACTTATTATGTGGGAACGGTTATAAAATAAAGAAAAAATCTAAACATTTATATTCTATTATATAAAGGTTTATATATAAATATTATTTATTTAGTACTCTGCTGCTTGCAGTACTGTTTTATTTTTGTATTATTGCCAATCAGCTGATGCTTGTAAACACAAAACTTTTGTCAAAAGACTAAATTTTATATAATAATTACAAATCTGTATTGATAATTTTTTTTATCATGATAAAATAATTAATTGTAGCTCTATAAATAAGCTGATATTTTTTATTTTTTTTTTTTAATTGATGCTTTTCTTTACACATTTATTTTTATCCCACAGATCATATGGTTATGTTACAAATGACACATATCCAGAACCACCAAAGAATTTTCTACCTGAGAGGGATCCAGGCATTCAACTCGAAGGAGCTAAAACTAGGGAAGACATAAGGAAATTCTGCAGTGCAGTGGCATTTTTTAAACTTTATTTTACTTTGGACTTAGTTATTCATATTTGTGACTGTACAAATAGCTATGCCAGACAATATGGACCTACAAAACCTAGTGTTTACCAAGGCTGGTTTGACCTTACACCAGATGAATTCTATAGATTCTGTGGACTTATTATGTATGCTGGACTTGTTCAAGCACCGAACATTGACCGCTTTTGGTCTACTAAATCTTTATATAATGGACTTTGGGCCAGAGCTTTTATGTCTCGTGATAGATTTAAATCTATAATGAGCTTTCTAAAGGTATCTAATCCTCAAACTGAAGACAAATCCAACAAGTTATGTAAAGTATATTTTTTATTTAACTTTATTAGAATGAAATGTATAAAATTGTTTCAGCCTTACCAACATATATCAATAGATGAAAGAATGATTAGAAACAAAGGTAGATATAGTTTTAGGCAGTACATTAGGGATAAGCCGACTAAGTGGGGAATGAAGTTATGGGTATTAGCTGATTCTCTTTCTGGGTATACTTATGATTTTCATTTATATTTAGGTAAACAGGATAATGGGCCTTTTGGGTTGGCATATGGGGTGGTTATGAAATTAATTAAATCTTTGGCTAAACAGGGTTATAGATTATTTGTCGATAATTTTTATACTAGTGTACAGTTGTTTAAAGATCTATGGGATTTAGGGGTAGGAGCATGTGGAACTATTCTTAGGACAAGGAAAGGTTTTCCCCAATCTTTAAAAAATATAAATGACTTTGAAAAAAAATCTAAAAGAGGGGATATGAGATGGGTTAGAGAGGGACAGCTATTGACAGTACAGTGGCGGGACAATAAAACTGTTTCGGTTATGTCCACTATGCATATTGCAAATGGATTTGGACCAGTTAAACGACGGACTAAAGTAAATGGAAAATTTGAGGAACTTACAGTTGACCAACCAGCCGTAATCCAGGATTATAATAGATATATGGGGGGTGTAGATAAGAGTGACCAGTTGATTAATAAATATAATGTTCTACGAAAAACTAATAAATATTGGAAAACAATTTTTTTTCATTTACTAGATATAGCTAGGGTTAACTCTTATATTTTGTTCCAGGATTTAAGAAATAAACACAAAGACATTGTAGAATTTAAAAGAGCAGCTAGATATGGGCAGTTAAATTTCACAGAAGAATTAATTCGGGGAATTGGGAAATATTGGTCCGTTTGATGCTGTACCTATTGCATCACGACCACCAGTATTTTTTAAGCATGCCATGAATCCAGAATTTATGGATAAACGTGGAAACTGTAGATTGTGCTACAGTACTGAAAAAGTAGTAAGAAAAACAAGTGTAAAGTGTAGGGTATGTGAGGTTTACTTGTGTTTTCAAAAAGATAGAAATTGTCTCTCTCGTTATCATAAACTTGTATAATAGTTACAGTAATCTTGTAAAATATTTTTAGCAAAGTTATAAAACCATACTGAAATTGAGCTTTGTTGTTATCAATAGACATTAGAATGTTAGTTTTTATAACTTAGATTTATTATCTTTTTGAATTTTTCTTGTTGCAAGGTCAATGTTGATCCAAGCATTTTTTTGGTCCTTTTTCTGTTAAAACACATCATTTTTAGAAATTTTTAAATATCTTTTGTTTCTGAATATAATGTCTTCAAAAATATCCTACACACAGAGAATTGAATGTAGTTTAATAAAATGTAACTTTTATTGAAATGAATCATAATGATTTTTTTTTTCTTTTTTGTGCTTGTGGATTGTTTGATTTATTTTGTTTTTTTTATTTTTTTCATCTAAACTATTTAAAAATTATAAAAAACTTGCATAATAATATCACTCTAAAACATACATTGTTAAAAAGCCCTTTCATTTTGCTACAAATTGATATAAATTATAATCACATAACTTTTAAAATAAATAAGTTATTATAATTTAAATGAAAGATATCACAGCGAACTGAAAATGTTCAAAAAACGTTCAGTCTGTTGAGAGTTAAATAAGACTTCTTACAAGAAGTATTAATAAATGTATCTTTCTAGCAACAACTAGTTCTTATCGTTACGTGCTTATCAGTTAGTGCTAAGGCTCCTGCTAAAGTCTTAGATGTGGAAGTCCTAACCATTTATTGTAATTCTTGTAGTAAAATGATTCCCAAATTGACAGGTAATAAGTTAGATAAGTGGAAAGAAAATCATACAAAATCATGTAAAATTAATCATGAGGGTACTTCAGGCTCCATGGAACCCATTGGTATTAAAAGAATATTTGAGAGATCTGTTTCTACCCACAAATTAGAATATACTGGGTATTGGGTGATAGGGACAGATGCCGACCCCCCAATTTATCCTGGGAAAATTATTTCTAAATTAGAATGTTGCGGCCATGTTCAGAAAAGGATGGGGAAAAGACTATTAGATAAAGTGAATGAGAATAAGGAAATAACCTTCATGGAGGGTGGAAAAACATACAAAGGAATAGGTGGAAAAGGGAGATTGACAAAAGATGCCATTAAAAGAATTCAGGGACATTATGGTGGGGCTATTCGGTCTAATGTAGGAAACTTGGAGGCAATGAAGAAAGCAGTTTGGGCTATTTGGCATCATAGGAAAGGGGAACATTTTAATTGTGGGAATTGGTGTGATGGTAAAAATAAAAAATCAGTTACCAGACTTTGTTTTAAATATAATAAAACCAGTTTTTGAGGACCGAAGTAGTGATGAGCTCTTAAATAAATGTTTGCATGGTGGAACACAAAATAGTAATGAGTCACTGCATCATTTGATATGGGATAAGTGCCCTAAAAATATTTTTGTAGGAGTAGATAGGCTAGAAATGGGTGTGTTTGATGCAGTTATTGTCTTTAATGATGGGGAATTAGGTAGAGTCCCAATATTCCAAGATTTAGGATTCAGTTATGAGCCATTCACTATTTCCGCATTTCGCAAAATTGACAACGGATGAATACAAGGGGCTAAAAAAAATTCTTCACCAAAATATACAAATAGGAAAACAAAAAAAAAACTACACAGGTAGCACAGGGACACTCTAGGGATGATTCTTACATAGCTGGGGGGGGGGGGGGGGGCATTAAATAATTGAAATTTAAAAAGAAAGTATTTTTTGTCGTTTTTTCCATTTTTCTCAAAATGTGCATTTTCAAGGTTATGTTGACATTTTCCACTTTATCTAAAAAAACTATATGACATATTCATTTCAAATTTGGAGGATACATTAACTTATATGTGAGTATCATATTGATCTAAAGGTTTTTTAGTTAATCTTTAATAGTTCTATAGTTACAAATTTTTTCTTTACCCCCTGTTACGATGTAGGTTATTTTAGCACAATAGTTTGCAGGTTTCTGAAAACAAAGGAGTGCTTTAAACAGAGCGGGTGCATCATGGTGATCAGATAGATGAATAATTTACGCGAGAACACGCCCTATCCTCCCCCAATGCTGATTACTTGTAAATCACCGGGGTATAAAAAAAAAAAGAAAAGAGTGTCTATTTGTAGTGAACTATAAAAATTTTTTTGGAATACTGCCAAAGACATTATTCATATATGACTAACAAAAGCTAAATCGAGAAACCTATCTTAATTTTTAGTTGTATGGTTTTTTTTTCCTTTAAATTTCACCATCAACTCTGTTTTATTTAGTTCAAATGTTTTATGATGGTTGTTGTTTGACTTTTTTTTCTAGACATTAGATGTACTGCCTGAGCATCGGCCCATTGAGACCACCGCTTTGGTTAAAACCTTGATTACTTGCCCATCCATCTCCACATCTGACCTTAGGTCAGTGATTGAAAAAGAACAAAACAGGATGGTTCTTCCTAAAGACATTCACAACATGAAGGCTAAATTAAATCATAATGATGATTCTGACCAGCAGGCCACTTCAAACATCCTCAGTTCTGTGGTAGATGCTGGTGGTAGGGTGGAATTTGGAAATGATGAGAAGGGAGTATTTACTTACTTATTTTATCAAACATGTTCAATATTGTTAAAAAATTTCCTGGACATTACATATAAATCAAATAAGTATAATCTCCCTTTATTAACTGTAATGGCCATTGATGATGATGGCAAAGGATGTCCAGTTTTGCATGCTTTTCTAAGTTGTGAAAATCAAGATTTGTTATGTAAATGTCTTCACTTTTTAAAATTTTCTGTAGCTTATGATAAACCATGCTTTTTTATTGATAAGGATTTATCTGAAATTGGGGCTATTGCCCAGGTTTTTGTTGAGAGTCCAATAATTTTATGTTCATTTCACATTTATTTGGCACTCCAAAAAGCCTTGTCTAAAAGGGGTCTTCATCATAAACTAAAAGATGCCATCACTGATTTTTTTTTTTTGAAATGAAACTTTGTGAATGTATATTTATATATTAAAATGTTAACAAAAAAAAATGTATCTCAGCAGATTAAAAAATAATCTGAATTTTCATAAAAAAAACATTGAAAACATAAATAATTTACTGCAGCGTACTACAATTAGCTATCCAGACAACCGCTGTAAGATTTCGTAGTTACATATATATACTATTATGTAGGTCAGTGAATGAACTACGAATAGCGCGCCCCTATGAGACGACACTATTTGTAGTAAACTACCAATAACGTCCCACACTATTTGTAGCGAACTACAAATAGCCACAGCCAAAAAAAATCATATTATTTTCATCAGGATATGTTTCTTGATAAATTGGTAGGAAAATAATTCCCAATAACTGAAAAAATCAGTAAGGCTGTTACATATATATACTATTATGTAGGTCAGTGAATGAACAACGAATAGCGCGCCCCTATGACACGACACTATTTGTAGTAAACTACCAATAACGTCCCACACTATTTGTAGCGAACTACAAATAGCCACAGCCAAAAAAAATCATATTATTTTCATCAGGATATGTTTCTTGATAAATTGGTAGGAAAATAACAAAAAATCAGTAAGGCTGTTTATGCTACCCTTAATTCTTTTTATTGTATGTTTATAAGGTGGTATTGGGAACTGATTGGTATGAAAAAAATAAATTCTGTTGCGAGTCTTTGTTAATTCAGTAACGAAAGGGTTAATATGGTCTCGAATTAGTCATAAATACAACTCTAGATATTTTATTTTCAACTCAATTTCACTCATATTTGTATGATTTAGATAGTGGCGGATTAAAATTGCCTAGTCAGGTTTTAGATGATGTACTGACTGTTCAGTTTTCATTGTTTAAAAAACTTATTAGCAAAGGGTATGAAGATTTTTTTCCTGGCACAGAATAACCATAAACAGGTTTTATTAAAATTATTCCATACATGTCTTCAAACACATTTCTCACATCTAGGTGATTGCACTTGTGGGCAAAATTTAGTAAATGTTTTATTTATTAACATCTAGCTATCTGGCTAACATACTTCTAAATAATTACAGTAAATCTGAAACAGATAAATGTTCACAAGTAAAAAAAAGCTAAGAAAAAAAAATTACAGTAGTTTTCATTTTCTGAGATGACCATGACAGCTAATGTGTGACTCACTGTGACGTACCACTATACCACTAGGCGAAGGCCTAGTTAATAATCTGTTCTTAAATTACACCTACTTAAGATGGATGCTCTTAAGATGTGTGATGTATGATACACACCTAGTTCAAGGCCTATCCTTGACATTATTGGTATTTAGGTCAAAATGTCATTAGCAATAATATAACCTACACATTTTGACGATTCCGGCGATACCATTTGCGACTAGGTTAGACAGGTTAAGTCTCATACTAGCGAAAGTTGAAAAACTTCATTTTTGTAAAGTTTACACGAAAACACACACCTCCAATACTAATTATATTCAAATATAATAATGATACTAATGTTAATTTCTGACTTAACAAAACGATAACTAAGATATCGTTCTAATGGAATATACCATTTTTGAAAAATCAAAAATTTTTCATACCAACCTGCAGCACTAGAGGACTACCTTAAATTAAATCTGAATGTTTTTAACTTCTCTAATTCTGTTTTTTTTAATTTTCAAATAATGGATAATAAAGCAAACATCCAAAAGTTTGTTTACGCAAAAAGCGAGCGTAATCACTTTTACGTAAATAAAGGTGGTAAGAGCAGGATTTGGGAAAGTTTCAATCGTTTGCGCTTGGATGGTGAGGATGTGCCATCTGGTGGTCTTTATTAAGGAGACATGCATTTCTTTAAAACACACTGTTGCAACATTTATAGAGCTTATACCTT
Source organism: Bulinus truncatus (assembly GCA_021962125.1). Classification (NCBI taxonomy): domain Eukaryota; kingdom Metazoa; phylum Mollusca; class Gastropoda; family Planorbidae; genus Bulinus; species Bulinus truncatus. Next base: position 34,722,228 of record JAGDYQ010000001.1, on the reverse strand, counting down.
ATTTTTCACAACATTTATAGAGCTTATTTGTAACATGAAGTTGAATTAACATGTTTTCAGACAGACTGTCTAGAGAGTAGGTTTGGCAAATAGAGAAGATTGTGTGGCACTAATTATAATGTTTCTATTCAGGGGCTCTTAGAATAAGAAAAAAAAAATTAGCTATTCTGGACAGCGATCTGTCTGCTGGGGCGTATAGGGATAAAAGACCACCAGAGTTCGTGACTCACCTTATAGGCTTGGAATATGTTCGATGGGCGCTAAAGGATTGTCGTGGCATTGCCACTGGAGTAGAAAAAGTCTCTGCTGAAGATCTCTTAAAATGAATCTTTATTACCATTCTACTAAATCTTTTTCTATTGCTGGAATATGCCCCCTGCAGCTTGACATGTCGGCTGGGTTACACTCATTGAGTAAGTAAAGAATCGCACCTCTCTGGGGGAATTCAGATTACAGTAGGTTCAGTTCTGCTTAGAATCATAGGCATAGATAAAATTATAGCTGGCGCTGGAGAGAAAATTTAAAACTATCAGCATTCCAAGTCGCCTTTCAGGCCAGGGATGGGTGTCTTGAAGCAACATCGCTCTTACATGCAGTGTTGCGGAATATACAAGATAAAAAGACCACCAGGCAGCGGAAAGGAAACAGAATAGTTGACATTGACATCTTACAAAAACAAAAAACATCACATCTTGTGTGTAGATATTGTTTCAGCAATGTAGAGTTAATTGAATTAGGACGGCGAGGACTAGGAAGTAAATTTGTATTCAATGGTAGCAATAAGAGGATGTAAAGAGCATTTACCATTTTATTCTAATGAACAAAGTTCTGTAAAAAATAACCTTAACACCCATCACATAAATAGATGTGTAGGAGGAGGGGGGGGGGGCTTGCTGATTTAGAAACTTTCTGCAGCCTTATGAACTTACCACCACCAGTTAAAAAAAGTTCCTATAAATTGATTAACCCTGCAATTGAGACAGCAGTAATAACTGCTCAGTCCCAATCTATGAAGTGCAGCTAAAATTTTATTGAATTTAGCAGAAGTACCAGTTGAATATGATTTATGCATAATATCGATGCTTCAGTTGATGGAAACAGGATGACGAGAGGTCACACATCTCAAGTAGTGTGACAACATTGATTGGGTTTGTAACTGGAAAGGTTTTAGAGTACTCTGAAAGTTTGCAAATCCTGTGACTACTAGGGAAAACAGGATATTAAGTCAACAGCTTACTTTAGAAGAGTAGTCATGAGAAAGATTGTACTGCCACTCATAAAGGTTCTTTTGGTGGAATGGTAGCATCATTAGTTACTTTATTTTCAGAATCAGATGAAAAGGATAATTTAAGATAAACTAGATTTATTGGGGATGGAGATATAGTTTTTTTTTTAAAGTTTCAGACTCTAAACCTTATGGTCAGATTGGATTATAAAAGATAGAATGTGTAGGGCATGTTCAAAAAGAGGATGGACCCCTTTGAGGAAAATAAAAGTACCAGTTCCGGCAAACGTTTAACCCTTTCCAGCGCACTGGTACTGGTGGGTCCAGGTTCGAAATAGATACAATAGTTCCTTTAGCTGCGGCAGACTTTTTTATATTTTTAATGTATAGAGTAACCACCCTTGATCATTTCCGGCTAATTTTAAATCGTCCATTTTGCTTCCTGTTGTTTTGTTGGAAGTTTTTGACTCAGTGGACCTCTTTTCAATTTTATCAAAAATTTATCGGTAAGTATTTTTGCTATCATATTTAATACTTTAATTATTTATTGCTGAATAATTTTTATTATCTTTGTTAGGTATATTATTATGATAATCTACCATAAAAAATATAAATAATAATTTGAACATTTCAAATAATGCTTTTTTCCACATGGTACTTTGTAGTACCAGGAAGGATTTTCGTGCACTGATACTTATAAGTACCATTTTTTTTTTACATTTAATTTCTATAAATATGTACAATTCTAAAGGAAATATAACGTTAATCATCATTGTAGAATGAATGTAGAAGAGAATGGGTTAGATGTTGGCAACAACAAAATGTGACATATGGAGAAACGACAAACAGATTGGAGTCCATAAACAAGAGACTTAAGGCAGTTGTCCCTTTACAAAGCCGTTGCCTGTACTCTCATTTATTGGTTGTATGCGTGAAGAGAGAGACCATGCGGACATTTCAGGGCAGCATAGATTGATCAGGTGCCCGGGAAGCGGCGAAATTGTGCCCACACTGCCCAGCAAGGAGTGAGACTGCTCGGGGAGACATGAGGGAAGCCCGAACACACACAGCCTGGCCGTGCAGGGAGGATCACAGAAGCCACCACAGCCTGCAGTACGTGCCCCAAATCCAGCCCGCAGCACACACTGCATAAGGAGAGGACTGCGAGTAAGCGCCACACAAAGTTGGGGGCAGTTTTAATGCATGTAAAATGTGTATTTGCCGTATAAGACGCACCAACTTCCCCCCCCCCCAGTTTTGGGAAAGAAAAAGTGCGTCTTATACAGCGAAAAATACGGTACTCAAAATGCTAGAGTCGTTCAATAGTTTAATTTGGAAAATTTGCCCTAAACAGAAATACAACGGTATTAAAGCTGTTAACATTGCTGTATGTATTGCTACTCTTCCTATCAATGGTGGGGAAAAAAAAACACTAGAAACACCTTTTAAACCTTCAGTGTGAAAACTCATGCTAGATATTTTCAACACGAAGGACCATACATGATTGATGCATGCACAGCAACGGATGAGTGAAGCAAGTTTTGAGGCCAGAAGACTAAGGAGAAAAAGATAATTAGTCCAGGGCTGAATCTGAAGGTTTTCCTTATCTTGCTGAGGGTTCACTAAGGTAATTTTGTTCTAAGTTTTTTTTTACAATTTTTGTTTGACTACGTTCTGGGTGATTTGCTGAAAGAAACATTTAACTGGTTAACTAAGTGGGAGGACTGTAGCTTCGGACTAGGATCTGGCGGTCTTATTACTGAGACACTGAAATGGTTAATTTAAGACATTGCAGAGATTGTGTGGCACTACTTATGTTTCTGATCAAGAACTCTTATTCAGAAAAGAAACTTGTGTGATATCTTAATTACATGGAAAGATCTCTATCAAAGATGCTTTTTTTGTATTTTCCTATCAGAACAGGAGCCTAGTAACACTGCCAGCCTACAATATTTCATGTCACCTAGCATGTAACAAAAGTGGATGTGGTGTCCAAAATTTTGTTGAGGCAGCCTGATTGTTAAGGGGTAGTGGTTGAGTTAAAAGAAAAAACAGAAGGTTTTGGTGGGTGGGCAGAATTATGCAGAAAGATTATCAAACCACCTCGATCCAACAAATTTGAGTGTGTGCAGGGAGTTTATGAAAGAACGACAAATGATGTTATTCATGAAAATACCCAAAATGTCAATAGCTGCATCCACTCATTTGGTCTAGGCGTCTATAACATATTTTTGTTCAGAGATCTATGTTTAAGATATGGTTAGAGTAGGGGAGTTTAATGTGGGGCCAAATGCTACTAGGGAATTTTTAAAAGTTCTAGTTTTGAGTTGGGCTGAAAACAGAAAAATAAAATTAGGTATTTAAAAGAATGCAACATGATAGTTGTCAGTCAAGGCCGGATTAATTGGAAAACAGCATACACACAAATAATTACACAAACCCGAATTGTTGAATTAACACAAGAAAACTTTAATCAAAAGAATATCTAAAAGTCCATTAGAATACAAGGTCACAATACTACTCCATGTATTGACAGTCCTTCCACAAGCTTACTCTCCTGTCTCCTCAGCACACTCCCCTCATTAACTGCCTGCTTTTCCTGTCCAGCTACACACACACACGGAGAACACAACTCAGTCTCCAGTCGTACAGGCATGCTCGCTCTGTCCCCCGCACACCATAATATCCTGACAATAGTGTTACGCATGGCCCAGGGGACTACCTTAATGCTCAATGTTACAATGACCTTCGATCGTCAGTGATCAATTTATTAAAATCATTCTTTATATTTTTTTTTACTTTTTAGCAATTATTTTAATGTTTATATTTAAAAAGGGTTATTTTTTTTTTTGCATCACAAACTTCCAGATTAACCGGTTGACATTTAGTCATATTTACAACAGATCTCTATCAGTGTCTCATTAATTTACGAATTACGGCTATGTATGCATCTTCTGATGAAGAAACTGTCTATATTTCATTGGAGGAAGAAAGTCAGTGAAAATGAAAATGTACACCATAGCTAATGAGAAATCCCAGGAGGCGAGCGCAGAGAGTACAACAAGGCTACAGAAGAGGTAAACAGACCGTCTGCTGATGAGAAGAGGTGGAAATGGACAGAAACATGCGAAAAGGTGGATATGGCGGATGGCAGAAAGGCGTGGAGATTATTGCGTAGCTTGACGGGAGTCGGATCAGTTCAGAACCCGGCACCCCTGAAGACAGAGGTCTGGTTGTCAGAGATGACAAACGAGCTGCTCTGCTCAATAAGCTGTCCGAAAGAGTTTCATTAGGAAAGCACCAGGTGAAGACTTAATCACTAATGAAATGATAAGGCACCTGGGAACCTTGGGCTAGGTCCGGTTACTCAAGTTCCTCAATCGCACGTTGATGTCTGGAGGAACTCCCAAGCAAGTGGTAGACGGCAATAATTGTTCCTATTATAAAGAAGGGCAAAGACGCTAGGAAAGTAGGTATAATTATAGTTACAGACCAATTTCACTTACATCGTGTGTGGGCAAAATGGCTGAGCGCGTGATTAATAGCGTTTGATGTTGTCCTATCCCTTGTGATTAAGCTTTGTTTACGTTTCATGTTATTGCCTTTTTTGGTATTGTTCCATCCCTTGCTACCACGCATTGTTAGTCACTGCGTTATTTCCTTATATGGTATGGTAAGTGCTTGCAGGGTCAAGTATGCATGATGCAATAATGTCAATCACCCCAAGCACTGAGTTTGGCGCAAATCATCTACACATTGACCTCTGTGGTTTTGGCGGGAAATGATGTAATATGCGGGGGTGATATATCCTATAAATAGGGGAAGTTATAACGGTTGTAACACACAAGCAGACAGAGAGGGGACCCAAGAGAGAGACTAGTGACCCAGGAAGGGGATACTAGGTGTAACACATGGACTAAGTGGACAGTGCAAAAGGAATTAATAATAGTTATAGATTCGTGTACTGGTTTATAAGTTATAGCAGCTACATGTGATTTATTGCCACATCTCTCATCGAATATTGATCTTAGTATTTATCGTGTGTGTTAAATTATAGAATTACACATGTGATTTATTGATTCATCTTCTCAAGTGTTTATATTGGATTATCATATTTTCATCTGTAAATATCATGCATTAAAAAGTTCAGTTAATTCTTTTACAATACAAGGAGTTGTGTCGTCTGATTTAATTAGAGCACAAGGGGGATACGACATAAACCTATCATATTATTTGGTGGCAGCGGTAAAAACACCCCAGTGGTGAGTAACACTTGTATTGATACAATATTATATTCCGAAGAGACTGGATTTTATCTGAATTATCAACAGCTACAAGCAAGATTTCGTTAATTTTATTTGTGCATTCCTCCATTGGACATATGCTACAAAGGAAGAATTTTCTGAAACTTAACGGTAAGAATAACATTTTATTCTTGATATATTTCTCGTCATATTTTGGATGCGTTATATTACCACGTGACATTCCAAAGTTTTCATTTGTGGCCATAAGCTATTAGCACAAGTAAGCCCACAATTTGTTGTATCACATTACAACTGTATTAAGTCCACAATTTGTTGTATTACACTGCAACGGTATTCAAGTCCATCATTCTGAAGAAACTCATTTTTGTTTATACTTCTGAACATAACAATGGCTAGTACCAAAATTGAAACTCCAGAAGAAGAAAAATGGAGACTATACAAAATTAGGAGAAGAATTAGGTCACAAAGGTGATAAATTGTTGGAATATATAGTGAAAAAAGGAAATGAGGATAAAGAAAGAGATGAGAGAATAAAAGAAAGAGAATTAAAAAGAAACTATGAAGAATTAGAAAGAAAAAGAAATCATGAATTCGAACTAGCAAGAATAGCTGCAACTAAAGATAAAACTGTTATAGAAGAATCAAAAGGAAATTACTCGACTCAATTAAAAATGCACCCTTTCAATGGTAAAACTGAAGATATTGACACATGTTTACAATTCTTCGAACAACAATGTCAGCTACAAAAAATTCCAATCAGTGACTGGAAGTCAGAACTTTTCAAGCTTGTAAAAGATGATGCAAGAAAAGCAATCATGACAATACATAACTATGCTGAATTAAGTTATGAAGATATAAAGATGAAACTTCTCAAATATTTTAATAAAACAGAACATTATCGTCACCGATTTCATGAACTAAAAATGTCAAATAAAGAACAACCTCAACAGTTCATTGATTTAGTTATGAGTGATTTAAAATCATGGCTTATGATGGCAGAAGTTGACATAAATAAACCACTGAGAATTTAGAAATGATGGTAGTCAACAAAATTCTTAACATGTGCACTAGAGAAGTGTTTTCCTTCATTAAACAAAGGAATGTAAAAACTGTCAAAGACCTCATAAAAGTTCTAAGTGACTATAAAGATTGCTATCCCAATGATGAAATAAGTATATCAGACATTTGCGCATCTATCGATAAATTCAAACCACGGAATGAAACATACAAATTAAAGAATGATAGATACAAACCAAGATACATGAGTCAACCTAAAGATAATACTGTTTATTTTGAAAGAAGAATTTGTCATTATTGTAAGAAAAAAAGGTCACGGGGTCAAGACTCTAGTTAATTATACAGTATAAATATTATGTTTGTTGTAAATAGGATTGTCTAAGAAGGTAAGAGAGAGCGACGTAGAATGTTCAAGTATGATGCAAGCAAATTATAAGAGGATGTTTGGAAGATACTGGAGTTAGTTAAAATCAGAGAGAGAGAGAGTATTCGAGTTCAGTTGGATGATCATCAGTCAATTAGTGAATCAGCATATTCAGTGTATCAGAGTATATGAGTTTAGTTAATCAGTTGAGTTTATTGGTAAGTTAATAAGTATTTATTCACTGAGTTAAGGAGATTATCAGTCACTGTGATAATTCAGTTTATATTGGACTTATTCTGCTGTTTATATTATTTCGTATTGTTAATAAACTATATGAACCATGGAATATGAATCGAGTTTCTCATTATAGACGAGTTCATATAAATTCATCCTTTACAACATCTCAAAAAGATTTTTTTTTCTTTCTTGGTGTTTGATGTTTGTAAATTATGACAAAATTTTTATTTTTTTAATGCACAAAATTTTTTCTTTGAAAAGATATGTCAACAAAAGAGGCCAACTTTAAAAGTTTGTGCATTTCTGAATGAATTGATGAATTATAACTGGTATTTATATAAGTTTTAAACCAAGAAAACCATTTAACAATGCAACCCACTAATAGGTAAAAAAAAAACAGAAGGCAAAAAAACAAGGGTCACTGAAGAACAGAGTTCTGAAAGTCAGAGTGGAAGGCCAACGCTACTGCAAAGCCTCCACAATCATCAACAGATCTATTAGGGCCTAAACAATAAATACATAATAAAAAAGTATACATGTGAAATTATTTCATACCAAAGTCGCAAGCTCTTGGTTCAGCAAAGTTTGTTTGTATAAACTTGATGTACAAGATGTACCAACTGTTGTGGTATCGGTATGTATCAGTTCCACCATTGTTTTTATAGGTAAAGTTAGGGTTTCTAAGACCAGTTTAGCTTGGGTTTTTGGCAAAACTAGCCATTTAACTTGGTTAATGCTGTCCAGTCTCTTGAGCCATCTAAGTACTATAGAGTTAGAAAGAAAAGTACGAGTGCATTTATGCTGCAGGTAGTTCCTTGCAGGATTTGTGTGACATGGTGACAATTCTAGGAAATGTTTATGAAGATAATATCAAGGTATATTATCTTTTATAACTGAACAGTTCTTTCGTTTGTTTTCTACTAAAAAAATATACAGCCCTCAAACTTTAGTATTTTCCTATCAGTTGATGACAATATCTAGGGCAGCTTATCAGTGAGTGCACTAGGGATACAGTATTAACACCTCATGTTTCCTTTTTAAATAAATTATCAGCTCCATTAAAAATTAAAGTTAATGAGCATTCTAAATCTGCTAACTTCAAAAAGAAAGCTGTTTGACAGCCAAAAGAAAAAGGTTGTTATTTGATTGTTTGACGAAATCTATGTCAATCACAAAATAACTTATAAAGGTGGTTCTATTGTAGGTAAAGCTTCTAATGATTCATCAGTTCCAGCTAATAATATGATCTTGTTGTTGTCTAAAGATGAAGATGTTATTTCTATGGTTCCTGTCAGGAGACTAAAAACTGATTGATTGCACCATGACAGTGTTGATGTAACATCTGCATCATGTGGCAAGATATCAATCATTGATGCTTTTTTTAAATTTTCAAGATCAAAATTTAGATAATAGTATTGCAGTTGATTTTGTACACTTTGGTGGCCCTATTAATGAATGTATAGAAACTAAGGTATTAAGAGTCAGAAAAAGAAGGGTTGATTTTCATTGCTGGTTACATAGCTGTTTAGTTGTGTAGTTCAAAGAGGATTTGTTGTGATTTTTGTACTAAAGAGATAGTTATAGATAAAACGAGAGCATGAATTATGCTGCAGCATTGAAGCTTCGGTTGATGGAACCTGGATGATGACAGGTCACACATCTCAAGCTTATGAATAACATCTAGTGATCTGATCTAAACCTAGATCATTTATGTTTAAGAGGCTCGGATTTTTAAAAAATCCAAATATTTAAAAGAATCAAGTTTTCAGACTGGCTTTAAGGTCAGTCCCAAAATGGATTTTTTTGGTTGTAATTATTAATTTTGCACATTTTTTTTTGTCTGAAAAATGGAACCACCACAAAAAAAGATGCATAAAGAAAGCACAAAAAAGAGAAAGTTTCACGGTAATAGGCATACAATAAAGAAGGCTGTTGACAGTGGAGTTTGTGTATGTGCTGTAGATAGTGACGCTCTTGCTAGCTGTAGTACTAGTGTAGTTGATCCTTTAAATGAAAGTTTTATAAGCAATATTAATAGCACTGATCATACTGAACTATGGGAAATAGACCAGTCTGCTTCATTCAGGGTTATAAGATGGTAAGAAAAAAGAGTGACAATGGCCTAAAAGGATTTTAATTTATTGATATAAAGCAGTAAGTTTTATTTTTCAATTCATTTCCCTGTCTTTCTTGCTTTTAAAGAAATAATTGGGATCAGTACAAAATCAACAATTATATGTTCAAAATGTAAATATGAATTACTATTTTTGACGTGTAGATTTTGTGTAGAATTAACCCCCACCCCATTCATGTACTAACGCCCCCATCCTAACATCATTCTGCACATTCCAGGTTCACCACAGGGTGAGGTCCCAGCAGTTAAAATATTTTGAATTATGTTTGTCATGCCCCCCCCGACCGTAGCTTAACCTGATGTTTTGACAGGATGCTAGTGACCTTGAACTTCTTTAGTTAGTACAGTGCTGGAAGTCATAGAGTTAGTTCAGTGTAGACAGCCCTGAGTAGTAGTTGTAGATTGTAGTGTAGTGACGTCATCAATCTCGTTCGTTCTCATCTCCACAGCCTAGTGTAATTCAGTGGGCAGTGGTTAGATAAGTGGAAAGAAAATCATAAAAATTCATGCAAAATTAGTCATGAGGGTATCTCGGACTCCGTGGAACCTGTAAAGGTATAGTTTTGTACATTTTTCCGGATCACAGTTTTGTAAGAGGTAACTGGAGATACGGGTTTTTATGTTTTCTGGAAGGAAGTGATCTGTTACCTTCGACCAGGGGGAGGATAACTTTTGTTAGGGCTAAGTTTTTAAAATGATCTTTTCCAATCCGTTGTGATCAAGAATATTAATACTATCTAAAGTGAAGTATAAATCGGTCATGATGACAGATGTTAACAACTTATATGTATATTCTTTTCCTATCTTCTATTCAATATATATTGAATCAGCTGTTGGACACATTTGTTATTATTGGAGAGAATAAAGAGTGGAAGGCCATGGTTACCTCAATGCCTCCACAAGTAAAACTACAATCCCAACAACAACAGGAACAACCCTGACAGAACCTAATGGAATTAAAAGAATATTTGAAAGATCTGTTTCTACCCACAAATTAAGTATATACTGGGTATTTGGGTTTTAAGGTAGTTGCAGATGTTGACGCCCCCAATTTATAAAAATTGTTTCAAAATTAGAATGTTGTGACTATCTTCAGAAAAGGATGGGGAAAAGACTAAAGGGTAAAAATGAGAATAAGAAAATTACCTTTATGGAGGATGGAAAAACATACAAAGCAATAGGTGGAAAAGGGTGATAGACAAAAGATGCCATTAAATGAAGGAAAAGGCAGCAAGTCTTTTTCTATTCATTGGCAGTTGTGGTGCCCAACTTGCGAGGCCAATATTGGTGAGACTTTACACTTTTTCTCTGTCTTCACAGTTTCATCAAGTCAACAGGCAAGTTGTTGCATCGAGCGTCAGCAATGGCATGTCTCACGCATCCCTCAATAGATTTTGTGAAGGAATTGGTCTTCGAAAATGCAGTTCAAGACATACTATAGTCATATTAAAAAAATATATGACAACACAGTATTGCTTGCTCAGACATACCTTCAACAATCTAGAGAGAAAGTGAAAGAGTTCTACAGAGAGAACCACCCAGAAGCTATCAAATCGGATGGTATCATTGACATTGCTGCCAGCTATGATGGCACATGGCAAAAGCGAGGACATACATCTAAGCTTGGCTGTGGTGCTGTCATTGACCTAGCGACTGGCCTTGTCATTGACTATCATGTGATGTCTACGTACTGTCAGGTAAAAATAAATTTTACTGAACTCTAAAATTTTTACAAAATATAGTTTTCTTTTTAGGTTTCATTCAATATTTTTTTTTAGGTTCCATTCAATATTTTAATAGGTTTTATTCAATATCTTTTTAGTTTCCATTTTATTTAGATCTGCTATACTATTGGGAAGCCCAAGAATCAAAACGAGGACCAGTTGAGGGAACGGCAATTACGTCATAAAGAAAGTGGTCTATGCACTCAAAATTACAGTGGGACTTCTGAGGGAATGGAAGTAGAAGCTGCCTTGATACTTTGGAAGCGTTCTGTAGACCAAGGCTTCAGATATACCACTCTTCTTGGTGACGGTGACACCAAAACATTTTTGGCATTGTCCACAGCAAAGCCTTATGCTGTCATAGACATGCAAAAAGAAGAGTGTGTTAACCATGTGGCAAAACGTCTTCGGAACCTCAAGGCTACATTGGCCAAGAAGGGAGTACGAATAGGTGGCAGATCAAAAGGAAGTCTTACTGATGTAAGTGTACTTATCATATCTTCATAGTAAATAATGATGATTTATGCTTACAATGTTAACTTTGATTTATTCTTACAGTGTATTATTATATAATAATTATTATTATGCACTTTTCAATTTTTTTTTCTTTCTATTGTATATATTTTAAAAGCTTTTTAATTGGGGATTAATAAACTGAAAAAATAATTGCATTATCTCTTTTCTGTCAAAAGTTATGACATTTTTCTTCTTTTTTTCAATCTATCTCAGAATTAACATTGAGTTAGATTTTTTCCACCGAAACATGGATTGCAAAAAAACTGCTAGTTGAAAAATTACCATATTTTCCATATTTAACCTATTATCTTTGATTACACTTTGCATTATTTTCATATATTGAGTGGTTTTTATATTTTTGTTGGAAAGGTATCCCACCCCACCCATTTTTTTTTACTTCTGCAAGATGCTTACTAGCTTTTTTAGCATAACTTTGTATTTTTTTAAGATTTACTTGATACTAGGTAGAATCATAGATTAAATGATTCTTTTTAAGGGAAAATTAAAATTTTTCTTTTATTTTTAAATTCGTTAGTGCTACTGTTGTTTGCGATTTGTAGTTTTTTTTTTTACAAAGATGGCGGCTATATCATAATTTTTTAATTATTTTTTTTTGCCCTTGTTTACATTAGTTTTTATCCATCCATAATAAAAAAATTGTAAACATCCTCTAAATTTAGGATTTCTATATTAGTATGCCAATGTGGCCTTAAGAGAATTCAGGGACGTTATGGTGGGAATGCAGAACTTGGAGGCAATGAAGAAAGCAGTTTGGGCTATCTGGCATCATAGGAAAGGGAAACATTTTAATTGTGGGAATTGGTCTGATGGTAAAAATAAAAATCAGTTACCAGACTGTTTTAAATATAACATAACCAGTTTTTAAGGACCTAAGTAGTGATGAGCTCTTAAAAAGTAGAAATGATTCACTACATCATTTGATATGTGATAAGTGACCATAAAAATATTTTTGTAGGAGTAGATAGGCTAGAAATGGGTGTGTTTGATGCATTTATTGTTTTTAATGAGGGGGAATTAGGTAGAGTTCCAATATTTCAAGATTTAGGAGTCAGTTATGAGCAAATAGCTATTTCCACATTTCGCAAAATTGACAATGCACAAATACAGGGTAGGGTGTCCCAGAATTTCAAATTTTTAAAAATTCATTAAATCTCAAATAGCACACCTTCTAAAAAGTTTCCTTATAATTAGCTGCAATAGTCCCAAAAATGGTACCTCATTCAGAACGAATTTAGGGGTCCCTCAAGGGTCCAGAAGATTAGTTCAACTTCCTCATGTTAGCAATATATGACAAATATTTTTATGCTTTATTAATTTTACTTTTGAAATAATGGCCTGCCATACCAATGTCACATCACTGGTCATGTGACTTGGAAGCCATCTTGGATTTGTAAAGCAGTGCAGTTATTAATGAAGTCTAGTTGTTAGTTGTGTGTTTTAAGGGGGAATACCGAAGACTTTTTTCGATTTTATTTTTCCCCCAACAGTTTTTGCTTTTTAGTGTTTTCTTAATGTTTAACCATTTTCATACAAATCTCTTAAGTTTTATGGCTGACTAGAGAGTGCAAAATACTTTATTTTGATGCTAAATTATGTATACAACAAGTATTTTTAGTCGTTTTATTTCACGTATAACTTTTCTCAAACTCTACATCACGTAGTAACGTTACGCAAACCCACATAATATACACATCTACGTCATCAGGAGAAGCTAAGCTACACATCTGCGTAGTGAACTCTTTCTTTGTTCTAAAAATAGCCTATCCATCGCCTTGTTTATGACGTCGTAAAGTCGCATGAAACCTTCTATTTATTACTACAACTACAAGTGTGTAAGTTCATTCATAAAAAAGGTCATAGTAAAAGAATATTGACCAATGGAATAGAAGTAAGTCAGCATTAACAAATTTCCATTGGTCGAATGCATTTACTGCGGCCTAACAAGTATGGCTTCCATCTGTAAACAAACTAGCGTCTTGTTCATTTACGTTCTATCGCCTCGTGTGTAATAAAGCGTTATTTTCTATCTATATCTTGGAAAAGACACATTTTAAGTTTAAAACTTCATTCTAAAATGCCTCGTCCTAAGAATGCATGCAGAAAAGCCCAAAGTAAGCTAGCAGCAGCGGCTAAAAAGAGAAAATGTGATGAAAACCACGTTACAGCAGATAACTGTCAAACAACTCAAAGTGATACTGCAAAAAAGATTGCTATGTTGGGTGCAGCTGACAGAATAAAAGATGTAGAAGAACAAACTTGGATTCTACTACATTTAAAGCAAATAAATATTTTGCTGCACGAGTTGCTATGTCCGATATGTATAAAACCTCGTGTTACAATAAGCCTAGCTGCTGACGAACATGCTGGCTTTTCATCCATGATGAAACTAACATGTGGTGAATGTGGTTATGAAATAAAAACAATGTCATCACCTAGAATGTCTTACACAGACAAGAACAATTTGCCATATGAAATTAATCGACCGAATGGATTTATTTAGTCATGAGTGTGGTGGAGGACTCAACATTCTCAACACATTTAGTGTAGTGATGGGTATTCCTGGCATGGCACTGTCAACTTTTCAGGAACATGATAAGATAGTTACAGGTAAGGCTAATGTTTTATTTTAAATATAGTTATATTATAATTATGTTCTTTATTGAATTTTTATTAAACAATAACTTGTTAAATTAATATTATTAGTATTTAACAACAAATGGCATACCATAAAAGGGGTCAGATTAGTTTGATATTGAAGGTATCAACATATAACAAAAAAAAATTATACCAAGAGAAATGCATTATAGGCCTATCATTTTAAAAAATCCATAAGCTTTTTTCTCAAAATCACAATTATTTTTATGCTAACAAACTAATCTAATATTAAATTTTTTTAATTTTAGATGCAGAAATTGAAACTGGAAATGTCATGCTTCAACGCACTGCAGATGTTGTTCGAAAAGCATATGCAGAGAATGACGAAGATTTGAAATCTGCAATTGATGCCGGAGAAAACCCCATCATCAACATAAGTGTATCTTATGATGGGACATGGCAGAAGCGAGGCTTCACATCTCTTTATGGTGTAGGTGCATGTATTGATATACTGACTGGTTTGGTAGTCGATTATCATGTTCTAAGTAAATACTGCCATGCATGCAAGCTTGCAGATAATCAAAATAAATCAAAATGAAGAGATGATAACTTGGAAAAAAGAACATGCTCCTGACTGTTGCAAAAATCATGAGGCATCTAGTAAATCCATGGAGGCTGCTGCAGCAGTTATATTGTGGAGTCGATCAGTGGATAAATTCGGATTCAGATATTTGGAAATGCTATCTGACGGTGACTCTTCAACATTCAAAGCTGTGTGTGATGCTAAACCTTATGCAGACTTCACAGTGGAAAAGCTTGATTGTGTGAACCATGCGCACAAAAGAATGGGTACAGCTTTGCGCAAGCTGGCTAAAATGAACGACTTGGAGGCAGGCGTTGGGAGACTCACAGACGCTAAATGTGACAGCTTGCAAAATTTTTATCGAGGAGCTGTTCTTAGTAACATTCCAGATATAACAAAAATGAAAAATGCCATTTGGGGCTCTTTATGGCATTCAATGTCCACAGATAAAGAACCTCGACATCAACAGTGCCCTACAGGTCCTAACAGCTGGTGCTTTTACCAGAAAGCTATAGCTAATGGTGTCTCGGCTCCCAGTCATGCTGAACATCGCCAATCTACATTTCTTTCTCAAACTGTGGCACACAGCGTCATTCCTGTATACAGGAGAATGTCAGAGGATAATCTCTTGAAGAGATTGATTCATGGTGGCACTCAAAACAGAAATGAAAGCCTTAACAATATGATTTGGCTGCGTTGCCCCAAAACATCATTTATGGGACTTTCTAGGGTTCGAGCTGCTGTGGGACGTGCTGTTTCTTCGTTCAATGAGGGATCATGTGAGCTATTCTCTGTGTTAGAAACTCTGCATCTTAAACCATCTGCTGTTGCATTTAGAATGTTGACAGATAAAGATGAAGCTAGAATAAAAAAAGCTAATGCATCATCAGAGATTGCTTCAAAATTGAAAAGAAAGTACAGTGCCATTCAGCGTAGGCAGAATCAAAGGAATGAAGACACTATAGATGGTAATACCTTGAGTCTGGTGCACACTGAGACACAGAAATACTTGGATTTAATCAGGAACAATCAAGTAACTTTATTATTTAAATAATATGTATTTTATTTATTCTAATACCAATTGCTCATTTTAATAAAAAATGAGCATTTTTTAAAACATTCAAATGATGTTTTTCATTTCTTTATTATAAATTCTCCATGTAACTTATATCAATTATTTGTGTTCATAATGAAGCAAGGGTGGATAGGTATTAAAAAAATCAAGTTAAAGCTGATAATTATATTACAGGTTATCAATAGTAAAGCATTTTATTAGTTTTTTCCCTTTTTCTCAAAATTGCATTTTTTTGCGATTTTCAAAACTTAAATCTCTAAGGCTCTGTTCATTGCATAGATACAAAGCTGAAAATTGGCAGGTACATTTGTATGTACATTAGCTATAAAGCTACGTTTTTACATTAAAATATATTAACAACTTTTAAAAATATTACATAAAGTATTTTTTTTGATATTTAATTTTTTTAATTTTTTTTTTTTAAATTCATAATTTTTTAACTAATGATAATATAATAAATAAACGTAACTTTCTAGATATTTTAATTGCCAATTCAGATCAAAAAACAGAATTAAGTTTTATTCAGCAGAAAAAAAGTTATAGCGTTTTTAGTATATAGTGTTTTTTAGCCTATTTTCCTGTTTCCATGGCAACCACAAAAAAACGGCATAATATTATAACTTTTTTTTTTTAGATTTTAAATGTTCAGATCATTTCCAACAAAATGATATATAACAAGCTATGTATTTACTTCTGGAACTAAATATGGGGGTGTACCCCCTTAAGTAAATTTGTGAAGCATTTAACTAATTATTATTCAAAACTGTGAGATTAATTGAACTGTACTGATTTGATATGTGATAAGTGACCATAAAAATATTTTTGTAGGAGTAGATAGGCTAGAAATGGGTGTGTTTGATGCATTTATTGTTTTTAATGAGGGGGAATTAGGTAGAGTTCCAATATTTCAAGATTTAGGAGTCAGTTATGAGCAAATAGCTATTTCCACATTTCGCAAAATTGACAATGCACAAATACAGGGTAGGGTGTCCCAGAATTTCAAATTTTTAAAAATTCATTAAATCTCAAATAGCACACCTTCTAAAAAGTTTCCTTATAATTAGCTGCAATAGTCCCAAAAATGGTACCTCATTCAGAACGAATTTAGGGGTCCCTCAAGGGTCCAGAAGATTAGTTCAACTTCCTCATGTTAGCAATATATGACAAATATTTTTATGCTTTATTAATTTTACTTTTGAAATAATGGCCTGCCATACCAATGTCACATCACTGGTCATGTGACTTGGAAGCCATCTTGGATTTGTAAAGCAGTGCAGTTATTAATGAAGTCTAGTTGTTAGTTGTGTGTTTTAAGGGGGAATACCGAAGACTTTTTTCGATTTTATTTTTCCCCCAACAGTTTTTGCTTTTTAGTGTTTTCTTAATGTTTAACCATTTTCATACAAATCTCTTAAGTTTTATGGCTGACTAGAGAGTGCAAAATACTTTATTTTGATGCTAAATTATGTATACAACAAGTATTTTTAGTCGTTTTATTTCACGTATAACTTTTCTCAAACTCTACATCACGAATAACGTTACGCAAACCCACATAATATACACATCTACGTCATCAGGAGAAGCTAAGCTACACATCTGCGTAGTGAACTCTTTCTTTGTTCTAAAATAGCCTATCCATCGCCTTGTTTATGACGTCGTAAAGTCGCATGAAACCTTCTATTTATTACTACAACTACAAGTGTGTAAGTTCATTCATAAAAAAGGTCATAGTAAAAGAATATTGACCAATGGAATAGAAGTAAGTCAGCATTAACAAATTTCCATTGGTCGAATGCATTTACTGCGGCCTAACAAGTATGGCTTCCATCTGTAAACAAACTAGCGTCTTGTTCATTTACGTTCTATCGCCTCGTGTGTAATAAAGCGTTATTTTCTATCTATATCTTGGAAAAGACACATTTTAAGTTTAAAACTTCATTCTAAAATGCCTCGTCCTAAGAATGCATGCAGAAAAGCCCAAAGTAAGCTAGCAGCAGCGGCTAAAAAGAGAAAATGTGATGAAAACCACGTTACAGCAGATAACTGTCAAACAACTCAAAGTGATACTGCAAAAAAGATTGCTATGTTGGGTGCAGCTGACAGAATAAAAGATGTAGAAGAACAAACTTGGATTCTACTACATTTAAAGCAAATTAATATTTTGCTGCACGAGTTGCTGTGTCCGATATGTATAAAACCTCGTGTTACAATAAGCCTAGCTGCTGACGAACATGCTGGCTTTTCATCCATGATGAAACTAACATGTGGTGAATGTGGTTATGAAATAAAAACAATGTCATCACCTAGAATGTCTTACACAGACAAGAACAATTTGCCATATGAAATTAATCGACGAATGGATTTATTTAGTCATGAGTGTGGTGGAGGACTCAACATTCTCAACACATTTAGTGTAGTGATGGGTATTCCTGGCATGGCACTGTCAACTTTTCAGGAACATGATAAGATAGTTACAGGTAAGGCTAATGTTTTATTTTAAATATAGTTATATTATAATTATGTTCTTTATTGAATTTTTATTAAACAATAACTTGTTAAATTAATATTATTAGTATTTAACAACAAATGGCATACCATAAAAGGGGTCAGATTAGTTTGATATTGAAGGTATCAACATATAACAAAAAAAAATTATACCAAGAGAAATGCATTATAGGCCTATCATTTTAAAAAATCCATAAGCTTTTTTTCTCAAAATCACAATTATTTTTATGCTAACAAACTAATCTAATATTAAATTTTTTTTAATTTTAGATGCAGAAATTGAAACTGGAAATGTCATGCTTCAACGCACTGCAGATGTTGTTCGAAAAGCATATGCAGAGAATGACGAAGATTTGAAATCTGCAATTGATGCCGGAGAAAACCCCATCATCAACATAAGTGTATCTTATGATGGGACATGGCAGAAGCGAGGCTTCACATCTATTTATGGTGTAGGTGCATGTATTGATATACTGACTGGTTTTGGTAGTCGATTATCATGTTCTAAGTAAATACTGCCATGCATGCAAGCTTGCAGATAATCAAAATAAATCAAATGAAGAGATGATAACTTGGAAAAAAGAACATGCTCCTGACTGTTGCAAAAATCATGAGGCATCTAGTAAATCCATGGAGGCTGCGTAGCAGTTATATTGTGGGAGTCGATCAGTGGATAAATTCGGATTCAGATATTTGGAAATGCTATCTGACGGTGACTCTTTCAGCATTCAAAGCTGTGTGTGATGCTAAACCTTATGCAGACTTCACAGTGGAAAAGCTTGATTGTGTGAACCATGCGCACAAAAGAATGGGTACAGCTTTGCGCAAGCTGGCTAAAAATGAACGACTTGGAGGCAGAGGCGTTGGGAGACTCACAGACGCTAAATGTGACAGCTTGCAAAATTTTTATCGAGGAGCTGTTCTTAGTAACATTCCAGATATAACAAAAATGAAAAATGCCATTTGGGGCTCTTTATGGCATTCAATGTCCACAGATAAAGAACCTCGACATCAACAGTGCCCTACAGGTCCTAACAGCTGGTGCTTTTACCAGAAAGCTATAGCTAATGGTGTCTCGGCTCCCAGTCATGCTGAACATCGCCAATCTACATTTCTTTTCTCAAACTGTGGCACACAGCGTCATTCCTGTATACAGGAGAATGTCAGAGGATAATCTCTTGAAGAGATTGATTCATGGTGGCACTCAAAACAGAAATGAAAGCCTTAACAATATGATTTGGCTGCGTTGCCCCAAAACATCATTTATGGGACTTTCTAGGGTTCGAGCTGCTGTGGGACGTGCTGTTTCTTCGTTCAATGAGGGATCATGTGAGCTATTCTCTGTGTTAGAAACTCTGCATCTTAAACCATCTGCTGTTGCATTTAGAATGTTGACAGATAAAGATGAAGCTAGAATAAAAAAGCTAATGCATCATCAGAGATTGCTTCAAAATTGAAAAGAAAGTACAGTGCCATTCAGCGTAGGCAGAATCAAAGGAATGAAGACACTATAGATGGTAATACCTATGAGTCTGGTGCACACTGAGACACAGAAATACTTGGATTTAATCAGGAACAATCAAGTAACTTTATTATTTAAATAATATGTATTTTATTTATTCTAATACCAATTGCTCATTTTAATAAAAAATGAGCATTTTTTAAAACATTCAAATGATGTTTTTCATTTCTTTATTATAAATTCTCCATGTAACTTATATCAATTATTTGTGTTCATAATGAAGCAAGGGTGGATAGGTATTAAAAAAATCAAGTTAAAGCTGATAATTATATTACAGGTTATCAATAGTAAAGCATTTTATTAGTTTTTTTCCCTTTTTCTCAAAATTGCATTTTTTTGCGATTTTCAAAACTTAAATCTCTAAGGCTCTGTTCATTGCATAGATACAAAGCTGAAAATTGGCAGGTACATTTGTATGTACATTAGCTATAAAGCTACGTTTTTACATTAAAATATATTAACAACTTTTAAAAATATTACATAAAGTATTTTTTTTTGATATTTAATTTTTTTAATTTTTTTTTTTTAAATTCATAATTTTTTAACTAATGATAATATAATAAATAAACGTAACTTTCTAGATATTTTAATTGCCAATTCAGATCAAAAAACAGAATTAAGTTTTATTCAGCAGAAAAAAAAGTTATAGCGTTTTTAGTATATAGTGTTTTTTAGCCTATTTTCCTGTTTCCACATGGCAACCACAAAAACGGCATAATATTATAACTTTTTTTTTTTTTAGATTTTAAATGTTCAGATCATTTCCAACAAAATGATATATAACAAGCTATGTATTTACTTCTGGAACTAAATATGGGGGTGTACCCCCTTAAGTAAATTTGTGAAGCATTTAACTAATTATTATTCAAAACTGTGAGATTAATTGAACTGTACTGATTTGATATGTGATAAGTGACCATAAAAATATTTTTGTAGGAGTAGATATAGGCTAGAAATGGGTGAAATGTTTGATGCATTTATTGTTTTTAATGAGGGGGGAATTAGGTAGAAATTCCAGTATTTCAAGATTTAGGAGTCAGGTTATGAGCAAATAGCTATTTCCACATTTCGGCAAAAAATTGACAATGCACAAATACAGGGTAGGGTGTCCCAGAATTTCAAATTTTTAAAAAATTCATTAAATCTCAAATAGCACACCTTCTAAAAAGTTTCCTTATAATTAGCTGCAATAGTCCCAAAAATGGTACCTCATTCAGAACGTAATTTAGGGGTCCCTCAAGGGTCCAGAAGATTAGTTCAACTTCCTCATGTTAGCAATATATGACAAATATTTTTTATGCTTTATTAATTTTACTTTTGAAATAATGGCCTGCCACATACCAATGTCACATCACTGGTCAGTGTGACTTGGAAGCCATCTTGGATTTGTGTAAAAGCAGTGCAGTTATTAATGAAGTCTAGTTGTTAGTTGTGTGTTTTAAGGGGGAATACCGAAGACTTTTTTCGATTTTATTTTTCCCCCAACAGTTTTTGCTTTTTAGTGTTTTCTTAATGTTTAACCATTTTCATACAAATCTCTTAAGTTTTATGGCTGACTAGAGAGTGCAAAATACTTTATTTTGATGCTAAATTATGTATACAACAAGTATTTTTTAGTCGTTTTATTTCACGTATAACTTTTCTCAAACTCTACATCACGTAGTAACGTTACGCAAACCCACATAATATACACATCTACGTCATCAGGAGAAGCTAAGCTACACATCTGCGTAGTGAACTCTTTCTTTGTTCTAAAAATAGCCTATCCATCGCCTTGTTTATGACGTCGTAAAGTCGCATGAAACCTTCTATTTATTACTACAACTACAAGTGTGTAAGTTCATTCATAAAAAAGGTCATAGTAAAAGAATATTGACCAATGGAATAGAAGTAAGTCAGCATTAACAAATTTCCATTGGTCGAATGCATTTACTGCGGCCTAACAAGTATGGCTTCCATCTGTAAACAAACTAGCGTCTTGTTCATTTACGTTCTATCGCCTCGTGTGTAATAAAGCGTTATTTTCTATCTATATCTTGGAAAAGACACATTTTAAGTTTAAAACTTCATTCTAAAATGCCTCGTCCTAAGAATGCATGCAGAAAAGCCCAAAGTAAGCTAGCAGCAGCGGCCTAAAAAGAGAAAATGTGATGAAAACCACGTTACAGCAGATAACTGTCAAACAACTCAAAGTGATACTGCAAAAAAAGATTGCTATGTTGGGTGCAGCTGACAGAATAAAAGATGTAGAAGAACAAACTTGGATTCTACTACATTTAAAGCAAATAAATATTTTGCTGCACGAGTTGCTGTGTCCGATATGTATAAAACCTCGTGTTACAATAAGCCTAGCTGCTGACGAACATGCTGGCTTTTCATCCATGATGAAACTAACATGTGGTGAATGTGGTTATGAAATAAAAACAATGTCATCACCTAGAATGTCTTACACAGACAAGAACAATTTGCCATATGAAATTAATCGACGAATGGATTTATTTAGTCATGAGTGTGGTGGAGGACTCAACATTCTCAACACATTTAGTGTAGTGATGGGTATTCCTGGCATGGCACTGTCAACTTTTCAGGAACATGATAAGATAGTTACAGGTAAGGCTAATGTTTTATTTTAAATATAGTTATATTATAATTATGTTCTTTATTGAATTTTTATTAAACAATAACTTGTTAAATTAATATTATTAGTATTTAACAACAAATGGCATACCATAAAAGGGGTCAGATTAGTTTGATATTGAAGGTATCAACATATAACAAAAAAATTATACCAAGAGAAATGCATTATAGGCCTATCATTTTAAAAAATCCATAAGCTTTTTTTCTCAAAATCACAATTATTTTTATGCTAACAAACTAATCTAATATTAAATTTTTTTTAATTTTAGATGCAGAAATTGAAACTGGAAATGTCATGCTTCAACGCACTGCAGATGTTGTTGAAAAGCATATGCAGAGAATGGCGAAGATTTGAAATCTGCAATTGATGCCGGAGAAAACCCCATCATCAACATAAGTGTATCTTATGATGGGACATGGCAAGCGAGGCTTCACATCTCTTTATGGTGTAGGTGCATGTATTGATATACTGACTGGTTTGGTAGTCGATTATCATGTTCTAAGTAAATACTGCCATGCATGCAAGCTTGCAGATAATCAAAATAAATCAAATGAAGAGATGATAACTTGGAAAAAAGAACATGCTCCTGACTGTTGCAAAAATCATGAGGCATCTAGTAAATCCATGGAGGCTGCTGCAGCAGTTATATTGTGGAGTCGATCAGTGGATAAATTCGGATTCAGATATTTGGAAATGCTATCTGACGGTGACTCTTCAGCATTCAAAGCTGTGTGTGATGCTAAACCTTATGCAGACTTCACAGTGGAAAAGCTTGATTGTGTGAACCATGCGCACAAAGAATGGGTACAGCTTTGTTGGCTGGCTTCAAAATGAACGACTTGGAGGCAGAGGCGTTGGGAGACTCACAGACGCTAAATGTGACAGCTTGCAAAATTTTTATCGAGGAGCTGTTCTTAGTAACATTCCAGATATAACAAAAATGAAAAATGCCATTTGGGGCTCTTTATGGCATTCAATGTCCACAGATAAAGAACCTCGACATCAACAGTGCCCTACAGGTCCTAACAGCTGGTGCTTTTACCAGAAAGCTATAGCTAATGGTGTCTCGGCTCCCAGTCATGCTGAACATCGCCAATCTACATTTCTTTCTCAAACTGTGGCACACAGCGTCATTCCTGTATACAGGAGAATGTCAGAGGATAATCTCTTGAAGAGATTGATTCATGGTGGCACTCAAAACAGAAATGAAAGCCTTAACAATATGATTTGGCTGCGTTGCCCCAAAACATCATTTATGGGACTTTCTAGGGTTCGAGCTGCTGTGGGACGTGCTGTTTCTTCGTTCAATGAGGGATCATGTGAGCTATTCTCTGTGTTAGAAACTCTGCATCTTAAACCATCTGCTGTTGCATTTAGAATGTTGACAGATAAAGATGAAGCTAGAATAAAAAAAGCTAATGCATCATCAGAGATTGCTTCAAAATTGAAAAGAAAGTACAGTGCCATTCAGCGTAGGCAGAATCAAAGGAATGAAGACACTATAGATGGTAATACCTATGAGTCTGGTGCACACTGAGACACAGAAATACTTGGATTTAATCAGGAACAATCAAGTAACTTTATTATTTAAATAATATGTATTTTATTTATTCTAATACCAATTGCTCATTTTAATAAAAAATGAGCATTTTTTAAAACATTCAAATGATGTTTTTCATTTCTTTATTATAAATTCTCCATGTAACTTATATCAATTATTTGTGTTCATAATGAAGCAAGGGTGGATAGGTATTAAAAAAATCAAGTTAAAGCTGATAATTATATTACAGGTTATCAATAGTAAAGCATTTTATTAGTTTTTTCCCTTTTTCTCAAAATTGCATTTTTTTGCGATTTTCAAAACTTAAATCTCTAAGGCTCTGTTCATTGCATAGATACAAAGCTGAAAATTGGCAGGTACATTTGTATGTACATTAGCTATAAAGCTACGTTTTTACATTAAAATATATTAACAACTTTTAAAAATATTACATAAAGTATTTTTTTTGATATTTAATTTTTTTAATTTTTTTTTTTTAAATTCATAATTTTTTAACTAATGATAATATAATAAATAAACGTAACTTTCTAGATATTTTAATTGCCAATTCAGATCAAAAAACAGAATTAAGTTTTATTCAGCAGAAAAAAAGTTATAGCGTTTTTAGTATATAGTGTTTTTTAGCCTATTTTCCTGTTTCCATGGCAACCACAAAAAAACGGCATAATATTATAACTTTTTTTTTTTAGATTTTAAATGTTCAGATCATTTCCAACAAAATGATATATAACAAGCTATGTATTTACTTCTGGAACTAAATATGGGGGTGTACCCCCTTAAGTAAATTTGTGAAGCATTTAACTAATTATTATTCAAAACTGTGAGATTAATTGAACTGTACTGATTGATTCACTCTTGAGGAAATAGACAGGGTCTTAGAATGTCAACTAAGATGTTACAAACTAGGAGTTCTAGAAGTGGTAGTAAAGTATGGTTGATTGGCTACCCTCTGGAGATGATATCTGGTGCCCGTCTTCCATCGGGTCGAGAAGTTTTGCGTAACTTTATTACCAACGGTCGAAACAGCTCTCAATTAGCGAAAGTGCACATCAGGTACATGACCAACTGATACCATTCTGGATGAAGTCAAGGCTGCCCACACGACACAAGAATCACATTGTCAAAAAGATCAAGGATCTGTACGCCGAACATGTTCGATTGTCGAAAAATCGTTCCAGATGCAACAATAGTGACCGTTTGAACCGGAGGAAGTTTACGGAGAAACTAGACAAGCTGTTTGATATCAGCCATGCCAACTCAAAGACAATGATAAGGAATGAGGAGGATTTGAACTTTCTGAAATTGCAGCAAGAGTCAAGATCGGGATCTATTGGTTCTTTGGATAGAAAGCTAGCAGCACGAGAAAAACGTTCTGCCAAACGTAAGGAGCAAGTCCATAGACAGGAAGTTGCAGCTGCTGCTGCTACAGCGGAAGTGCCAGAAGTAGGTGGATGTGATTCTCACCAAACAACGCCATTGGCATCGGCATCCAGCTCTGAAGAAGACGGAGGAGATATGACAGAATCCGACAATGAATTCGACGTCAAACCAAAGAATGCACCGTCGAGTCAGAATTCAATCCAAAACCATTTTACTTTATACAGTGTATCAAGATATGGTAGTTGCATCAATGTTGATGGACATAGACCCATTTCTATCACTGATGTTTTCAATAATTATTCAGATGGAAACTAAGCAGTACTTAAGATGCATTTGTAATGAAACCTTTTGGTGATCTCAATCAATGTACAGAAACTGATTTGATACAGAAAGGAAAGTATTAATTTTGTATGGTTTTTCAATTGAGCAGTTCTAGTAGGATCAATAGTGCTTTTGTACAAAAGTTAGTCATCGATAAAACACTGAACAGTTCATTTTATACATATTTCACACATACTTACATGATTTGGACAGGGGCGATTGAAAATGGCAGGTTTTGGTTATATAGCGACTGATCAATTTTCATGAAGAAACTATCAAAAAAGGAGTTTTTGCTAGCACAAAATAACCAGAAACATGGCTTACTAACATTAATCCATGCATGTCTTCAAATTCATTTCTCACATCTAAGTGACTGATTTTGTGGGCAATATTTAATTCACTCACAACTAGCGTTTTGGCTCTCATGTGTAAAAAAATATAATATACAGAATATATTCCAGAGTTTAAAAAAAAAACTTAAGCAAAGAAAATTACAAATTTACACTAAATTTTTGTTGAATTCTGTGATTGAAATGCAGAGTCTTAATACCTGACCTTTTTATAAGAATCACATTATTCAGTGTTTTTCTATTGGTCAAATTAATTTGAAGTGCACAAGTGATGAAAAGGCATATATAACAACAATGTATAAATCAGGGGGTTGCCAAAAGCCATGTTTATGATATAACTTTATGTTTTCAGTATGTATATAGAAAAATTCTAGATAAATGGTGTAAAGGTAGTAATTTTGTACATTTTTCCGGAACACAGTTTTTAAATAACTGACTGGAGATCCGGGTTTTTATTTCTGAAAAGGGAAGTGAGAGGACGTATTTTTTTATGCTCAACAGGCCAAGGGAGAAAAGGAAGGAGGTGGCCAGTGTTAAACAAAGATATACTGTACAAATAATGAAAAAAAAATTCATAGAAAAAATATAAAATGAACATTTTCCAATCCTTAATGCATTATACTAAAAAAAAAAGGTGGCATGCCATAAAGCCCACACAGTTCACAACTAAGGACCAGAAGCATCTTAATTTATAAGTTACAAAAGTTAATTTATAGCTATAAATAGCAATATACAATGCAAATCACACAAAAAAAGTATGAGCTTGTTTAGCTGTAATTCCTAAATGTTTCCTTAAAGGGTAGATGTTAAAAAAAATGTTTACAATAGTTATGTCACAATGTCTGATACATAAAGATAAAAAAAAGATTTCTTACATTATGAAGCGCAGATCTTGTCCCTTTTATAAATTAAAAAGTGTTTAAATTTCCAACAAGTCTGTCCATCACTGTGCACAAAACTTTTAGATGGGAAATTACTTTTTCAGCAGATTCACGTCAAACATCTGTATGTTGATGAAGATCTAGTCAGGCAACAAGAAAACATTTGATTCCAAAAGCTGATGAGATGTACTAGCTGGTTTAATATGACTACACTGCATGCTGACGAGAAGAGGTGGACATTGATTCCATGTGTTAAACTTCCTGAAATACAAAAATTTCTAATGTTTAAAAAAAGTGCATTAATAAATGATTTAGAATCTATACATTGTTAGTGTTAGGTAAAAAAAAAAGCAAAATACTTAAACACTTAATGTCAGAAAACAAGATTTACTGGATATATCTGGATGAAATAAAAAGATAAAATTATATCTTTACAGTTCTAAAGGCATCAGTAAATGTAACTAAGATATTTTCACATTAAATCTCAAACTTGAGGACAAAATAAAGCAATTTTACAGAATAATATAAATGCTGTCATACCTTGGAAGGCAAAAACAGTTTAGATAAGTAAGTAGAGGAATCTACTGCTTTAGACTGCTTATATACCACATTTGTGTGTTTGAGTTTTCTCTCTTGTGCTAGGGTCAAAAAGCTTTTTTCTAGTATACTGTGGTAAAGGCATCAATGATTAATTTTTAGCACTTCTAGAGGTTTAAAGTTATAAGCTATATGAAAAAAAAAACCTTTTTGCCTTTGAAACATTCTGTAAACAAATTAACTTTTCATTGTAAAGCCAAAATTGTTTATTACTACATTTAATAATTATTACAAACTAATATAACATTTTGAAGAAATCATTCAAGCTTACCATAGTGTTTGGGAGAGAGTGGAATAACATATCTGTTAAAGAGACCAGGAAAAGATGCAAGAAAATGATATCCTTGAGTCTGTTCAAGTTGGAAGTCTGCCTCAATCCTTACAGAGAATAAATTCTGACATGGCCGTAGGTGGTTATTAGTCACTGAATAAAAAATATTTTGTTAAGATGAATAGAGCCAAAAATAAAATTGTGCATATATAAATAATGAGATTCATTTATTTATTGAAATTATAAAAAATATTTTTCAATACTCACTTCAAAAACATGATCATTTCAAAAGCTGCAATGTATACCATCTTCCATTTCCAGTAAAACTCTGGTCAACTCTGTGCCTAATTTAAATGTTATTTTTTTTAGCAGTTTCAGAAGAATTACCAGATAACTGTTGCAGTATCTAGACTACCTTGAACATCCACTCCCTATTTTCTGAATTTTGTTCTAACAAACAGAAGCATCTATTGAAACAGGAAAAAATAAACAAATTGCATAAGTAATTTTAATAATAGACTTAACATGATATTCGTTTACTTTTTTGTGTCGAGCGATTGTATACTTTTAGCCTCAACAGCCTTTTTAACTGATTTGAGTCTTTTTCTATGTTGTTGCAGTGACATTTTTAAAAACAATTCAATTCAATAGCATTAAACATTTCTCTGAAATCATTAATTAGTCTGTCAATGAGAGGGATTGTTCAAAGAGGTTCTTTCATGTCATTGTAAAGGTCTATATCCGAGTCAAACAAAAAAGAAATTACTTGCCAGAAAGCCAAAATACTTTTAAAAAATTTTTCTTAGGTTTGAAAAGTTTTCACCCCCCTCTTTGTAAGGTCACATATTTAGAACTTAATAAAATTTAGCGTAAAAAAGTGAATGGAAAAAACGAAAATATGATACACCTTCCTCCCCACTTTAAGTCTGGCAAAACAACCTCCTTCGATCTGCGCAGAAGACATTTTCTGATGATATATAATCTATCATGCAATCAGTTAAATTTAATGAAATAATAGATACAGAAAAGATACTCGAATTATTAGCAAGTTACTTTTCAGCCCTGTAACATATGATTCTCAGTAGTCATAAAGAACTCTGCATTAGGATATGAAAGAATCTTGGGCGACCTGTCATTAATTTTTTTGACATAAGCATAGAATGCACAAGGTGTGACTATTAATACGCAAGATTTTTTTTCAAAGTACATTTACAGCTGCTGCTTTAGTTTTCTTCAGCCATGATTAAAAATTTAAAGCCTGGTGAGTGGTGACACCAGTGGTGTGCATTCTTTCTCTTGATTAAATAGAAACGCACATAATCATGATGTGATATTTATTTCTGAGTACTAAGTAGTACTCGTACTTTTCTGCATCTGAAAGTGTCAATAATTAACCTGATAATTATGAATTGTGCTCTATTAGCATGTACACGTACTATCATTTAGAATCTACACGTGTGCCAAATGTTTTTTTATTATAATTATAGTTAATTTATTAATTATCCATCTGCTATGTTAGTCCCCACAGACTTTTTATAGGAATATTTACTTACTTTCTACTCACTATCAGGTACACACATACGTTTTATTTTCTACTCACTATTAGGTACACACATACGTTTACACACAGTATGAGCACAGTAACAGGTAACAGATTATTTAATGATTGGATTGTGTTTCCTTCTTTCAGATACCAACATCACTGAGCCATTGTTTACACTAAATAGCTACAGTTTCACACCTATCCCATCAATGTCCCTGGTCCCTAACTGTCGCTTCACCGTTCACTCAACAGGCCAGTACCAGTCGGTGGACTCATCTGAAGGTGTTTATTGCAGAAGGAAATATTGTTTCACATCACAGTACCATGCTGATAACATTGGTAGCTGGTGAGTACATTGTTTCACATCACAGTACCATGTACTGATAACATTGGTAGTTGGTGAGTACATTGTTTCACATCACAGTACCATGTACTGATAACATTGGTAGCTGGTGTGAACATTGTTTCACATCACAGTACCATGTACTGATAACATTGGTAGCTGGTTGAACATTGTTTCACATCAGTACCATTTACTGATAACATTGGTAGTTGGTGAGTACATTGTTTCACATCACAGTACCCTGTACTGATAACATTAGTAGCTGGTGAGTACATTATTCACATCACAGTAGTACCATATACTGATAACATTGGTAGCTGGTGTGAACATTGTTTCACATCACAGTACCATGTACTGATAACATTGGTAGCTGGTGAGTACATTGATTCACATCACAGTACCATGTACTGATAACATTGGTAGCTGGTGTGAACATTGTTTCACATCACAGTACCATGTACTGATAACATTGGTAGCTGGTGAGTACATTGATTCACATCACAGTACCATATACTGATAACATTGGTAGCTGGTGAGTACATTGTTTCACATCACAGTACCATGTACTGATAACATTGGTAGCTGGTGAGTACATTGTTTCACATCACAGTACCATGTACTGATAACGTGGTAGCTGGTGAGTACATTGATTCACATCACAGTACCATGTACTGATAACATTGGTAGCTGGTGTGAACATTGTTTCACACAAAATACCATATACTGATAACATTGGTAGCTGTGAACGACAATGCATGTACCACATACTGATAACATTGGTAGCTGGTGATACATTGTTTCACATCACAGTACCATGTACTGATAACATTGGTAGCTGGTGAGTATCACTATTGCTTGTTTCAATATCTCCTTTTTATCAGTACATTCAATATTCAACTGATTAAACACAGCATCATAATAGATATGTAACAGTGTTAGAATATTTTTCCAAACCTAGAAATAACTATGAATATGTTCACGTCATTAATTGTGCAACATTGTTAATTGTTAGCACCTTTTAAAGAATAACAACGTATCTCCATTATTATGAACACACCATTGATCAAAAAACCCTTTTCCATGTTGGCATCGTATGAAATGCATGTGTTACCATCTAAGTGCTGGGCTGATAACTTGTCGTCTGTTCTAACATGTCATTTAATCCTTCACTTAACTATATTTTGTGTTCTCATCTATACATTTATCTGAATATTTTTACTGTTCTCATTTTTATATATCTGAATAGCACCTATGACGTGTGCTCCCTGCTGGACACATTCAAAAACACCAGCTGCCCACAACAGCTCATTGATAACATCCACCTTTATGATACGATACAACCTGGAACTGCCATCGTAAACCAGACATTTGAGGTGCCAGACATCACAAAGCTGACCAGTTGGTCCTCTTTGGTTCTGGTATGCTACATGTTTAGTTTTAAAACTGTTTCAACTAGCTACATGTTTAGTTTAATAAATTCAAATTTGTACCCGGTCTCCGCATGGGTTCGACCCACCCACCCACACTTCGTCCTCCACAGTACCCACCCACCACACATCTACTCTGTCACCTGTACCATATGTGAAGGATTAAGCTATTCACTCTTGTAGTTCTCCTATGCAGTATACTTGTAGAAGTGTTAGTTTAGAACAAGGGAATTATCTCAATTTAAATTTAAAACTTTAGTGAGCTATCCAAATGCTTTCGTGAATTTCTTTAATCATTTGAAAATTAGTTTGGCTTAAAATATAAAAAAAAAATAATAATTTACATTTTAAAAAATAAAAACACTTCAATTGAAAGAAAATACACCAATTAAATTGTTTCATGGGACGTGAAGCGTGAAGAATTGATTTTACTTTTAACAGCTGGGGGGGGGGGGAGGGAGGAGAGAGTTTCTTTTTAGATGAATGGTTAAGGGGAAGATAATGTCGGTTCAACAAATGACGAGAAAAGTTATAAACTAAACGAATAAATCAAATTAATTGTTTTTTCGTGAGTGTTAAAATGTTGTTGTTTTTTTTTATTATAAGCGTGCAAATTAGTTTAGACCAAGACAGAAATATTTCAGAGTTAAATGATTGAATCCATGCGATGACAAATAAATGATGAATCACGGCAGAAAGTCTTCAGCCACAGATAGGCGGTTTATAATTTATAAAAGTTTGGAGCCCATTCATCAACTATCAGGTCATTTGAAACTAATTTATGTCAAGTCTTTAGAGGCTCAATGGCTGGAGCACTTTACTTTTGTTTGATTTGTCTCCCCTCTCGGCGGTTCTGAAAATATAAATGTATATAAATCTGTCCACTCTTACTGGTACACCACTATCTAACAACACCATCCTAGTGGTATCTCCATTATCTAATAACAATCCTAGTGGTATCTCCATTATCTAATAACACCAGTCCTAGTGGTATCTCCATTATCTAATAACACTATCTAGTATTATCTCCATTATCTAATAACACCTATACTAGTGGTATCTCCATTATCTAATAACACCTATCCTAGTGGTATCTCCATTATCTAATAACACCTATACTAGTGGTATCTCCATTATCTAACACCTATCCTAGTGGTATCTCCATTATCTAATAACACCTATACCAGTGGTATCTCAATTATCTAATAACACAAATCTAGTGGTATCTCCATTATCTAATAACACCAATCCTAGTGGTATCTCCATTATCTAATAACACCAATCCTAGTGTTATCTCCATTATCTAATAACACCAATCTAGTGGTATCTCCATTATCTAATAACAATCCTAGTGGTATCTCCATTATCTAATGACACCAGTCCTAGTGGTATCTCCATTATCTAATAACACCTATACTAGTGGTATCTCCATTATCTAATAACACCTATCCTAGTGGTATCTCCATTATCTAATAACACCTATACTAGTGGTATCTCCATTATCTAATAACACCAATCCTAGTGGTATCTCCATTATCTAATAACACCAATCCTAGTGGTATCTCCATTATCTAATAACACCAATCCTAGTGGTATCTCCATTATCTAATAACACCAATCCTAGTGGTATTTCATTATCTAATAACACCAATCCTAGTGGTGTCTCCATTATCTAATAACACATATATATGGTATCTCCATTATCTAATAACACATATACTAGTGGTATCTCCATTATCTAATAACACATATATTAGTGGTATCTCCATTATCTAATAACACCAATACTAGTGGTATCTCCATTATCTAATAACACTAGAAACACACACTCACACACACATATACGATTGAATACGTTTTCTCGTTATTTCCAGGGGATTACAGAGTTCATTTTGATCTTCTGGACAAGGAAACAGATACAGAGGTCTACTGCCTGAGTGCACAGCTCACACTGAAAAGGTAAATGAATACAGTGGATTTCTATGTAGTATATTTGGACGTAGAGCTCTTAGAAATCTTGAATCACTTGGTTCTTTATTGTTTCAATGGATATGGTAAATAAAATGAGTATAAACATGAGAGATGATTATCTTACTTAGGAATTCATTATAATGTTTGGTACATTTGCTGAAATACTGGGAAATCATTTTAATGTTTGGTACAATTGCTGAAATACTTGGGAATTCATTATAATGTTTAGCACAATTGCTGAAATACTAAATTCATTATAATATTAGCACAATTGCTGAAATATAAATATGCTGACTATTACAGAGTTGTCAAAGAAATCTTTTAATAGATCACCTTGACAACCAAAAACTTTATTTGATACTAAAGAAATAGAAATAACAGTATTTTAAAACTTTAAAAAAAAATAAACAGGAAAATATATGAATGTATGTATATATATATATATATATATATATATATATATATATATATATATATATATATATATATATATATATATATATATATATATAAACTTTAAAAAACTTTTAGGCCTATTAATATGAATTACATCATACAAACATTTATTTCAATTTTGTTGACTAAAAGAAAGCTTGAGTACCAATTATGGATTAATTATTTCTGGCGCCCACGCTTTTATAAACTATAGTGAAAAGCCTGCTGAAGCTGGCTGAACGAAATCCGACAGAAGGGATAAAAGAAATATACGAAATAATGTGGCCTTTGGCACATGAACAGAATAAGATGTGAACAGAAATAACAAAGAAATATGAAATACTGTAATAGAAAAAAACATTTGGCTTTTGTGCCAGAACACAATACGATATGAAAACTACCTGCGAGGAGACACGTGGTTTTAACGCAAACACCGCATGATATGAAAACTACATGCGAGGTAGACACACAGGTTAGACGACTATGTATTTAAGGATAAGGAACAGCCCCAATAAGGAATATATTATTTCATTTATTTAGACAATAAAATTCAAACAAATATTTGTATCATCTAAGCCATTTAAATAATTTAATTATATATATATATATATATATATATATAATTCGATAATAATTCATTGACACGAACGTTTTAAAATAATGCATTGTCAAAGAGAATGCAGAAATGTTCAAAATTTCAAATCGATTGGGCTTCGAGTAGTTAGTGAAAATTGTTGTCCAATTTCATAAAATCTGTCTACCGCCAGAGAGGACTGTGATTAAAAAAACAGTTTGATTGGATAATATTGTTTGCACAATCTTACAATGCGACTATTAGAAACAAACTATGCTTGGGTTAATTGTTTATGTTACGGCCAATGTTTGCTAGCCGGCCAATGTCTGCTAGCCGGCCAATGTCTACTATTCCAGTAACAGCCGGCCATGTCACCGGCCGGCCAATAGCCTGCGGCCAACTGCTAGCCGGCCAATGTCTGAAATTCAAATCTGTTCATTAAACTATAGCAGGGGTCAGTCGGTTTTCAATTAACTTCTTTACTTTATAGTTTCCCAGACTCAAAAAGTTCATATTTGATTTTCTCTGTTTCACGATACTGTTCACGCCGTCACTTCAATGACCTGTCACACCGAGCCAATGATCACATGGCCGGACAATGTCTGACAATAGCCTCTCATACACTGGCCTGTCACACGAGCCAATGATCACATAGGCCGGACAATGTCTGACAATAGCCCTCTAATACACTGGCCTGTCACACCGAGCCAATGATCACATAAGGCCAGACAATTCTCTGACAATAACCCTCTCATACACTGGCCTGTCACACCGAGCCAATGATCACATAGGCCGACCAATGTCTGACAATAGCCTCATACACTGGCCTGTCACACCGAGCCAATGATCACGCATAGGCCGGACAATGTCGACAATAACTCTAATACATGGCCTGTCACCGGTACAATGATCACATAGGCCGGACAATGTCTGACAATAACCCTCTCTACACTGGCCTGTCACACCGAGCCAATGATCACATAGGCCGACCAATGTCTGACAATGGCCTTCCCATACACTGGCTGTCACACCGAGCCAATGATCACATAGGCCGGACAATACGGCAATAACCCTCTAATACACTGGCTGTCACGAGCCAATGATCACATAGACAAATCAATATCAACAATAACCCTCTCATACTGGCCTGTCACACCGGGCAATGATCACATAGGCCGACCAATGTCTGACAATAACCCTCTAATACACTGGCCTGTCACCCGAGCCAATGATCACATGCGGCCGGACAATATACTGACAATAACCCTCATACACTGGCCTGTCACATGAGCCAATGATCACATAGGCCGACCAATGTCTGACAATAGCCTCGTACACTGACCTGTCACACCGAGCCAATGATCACATAGGCCGGACAATGTCTGACAATAGCCTCTCATACTGGCCTGTCACACCGAGCCAATGATCACATAGGCCGGACAATGTCTGACAATAACCCTCTCATACACTGGCCTGTCACACCGTGCCAATGATCACATAGGCCGGACAATGTCCGACAATAGCCTCTCATACATGGCCTGTCGCCGAGCCAATTAACTATCTGCAACTTGACAATGTCTGACAATACATTGGCTAGCAAACATTGACCGTAACATGTACACTAGTCTTTATTAATGGATACTATCAGAGTTAAATGGAAAGCAAACATATGCACATTATTTGACTAATTACAGTAACAATTGACTAATGTCTCTTTAACCCATTATATCTAAATAATGACTCTTTAACCCATTAAGTCTCTGTGACTTTTAAAACCCAAAAATAGCAACATTTGACGTTAACACAATAATTCTAACGATTTTCTGCGTATCTCACTTCGACATAATACAGGGTTGCAACTTTTTTAAATCAACACACACACACGCACACACACACACCACGTACACACAAACACATAAATGTGACCTACACACCTGCCGCAGGAAAGGTCAACCCTTGAACCCGATAGCATCAGACTTGTGATATATTTTAAAAAAGAAACCTGTCAGTAATGAAGAGAAGTTGACAGATGTATTGACCTTTGACAAATATTTCACAGTGGGGCAGAGTCAACAAACGGCGCGTGTTGTTAATTAGCACTTAATTGGATACAGACAGAGACTTTGTCATTACATGGCTGAACAGTACTCACACAATGAACCGTGTCTACAGAGGCGACTCCGCATATCACTTTAACAGGCCGGATCACAGTCATAGAGATCCTAATGAAGATCCGCCACTCAGTGGCAGTTCACGTATAGGCACTGGAACTACAGCACCCATATTTTCGTTTGCTGTTATCGATAACATTCAATTTAATTAGTCCCTTTTGTTGTTTAATTCTTCTTCATACTGCGAATACTATATAACAGTGGTCCCAATCCCCATTTGGTGACATTAGGGGTGGGCCACGCCTCCTATACAATGCACGTAGTGTCTACATTAAAATAGCACACGTTTATATGACATCGCATGCCACACTGCAATATCTTTTGTAGCAATATCTTTTAC
This sequence comes from Bulinus truncatus, assembly GCA_021962125.1. Classification (NCBI taxonomy): domain Eukaryota; kingdom Metazoa; phylum Mollusca; class Gastropoda; family Planorbidae; genus Bulinus; species Bulinus truncatus. The sequence continues at coordinate 34,685,642 of JAGDYQ010000001.1, read as the reverse complement.
TTCTAAAATGTCATTTTATGTTGATGTTTTAAAGAGGCTCTAAAATAGCAGACAAATTAACGCAGAATATGAAAACGATAAGGAAAACAATCTTGAGTCACCATTATGATTAGTCCTTTATTAAACTATTTTTTCCATTTCCGGCATGGATTATCCACAGTGCCTTCCGCTGGTAAGAGTGTTGGTAAGGCCAACGCATGCAAATATTGGGCACCGTCTGACAACCCGGCCAGCCACCTAGTTTTCCGACCAACAATCCGGCCATCCACCTAGTTTTCCGACCCACAATTCGGCCATCCATCTAGTTTGCCGACCCACAATCCGGCCATCCACCTAGTTTGCCGACCCACAATCCGGCCATCCACCTAGTTTTCCGACCCCAATCCGGCCATCCACCTAGTTTTCCGACCCACAATTCGGCCATCCATCTAGTTTGCCGACCCACAATCCGGCCATCCACCTAGTTTGCCGACCCACAATCCGGCCATCCACCTAGTTTCCGACCCATCCGGCCATCCACCTAGTTTTCAAACCCACAATCCGGCCATCCACCTAGTTTGGCGACCACAATCCAGCCATCCACCTAGTTTTCCGACCCACAATCCGTGCATCCACCTATTTTGCCGACCCACAATCCGGCCATCCACCTAGCTTTCCGACCCACAATCCGGCCATCCACCTAGTTTTCCGACCCACAATCAGCCATCCACCTATTTTGCCGACCCACAATCCGGCCATCCACCCTAGTTTACCGACCCACAATCCGGCCATCCACCTACAGTTTGCCGACCCACAATCCGGCCATACACCTAGTTCTGACCCACAATCCGGCCATCCACCTAGTTTTCCGACCCACAATCCAACTCCACTAGTTTTCCGACCCACAATCCGGCCATCCACCTAGTTTTCAAACCTAATCCGGCCATCCATCTAGTTTTCCGACCCACAATCCAGCCATCCTCCTAGTTCCGACCACAATCCGGCCATCCACCTAGTTTTCCGACCCACAATCGGCCATCCACCTAGTTTGCCGACACAATCCGGCCATCCACCTAGTTTTCCGACCCACAATCCGGCCATCCCTAGTTTTCAAACCCACAATCCGGCCATCCACCTAGTTTGGCGACCCACAATCCGGCCATCCACCTAGTTTACCGACCCACAATCCGGCCATCCACCTATTTTGCCGACCACAATCCGGCCATCCACTAGTTTTCGACCTAAATCCGGCCATCCACCTAGTTTTCCGACCCACAATCGGCCATCCACCTGGTTCCGACCCACAATCAGCCATCCGCTGAACTTTCTGACCCACAATCCGGCCATCCACCTAGTTTGCCGACCCACAATCCGGCCATCCACCTAGTTTTCCGACCCACAATAGGCAAAAACCACCTAGTTTGCCGACCCACAATCCGGCCATCCACCTAGTTTGCCGACCCACAATCCGGCCATCCACCTGGTTTTCCGACCCACAATCCGGCCATCCACCTAGTTTTCTGACCCACAATCCGGCCATCCACCTAGTTTGCCGACCCACAATCCGGCCATCCACCTGTTTTACGACCCACAATCGGCCATCCACCTAGTTTGCCGACCCAATAATCCGGCCATCCACCTATTTGCCGACTACAATCCGGCCATCCGTTTCCGACCCACAATCCGGCCATCCACCTAGTTTTCCGACCCACAATCCGCCGTCCACCAGTTTTCCGACCCAAAATCGGCCATCCACCTAGTTTTCCGACCCACAATCCGCCATCCACCTAGTTTTCCGACCCTAATCATCCGGCCATCCACCTAGTTCGCCGACCCACAATCAGCCATCCACCTAGTTTTCCGACCCACAATCCGGGCATCCACCTAGTTTTCCGACCCACAATCCGGCCATCCACCTAGTTCCGACCCACAATCCGGCCATCCACCTAGTTTGCCGACCCCAATCCGGCCATCCACCTGGTTTGCCGACCCACAATCCGGCCATCCACCTAGTTTGCCGACCCACAATCCGGCCATCCACCTAGTTTGGCGACCCACAATCCGAAAACCATCCACCTAGTTTGCCGACCCACAATCCGGCCATCCACCTAGTTTTCCGACCCACAATCCGGCCATCCACCTAGTTTTCCGACCCACAATCCGGCCATCCACCTATTTTGCCGACCCACAATCCGGCCATTCACCTAGTTTTCCGACCCACAATCCGGCAATCCACCTAGTTTTCCGACTCCACAATCCGGCCATCAACCTAGTTTTCTGACCCACAATCCGGCCATCCACTAGTTTGCCGACCCACAATCCGGCCATCACCTAGTTTGCCGACCCACAATCCGGCCATCCACCTAGTTTGCCGACCCACAATCCGGGCATCCACTAGTTTTCCGACCCACAATCGGCCATCCACCTAGTTTGCCGACCCACAATCCGGCCATCCACCTAGTTTGCCGACCCACAATCCGGCCATCCACCTGAGTTTGCTGACCCACAATCCGGCCATCCACCTAGTTCCAACCCACAATCCACCCAGCCACCCGGTTTTCCGATATAGGAACGGCTTTCAGTAAAGAAATGAATTAATTCAGATCAGACAGACATCTTGTCATTATGATACGAGGTTATCATATTGGACACAAAATGTCTACCTACGCCTCATATGTCGGCAACATACATGGAGAGAGGCTAAATTACTTCCTGAATATCTGCCGAATAGAACTAAACCATTTAAAGTTTATCTGTGAAAATTAATTTATTGTGTACTGTAATTCTTTGCTATTGCAAACAACGGCATGATTTTGTCTGGTTTAGATAATAAAGTACATTATAAAAAATATTTGAAAAGAAAACAACGTTTTTCTTGCGTACTAAAAACAGAAAATAATTTCTGAATAATTAGTAACATGGTAATAGTAATAGACTTTAAAGAGCTTTGATTTTTATAAACTGTGAAAAACGTTGGGCGCATATTTTATATTATAACTTGAATGTTTGTATTACAGTATTAGAATCATCAAATGTTAACAATTGTCCCAAAAGAATTATTACAGAAGGTTTCGAAATATAAGGATATTGCAGACCATTTAAAACAACTTAGTTGATAACCAAATGCATATGAGTATATACAATTCATTCTAGTGTTGTATAACATGCGCCCAACGTTTTTCGTTTTTATAAAAATCAGAAGCTCTTATAAATTATTTTATTACCATGTACCAATTTATTTAAAATTATGTGCTTTTTGGTAGAATGTGGCAGGAACTTTAACTGGACCTGACCATCAGTTGGTCATTGTCGGTCTAAAGACCCTCAAGTCAACAGATTAGCGCTTTTACCCCATACCATCAGTATTTATGTGGTTATTTATTTCTTTTCTCTTGTCATTCATTACTATTTCTGTTTTATTCTGAATTCAGTTTAGGTTCTGGAATATTCTATTTCTGTACTTTTCTAATTCCTGTTTCTGTCGTTCTCTATAGTTCTTTAAACTGATATATTCTATTATCTATGGTATAGCCACTGTCAAACGTTCTATCATCCATTTCTCTAAACGGGCATATTCTATTATCTATTGGTGGCATTGTCAAACCTTCCATCACATCTAAAAGTCGAACACACCAACACTCACGTGTTAAAACGTTTGCTCACTCATAATTCGAGAAAAAAACTTGCAACCAACAAAACTGAGTCGTCATTCTGCCAGCTGTTTCACTTGGTGAGTTGTTGTGACAGGTGCAGTGTGAGACGGATGAATCATGGAATCGTCAGATGTAGCATTTACACCAAGTTAAAAAATATTTAACTGTTTTACTTTATATACAAAGGTCATCTGAATAGGTCACACTGATCAATGTACTATATCTTACACTCACACTGTCACACACTCACACGCGTATATAGTCACACTTACATGCATATATACCCACACTGTCACACACTTACACGCGTATATACACCACACTGTCACACACTCACACGCGTATACCACACTGTCACACACTCACACGCGTATATAGTCACACTTACACGCGTATATACCCACACTGTCACACACTCACACGCGTATACCCACACACTGTCACACACTCACACGTATATAGTCACACTGTCACACACCCATGCGTATATAGTCACACTGTCACACACCCACACTGTCACACACTCACACGCGTATATAGTCACACTGCCACACACTCACACGCGTATATACCCACACTGTCACACTCACACGCGTATATACCCACACTGTCACACACTCACACGCGTATATACCCACACTGTCACACACTCACACGCGTATATAGTCACACTGTCACACACCCACACTGTCACACACTCACACGCGTATATAGTCACACTGCCACACACTCACACGCGTATATACCCACACTGTCACACACTCACACATATATACCCACACTGTCACACTCACGCATTATATACCCACACTGTCACACACTCACACGCGTATATAGTCACACTGTCACACCCACACTGTCACACACTCACACTCGTATATACCCACACTGTCACACACTAGCACTGTCATATATAAACAAAATATCCCACATACACACTGTCACACACCAACACTGTCATATACAATAACAACATACATCCAAGCTGTCACACAGAATCATAATGTCACACGCCCACACCACAGGAATGCATGACGTGTTTGGAGGGAGTGGAGGGGATCAGTCTATTTTAACGGTTATAGATTCATGCAGCTAAATAGAAACAAATAGGCCTACATCTTGCATTGAAATGAACATTTTCATTTGTTAAAAAAAATTAAAAAGTGAAAGAAATGTTCATACTTTAAAAAAATTGTATGAGATAACTGTTGATGAAAATAATCAAAGCCCTGGTTTGATCCTTATGTTACATCATTTCAAAATGATTTCATCACAAATGATCCATTACCCCAGTGACACATTTTGAAATGTTTACAGTAACTGGTTGATTGGGCACGGAGTGTGAGTTGACAGGACTCGGTGGTACAGTGTTTAGTTGTTTAGACTGAAGCAGAACTCTTTTGTGTCAGCCACATAAACTTTGACCCTTACAGAACTGAAATATAAGGTAATGAAACTTTATATGGGTTCTAAATTTTAGGTTAATAATATATTTTGTTGTTATTTCCACTGCAGTTTACAAGGTGTTGGTCGTTTTCTATAGGCCTCTGCTTACCTGAATCTTTAGTTGAATCTGAAGATATATGTAGCTTGTGACTACATATTTTGTATTCCTTCTCTCAGAGTTTTATGTTTGAAGTAATTCATAACACTAAAACTACTATGAAATGTATTAGTAGTAATACCTGAATGAAATGTATTAGTAGTAATACCTGTTTGAAATGTATTAGTATTAATACCTGTATGAAATGTATTAGTAATACCTGTATTAAATGTATTAGTATTAATACTATATAAATGTATTAGTATTAATACCTGTATGAAATGTATTAGTAGTAATACCTGTATGAAATGTATTAGTAGTAATACCTGTATGAGAAATATTAGTAGTAATACCTGTATGAAATGTATTAGTAGTAATACCTGTATGAAATGTATTAGTAGTAATACCTGTATGAAATGTATTAGTAATAATGTATGAAATGTATTAGTAGTAATACCTATGAAATATTAGTAGTAATACCTGTATAAATGTATTAGTAGTAATACATGTATGAAATGTATTAGTAGTAATACCTGTATAAATGTATTAGTAGTAATACCTGTATAAAATGTATTAGTAGTACCTGTATGAAATGTATTAGTAGTAATATCTGTATGAAATGTATTAGTAGTAATACCTGTATGAAATGTATTAGTAGTAATACCTGTATGAAATGTATTAGTAGTAATACCTGTATGAAATGTATTAGTAGTAATATCTGTTAAATTATTTTAAAAGGATCTGTTAGTTTGGTGTTACTATTGTTTATAAAATATCATTTTGTTGTTACAAGGCAAATCACGTGTATTTGTAAACCTATAGTTCTCAGCAGCAGAGAATATTTTATGGAATTATGACTTAGAGACATGGGGGGGGGTGGTTTGGAAGGGAGAGAGAGAGAGAGAGAGAGAGAGAGAGAGAGAGAGAGAGTTGTATCAGTTTTAAAAAAAGCAGCCGGTTTCCTGTCGCTAAAAAGTTCAATAAAATTTTAAAATAATGACTTATTGCACGAAGTGAAATCAAATCTTGACAAAATGTAACACAAACATGATATTTCTAATCGATTTGTTATTCGATCGAATAGATTTAATAAGTTTGAAAAAGAAGTGGACAATTTTTACATTCAAAATTATTGGAAAATTCTTCACAAAAATCCCAATATAATGATCAGCCTTTTTGTTTATGTTTCCACTTCTTCGTTTTTTTATGCCCCGTAAAACATCAAAACATTTTGCTAATTTGACTGTTGTAGCTCAAAATATCATTTAAATTGATATTTTTTTCAAACAAATGAATATATGACAGTTACTTCACATGAAAACATCATTTCTTGAATCCGGAATAAAAAGTCAAACCTTTTATTATAATGTCTCAATGTAAAAAGATGTGTGGTATTAAGACAACTTTACATTTTAAAATGAATCTTAATAATATCAGTTGCAAACTGGTTTATAAATCAACGTTTACCACTATTCTTATTGTCTCCATGTCCCGGGAGTTAGATAGGTTTAGGCCCCTAGCTCGAAGTAAATTTACGGCCTTAATAATCGAAAGGTAGAGAATAAAAAATTATACAGGTGTTAACCTGATGTATTCGTGGCACTTTCGAAGTCAGGTATCAGAGTGCTCACAAAGTGGGCCGTTGAATCACTTCTGGTCTGTAGTAAACTAGGATGCTGGTCACCGTTAATAATTACAGGCCAAACCTTTTACCATGTTTCTTATGTACTTTACAAAATACTAAACTGTAGGGGCGACCGATATGCCTTTTTTACCGATAGTCCGATACCGATATTTTCCCCCAGCATTTTACCGATACCGATACCGATACCGATATTTTCTTTTTAGACTGTCCATTATTTATGTCAACAATTTTTGGCGATTTTACCTCCCCCCTCCCCTTGTCAACAACTTGTCAAACTTCAGAGACCCCTATAAAATTACGTCAACATTTGATTACCCCCTAAAAAGGTGGCTTCCAAAATGTTTATGTGGCAAAATTATTAGGAATATAGTTAGTTTAATTAAAATACTGAATGTTAAGCAGTAACACAGAACTACAAACGCTGCTTAATTTTCCACTTTATTAAGTAATTATATTAAATTTAAAAAAGTAACATTGTTGACGTCAACTTTTCTTGACCTCCCCTCCCCCTTGTCAACAATTTTCAAAAAATTTCTGACCTCCCCTATTTTGTTGACGTATTAATGGACAGCTTAAGCAACAACAATGCCAAACACGTGTTATTCGTGCTGAATGACGTATTTCAACCCATGTTTACATATTTTGTAACACTTCGCCCACGCGTTCTTGTTCCCCCCCCAGATACCGATATTTTTTTAATCAATAATGCCAAACACGTGCTTTTCGTGCTGAAGCTAATGACGTATGTCAATCCATGCTTACCCCTTCCCTGTCATATTTCGTGACACTTCGCCCACACGTAAGTCTTGTCCCCCCCCCTCCCCCAACTTCCCATCCCAACAAAAAATACACACAGATGTTCACTAATTGTATCATTCAAGGTCATACATTAGAATTAAGAAATGCCAATCCTATTGTTTCAAGGTCATATCTCTGATGTAGACATGACAATTTTTGTTCTGTGTACGGGTTTTTTTTTCCTTTTTTAAATCTTGTCTGATCTGGTTATAAATTGGGTTTTACTGATTTTTTTCTACAACTCTGTTTGAAAAAAAAAAAAACAATGTATCGGCAGCCAAAAACGGCCGGTCTGACAATTAACCCATAGTGCAATATCGGTTCGACTATCGGTCGCTCCCTACAACAATCGGCCGATCCGATATTAACCGATAGTGCCAATATCGGTCCGATACCGATACCGATCCGATTATCGGTCGCTCCCTACTAAACTGTTTAGACATTTAGAGTAGAAAGAATTCAGAACATGTTCACTGTATCAGTATGTAACAACAATAAATTATTTCTGTGAGTGTATTTCTGTAAGTGTATTTCTGGTGTATTTCTGTGAGTGTATTTCTGTGCGTGTATTATTTCTGTGTGTATTTCTGTCAGTGTATATCTGGTGTTATTTGTGAGATTATATTTCTGTGAGTGTATTTCATGTGTATTATTTCTGTTATGTATTTCTGTCAGTGTATTTCTGTCAGTGTATTTCTGTGAGTTTATTTCTGTGAGTATATTTCTGTCAGTGTATTTCTGTGAGTGTATTTCTGTGAGTGTATTTCTGTGAGTGTATTTCTGTGCATGTATTATTTCTGTGAGTGTATTTCTGTGAGTGTATTTCTGTGAGTGTATTTCTGTGAGTATATTTCTGTGAGTATATTTCTGTGAGTATATTTCTGTATATTTCTGTGAGTGTATTTCTGTGAGTATAATTCTGTGAGGTGTATTTCTGTGTGTGTATTCTGTGAGTATATTTCTGTGTATATTTCTGTGAGTATATTTCTGTGAGTGTATTTCTGTGTGTATTTCTGTGAGTATATTTCTGTGAGTATATTTCTGTGTATATTTCTGTGAGTGTATTTCTGTGAGTATATTTCTGTGAGTGTATTTCTGTGTGTGTTTCTGTGAGTATATTTCTGTGAATATATTTCTGTGAGTGTATTTCTGAGTATATTTCTGTGAGTGTATTTCTGTGAGTATATTTCTGTGAGTATGTTTCTGTGAGTGTATTTCTGTGAGTGTATTTCTGTGAGTATATTTCTGTGAGTGTATTTCTTTGCGTGTATTTCTGTGAGTGTATTTGTGAGTATATTTCTGTGGTGTGTATTTCTCTGAGTGTATTTCTCTGAGTGTATTTCTCTGAGTGTATTATTATCGCAATCAAGAGCAACAAACTTGATGTTTAAAATGTAAATAAGTAGACTTCACTGCGGTGAATCATTAGTTTTCCGAGTAAACATATTTCGTCATATTTCTCTAACGTATACTGTATTTCTGTAACATGTTTCTTTAAGATTCAGGTCAACATGACATCTCCAGTTACTCTCTTCAAAAAGATGAATCTCATTAATTCAAAAACCAGGTCATTTGAGTTGTGATCTTAGGTCAAAATGGAGTTGGCAAAACAGGTAAAAATAGACAGTTTTAGTATTGTACATTACATATCAATATAACAGACAGTTTTAGTAGTCTACATGACATCTCAATATAGCAGACAGTTTTAGTATTGTACATGACATCTCAATATAACAGACAGTTTTAGTATTGTACATGACATCTCAATATAACAGACAGTTTTAGTATTGTACATGACATCTCAATATAACAGACAGTTTTAGTATTGTACATGACATCTCAATATAACAGACAGTTTTAGTATTGTACATTACATCTCAATATAACAGACAGTTTTAGTAGTGTACATTACATCTCAATATAACAGACAGTTTTAGTATTGTACATTACATCTCAATATAACAGACAGTTTTAGTATTGTACATTACATCTCAATATAACAGACAATTTTAGTAGTGTACATTACATCAATATAACAGACAGTTTTAGTATTGTACATTACATATCAATATAACAGACAGTTTTAGTATTGTACATGACATCTCAATATAACAGACAGTTTTAGTATTGTACATGGCATCTCAATATAACAGACAGTTTTAGTATTGTACATGACATCTCAATATAACAGACAGTTTTAGTATTGTACATGACATCTCACATAACACAGTTTTAGTATTGTACATTACATCTCAATATAACAGACAGTTTTAGTAGTGTACATTACATCTCAATATAACAGACAGTTTTAGTATTGTACATTACATATCAATATAACAGACAGTTTTAGTAGTGTACATTACATATCAATATAACAGACAGTTTTAGTATTGTACATGACATCTCAATATAACAGACAGTTTTAGTAGTGTACATACATATCAATATAACAGACAGTTTTAGTAGTGTACATTACATAACAATATAACAGACAGTTTTAGTAGTGTACATTACATCTCAATATAAAGGCAGTTCTAGTAGTGTACACATCTCAATAACAGACAGTTTAGTAGTGTACATGACATCTCAATATAACAGACAGTTTTAGTAGTGCACATTACATCTCAATATAACAGACAGTTTTAGTGTTGTACATTACATCTCGATATAACAAATATTTCATTAGGTTATTGTCTTCTACTTCACACAGCAAAAAAAAATGAAGCACATTTCAACAGGCATCAGAATCAATAGACAAACTTGTTTGTGACTAATACCTCTGCCAATGTGCCAGACAAACCTGTTTGTGACTAATACCTCTGCCAATGTGCCAGACAAACCTGTTTGTGACTAATACCTCTGCCAATGACAAACCTGTTTGTGACTAATACCGCTGCCAATGTGCCAGAAAGGAAACTCCCATTGACTTATCTGTCCAATGACATTTTTAAAATATAAGACTATATTAAAAAGACTACAAAACCACATTTGAATGACTATCTACATGTGTCCATTTTCTAAAGTATATCTACTATTCTCTACTTCATTGTCTTATGTTGAGTTCAGGAAGTCTAAGTAAATAATTTATAATTAGTGTTTTACAAAATACCAAGAGGCGCGAAAATAATATGGTCTAGTCACGGCTCGTGAACAGTTTATACGTTATAGGGCCCTAGACAAAGGTACATTTGGGGGTATATCAAAGTTACATTTGGGCCCTAATAAATAGTGGCTCTCGGCAGAGTAATTTTTTAATTGGCGGGTGGGGACACGCAAGAACGAAAATTAGGCGCCTCTTGTAGACATTAGGCCCCAAATGTTTTTAATTCTGAGGTCCCCCTGAAAACCTTCAACTATTGAAACATTTTTTTCACGGGGCCCATGAATAGGGCCCAGATTGCCTTCCTTTTTGACGAGAAAAATACCTAACAGTGGGGACGGGACCATGGCAGACGTCAAGTTCGCCTACCATACATAAGACTCTGAATATGTATACAAGTCCCCTGATTGTATACAATGTTGTATTGGACTTTATTAGGGATTTACATCAACTTGTAACCAATCAAAATGTGTCTAGTGTGAAGTCATCAGTACAAGAAGGTTAATAGATGCTGGACGGCGGCAGCTGTTTCATAAACAAAACATTTTAATATGACTCAGTCTAGTTGAATGTTTCAATATGACTCAATCTATTTAACATTTAATATGAAAGTCTAGTTTAACATTTTAATATGACTCAATCTAGTTGAACATTTTAATATGAAAGTCTAGTTGAACATTTCAATATGAATCAATCTATTGAACATTTTAATATGAAAGTCTAGTTTAACATTTTAATATGAAAGTCTAGTTTAACATTTTAATATTACTCAGTCTAGTTGGACATTTTAACATGAAAGTCTAGTTTAACATTTCAATATGACTCAATCTAGTTGAACATTTTAATATGAAAGTCTGTTGAACATTTTACATATGAAAGTCTAGTTGAACATTTTAATATGACTCAGTCTATAAACATTTCAATATGACTCAGTCTAGCTGAACATTTTAAACGATCAGTTCGACGCTCAAATATGATCATCTAGTTGAACATTTTAATATGACTCAGTCTAGTTGAACATTTTAATATGACTCAATCTAGTTGAACATTAAAATAACTCAGTCTAGTTGAGCAGCTTTCAATATGACTCAGTCTAGTTGAATGTTTCAATATGGCTAGTCTATGAATGTTTCAATATGTCTCAGTCTAGTTTAACATTTTAATATGTCTCAGTCTAGTTGAACATTTTAACATGAAACTGATCACAGTTGAACATTTCAATAAAGTATGCTCAGTCTAGTTTAACATTTTATGCAACAGTCTATTGAACATTTCAATAAATCAGTCTATTGAACATTTAATATGACTCAGTCTAGTTTAATATTTCAATATGACTCAGTCAGTGAATATTGTTGTCTTTATGTCTAACATAGGCGCATAATTCGGTTATACTCTTTCGTTCATTAACTTGTTTTAAGGTCCAGTCATTAACATGCTATTAAAAAAGCCATTTTGGTTAAAAATGTTTAGAAGCATATTTTAAATACAATTTGCTAGAATGTAATGGTTTGTACAGATTTAATAGATAGAGCCGACATGATAGATAATAACAAATACTTGACATAAGATCACAAAATCGACATAACTTTATGAAATTTTTGACAACTGTTTACCCTTAAACAAAAAAAGTCAATAGTTATGGTGGCTAATAAAAACTTACATTTAGTTGTATATACATACAAATGATGTTATGTTGTTTAATACACATAAGAAGTCTTTAGATGTTTGTATGTAGAAGTAATTGTAATCGATTGCAATCTCAAAAAGGTTATCAAATGAGATGTAAAAATACAATGGACGGCAGGTAATCGAAAATTTTGCACTAAAAGTATGTTTGTTGTTTGTGTCGTGTAAGTCATCCAAGTTTTTTTGTTTTTTTTTTCCAAATAAGCATTGTTTGGTTAATATTTTTATTTATAAATATTTATACTACAATGTTGATAATCTGGATATTGAGCATGTCTGATATCAATGTTGGACTATCCACAGCACTGAGTAAGATTCTTAACCAGACGATACATTGGCGACTCATCCTTTATTAGGTCAGACCATTTTAGTTAATCTTCTTATTTCATTTTAGATATAAACAACGTGAATATGGTTTACTGTCTTTCTCACTACTGGATAAATTATGTTTAAATGTAAATAAAATGAATTGCAATGATAATAAATATAACCCATTTTACACAGACCTATTGATACCCTTATACACGGTATAATTATGTTCATTTTGAATGACCTATTGATACCCTATATACGGTATAATTATGTTCATTTTGAATGACCTATTGATACCCTTATACACGGTATAATTATGTTCATTTTGAATGACCTATTGATACCCTTATACACGGTATAATTTGTTCATTTTGAATGACCTATTGATACTCTTATACACGGTATAATTATGTTCATTTTGAATGACCTATAAAAATGTATGCCTTACGCTCTATATTCAAATAAAACATGTTGTTTTACTTCTGTTATGTAAACTTACAAAACGAAAATTTTCTATTTATCATTTTCAGAGGGGTGTACACTTGTCAAAGGTGTTTAGATGGAACAAATGTTGAATTCGAAGTCTGGGATACTGCAGGCCAGGTTGGTAACATTTACATTTTGGACTAAAGTTAAAATATATTTTTTGGCACAAAGATAAGACATCTATATGTTCGTTGTAAGACCACATCTTTATAATGGTACAGAAAAATACATATCTATATGTGATCCAAAAATCACACACCTATATATTGGTAAAAAAATCACACACCTATATAATGGTCCATAAATCACACCTATAATGGTCCATAAATCACACCTATATAATGGTCCATAAATCACAGCCTATATATTGGTAAAAAATCACACATATATATTGGTAAAAAATCACACACTATAATGGCCCATAAATCACACACCTATATGGTCCATAAATCACACACCTATATAATGGTCCATAAATCACACACCTGTATAATGGTCCATAAATCACACACCTATATAATGGTCCATAAATCACACACCTATATAATGGTCAATAAATCACACACCTATATAATGGTCCATAAATCACACACCTATATAAAGGTCCATAAATCACACACCTATATAAAGGTCCAAAAACTTAAGTCTATAACTTGGTCCAAAGAACATGTATCAATATCTTAGTTCAAAAAGGTGGTCTTTGGGCTCGTCAATTAATTACGTCAACAACTTATTGGGGTGGGGGGTGACAGTTGGGGGGTCTTTGGGACGAAGTAGGGTGAATATTATTTAAAGTCAACAATGTCGTTCTTTTGAAGGATGAAGTCAATGATTTATTTTTCAACCAAACACTGAAAGTTTGTTGGACCTAATACAAATAGAACTTTAGACAAATATCATTTGTAATTTCTCAGATCGATGAAATAAATCCGTGGTGTCTATAATACTATAGTGGCAAATTTTATATTAAGTTTAGTATAGTTTACAAGTATATATAAAATAAACTTCACTGGAGCTATTTTTACAAATTTGAAACTATAATCCAGGGGTGAGCAAACTACGGCTGCGGCATGCATCGGCCCGTCGGCGTATATTATGCGGCCCGTTTGCATGTACAAGTTACGATCCTATGTCAATGTTAATTATCTTTGTTTGGAGTTTTTGCTATATTTTGTAAATTTTAATCCGACTATTTGATTTGAATCTAGTGATATTAAATCATTTTTATTGCTCCAGAATATTAGTTAGAGCTGCTTTTTCTAAAAGCAGACTATGACCTGAAGGAGAAGTTGAAGTCATTTATTTTGTTGAAATAATTATGAATAGTAAAGTCTTATTACCTAAATTAGAAACTGATTAAGTTTGTATTTTAAAATGTGTAGATGTGTGTAATAGAGTGTGCATGTGAAATAAAATGACAAATTATCTTAAATTAATTTTCATGCGTTGTAAATTGTAATTCAAGTAGACAAAATATATATGCAGCCCGCCAATAAAAATCAAGTTTTCAATGTGGCCCTCCGTAGAAAAAGTTTGCCCACCCATGCGATAACCAATTACATTTTGACATTGCTTAATATGTGAATCGGTCGGCGTATTCTGTCAGATATTTCAGTCGGCATAGCGGCTCATTCACCAATATAAGATGAGTACAAGATGTTTTATGATGTGAAATGTCACAACCGTTTATTGTGGACTTGGCAAGTCTGATATGAGATAGAAAAACAATTCATTCTGATCCCCCTCGACAACACATTTCTTTCAATTAATTTAATTTGTCTCTTTTTAGCTAAAACAGATTTCTAACTCTAACAAAATATTATTGTTTTATTAGAAGAGACAGTAAACACAACATCTATGGTAAACACTACCTGACCTAATATTGCCCAATGACATTCGGCATTACCGACAGTGCCAAAGCCGGATTGGCTGATTATCTCTACGTCATAATTATTAGCCTTAAGTATCCTAATAAATCATAACCTTTAACTTTTTTATTACTGAAATCATGTTCAAATTTCTTTGGTTGTTGTTGTTTTTTATTTGTCTATTTTCATTATTACTAAAACTATCAATAATCATTCATTTTACTGCGGATAAATATTGTTTACTTATGCCGGATAGGGTGGTGTCGGGTATTAGCGAATCGAATAGTCTATACTGTATAAACAAAACTCTTATATAGGCCTAATATTTGAAAGTTGGAGATGGGTTTCATTATTTGTTAAAACTCCTTGTATGGATGGAGACTCTTTGATTTTGTTACATTAAAAAATTTATATTTCAATGTTTACAATTAGACGCGGAGTTTGTTGGGAGAGAAACGGAAACGGGGGGTGTTTATACTTTTTTTCGTTTTCATAAGTTTTTATTTTTTTTTTGGGGGTCTACTATAAAATTTATATAATGTGTTGACGTAATAAATGGACGAGTCTTTGTTTTGTTTTTTCTTTCAGAATGAAAACAGTAAATTGAAGGAACAAATTCGCTGGGCAGACGCCATCATTCTAATATATGACGTCACGGACAGGTGTAGTTTCAACGAATGTAGCCAGTTGAAGTTTTTAACCCAGGAGCTCTCTCGCAGAGCCAAACAGAAATATTTCACCGATACCAGGTCAGAGAGCCTGGATCACTTGCCAGTTGTACTGGTGGGAAACAAAATAGACAAGGAAGTTGAGAGGATGGTCAGCTACAGAGAAGGGGAGACCAAGAGCCGGCAGTTGAACTGCGTGGCGTTCAGGGAGCTCTCGGTCAGTGAGACCGTGCAGGGAGTGACGTCATTGTTTGAAGAGTTGTACCTGTACTGCAGGAGCGTGAGGAAGCTGTCGCCCCACCACGCTAGCACTTCCAGGCTCAACTTGCTGGCTGACCAGCTGGCGACATGCAGCTCGTCTGTTGAAGACCTGGCGGAGAGAAAGTCGGTCAGTTTACCTGTGACCCCCGAGTCGAACGAGGCGGAGAGACTGGACGCCACCGGACTGGACTGTCTGGCTGACGACACCTGGATGAAGTCCAGATCCAGACGCAGAGAGGCGCTGTTTATGAGTTGACGGCTGATGGTGCACACCACGTGACAGAACTGATACTTGATGAGTTGGCGGCTGATGGTGCAGACCACGTGACAGAACTGATACTTGATGAGTTGACGTCTGGTGGTGCAGACCACGTGACAGAACTGATACTTGATGAGTTGACGGCTGATGGTGCAGACCACGTGACAGAACTGATACTTGATGAGTTGACGGCTGATGGTACAGACCACATGACAGAACTGATGCTTGATGAGTTGACGGCTGATGGTGCAGACCACGTGACAGAACTGATGCTTGATGAGTTGACGGCTGATGGTGCAGACACTTGACAGAACTTATACTTGATGAGTTGACTGCTGATGGTACAGACCACATGACAGAACTGATGCTTGATGAGTTGACGGCTGATGGTACAGACCACGTGACAGAACTGATACTTGATGAGTTGACGGCTGATGGTACCGACCACATGACAGAACTGATGCTTGATGAGTTGACGGCTGATGGTACAGACCACATGACAGAACTGATGCTTGATGAGTTGACGGCTGATGGTATAGACCACGTGACAGAACTGATACTTGATGAGTTGACTGCTGATGGTACAGACCACGTGACAGAACTGATGCTTGATGAGTTGACGGCTGGTGGTGCAGACCACGTGACAGAACTGATACTTGATGAGTTGACGGCTGATGGTACAGACCACATGACAGAACTGATGCTTGATGAGTTGACGGCTGGTGGTGCAGACCACGTGACAGAACTGATACTTGATGAGTTGACAATTTTTACTTAAGCACCCACTGGACTGGTCCACCACTGGAAGCCAATCTGCCACGGTTTGGTGACCACTGGAAGCCAATCTGCCACGGTTTGGTGACCACTGGAAGCCAATCTGCCACGGTTTCCGTCATCAAAAACAACAGAGTGAAACTTTCACATCCATTAGGTCACTCATGTCACATGTTGGTGACCACTGGTGTTGATGTCCGCAGGTCACTCATGTCGCATGTGTCACAGTGTGGTGACCACTGGTTTTGATGTCCACAAATAACGAGATCAATGTCTCACACTGAAACTAAAAAGATGGACATAAAAAAAGTTTTAAACTATGCATAGTTGACAGTAGACCAATGACATTTAATAAAATAAATTATTGGTAATGGATGATGTCAGTTAATGATGTGTACAGAAGATTTGATCTATAAGTGACCAGTTGACCGCTTGCTACCAACAAACGAATACAGAAATTAGGCGCAAAAAAATCATTTCAATTTTCTTTCATTATGTCCCTTTGATCAAATTTATTTTTGACTTCCCTGTTTTAATCTTCATTATTAGTGATCTCAGTTTTTTCTCTGACCGTTTTAAGTTTTAATAAAACGTACAAATATCTCAAAACTAATTCATTTTAGTTTTTTTCTTTTTTTACTAAAATGACTTATATTGTGTATCCATTACATTGCACATAACTAGTGTTCCCTTAAAACTGTGCGTGTGTGTGTGGGCAGGCTACTTAGTTACACAATACACGTGCTGGCTACTTAGTTACACAATACACTTGCAGACTGATTAGTTACACAATACACTTGCAGACTGCTTAGTTACACAATACACGTGCTGGCTACTTAGTTACACAATACACTTGCAGACTGCTTAGTTACACAATACACTTGAAGACTGCTTAGTTACACAATACATGCTGGCTACTTAGTTACACAATACACTTGCAGACTGATTAGTTACACAATACACTTGCAGGCTACTTAGTTACACAATACACGTGCTGGCTACTTAGTTACACAATACACTTGCAGACTGATTAGTTACACAATACACTTGCAGGCTACTTAGTTACACAATACACTTGCAGACTGCTTAGTTACACAATACACTTGCAGGCTACTTAGTTACACAATACACTTGCAGACTGCTTAGTTACACAATACACGTGCTGGCTACTTAGTTACACAATACACGTGCAGGCTACTTAGTTACACAATACACTTGCAGACTGCTTAGTTACACAATACACTAGGACTGCTTAGTTACACAATACACGTGCTGGCTACTTAGTTACACAATACACGTGCAGGCTACTTAGTTACACAATACACTTGCAGACTGCTTAGTTACACAATACACGTGCTGGCTACTTAGTTACACAATACACGTGCTGGCTACTTAGTTACACAATACACGTGCAGGCTACTTAGTTACACAATACACGTGCAGGCTACTTAGTTACACAATACACGTGCAGGCTACTTAGTTACACAATACATGTGCAGGCTACTTAGTTACACAATACACGTGCTGGCTACTTAGTTACACAATACATGTGCTGGCTACTTAGTTACACTATACACGTGCTGGCTACTTAGTTACACAATACATGTGCTGGCTACTTAGTAACACAATACACGTGCTGGCTACTTAGTTACACAATACATGTGCAGGCTCCTTAGTTACACAATACACGTGCTGGCTACTTAGTTACACAATACACTTGCAGACTACTTAGTTACACAATACACTTGCAGACTGCTTAGTTACACAAATCACGTGCTGGCTACTTAGTTACACAATACATGAGCAGGCTACTTAGTTACACAATACACGTGCTGGCTACTTAGTTACACAATACACTTGCAGACTACTTAGTTACACAATACATGTGCAGGTTACTTAGTTACACATACACGTGCTGGCTACTTAGTTACACAATACATGTGCAGGCTACTTAGTTACACAATACGTGCTGGCTACTTAGTTACACAATACATGTGCAGGTTACTTAGTTACACAATACACGTGCTGGCTACTTAGTTACACAATACACGTGCAGGCTACTTAGTTACACAATACACGTGCTGGCTACTTAGTTACAAATACACTTGCAGACTGCTTAGTTACACAATACACTTGCAGACTGCTAGTTACACAATACACGTGCAGGCTGCTTAGTTACAATACACTTGCAGACTGCTTAGTTACACAATACACTTGCAGACTGCTTAGTTACACAATACACGTGCTGGCTACTTAGTTACACAATACATGAGCAGGCTACTTAGTTACACAATACACGTGCTGGCTACTTAGTTACACAATACACTTGGAGACTACTTAGTTACACAATACATGCAGGCTACTTAGTTACACAATACACGTGCTGGCTACTTAGTTACACAATACATGTGCAGGCTACTTAGTTACACAATACACGTGCTGGCTACTTAGTTACACAATACACTTGCAGACTACTTAGTTACACAATACATGTGCAGGCTACTAGTTACACAATACATGTGACTACTTAGTTACACAATACACTTGCAGACTGCTTAGTTACACAATACACTTGCAGACTGCTTAGTTACACAATACACGTGCAGGCTGCTTAGTTACACAATACACTTGCAGACTGCTTAGTTACACAATACACTTGCAGACTGCTTAGTTACACAATACACTTGCAGACTGCTTAGTTACACAATACACGTGCTGGCTACTTAGTTACACAATACATGTGCAGGCTGCTTAGTTACACAATACACGTGCAGGCTACTTATTTACACAATACACTTGCAGACTGTTCAGTTACACAATACACGTGCTGGCTACTTAGTTACACAATACACGTGCAGGCTACTTAGTTACACAATACATGTGCAGGTTACTTAGTTACACAATACACGTGCTGGCTACTTAGTTACACAATACACTTGCAGACTACTTAGTTACACAATACACGTGCAGGCTGCTTAGTTACACAATCCATGTGCAGGCTACTTAGTTACACAATACACTTGCAGACTGCTTAGTTACACAATACACTTGCAGACTGCTTAGTTACACAATACACGTGCTGGCTACTTAGTTACACAATACATGAGCAGGCTACTTAGTTACACAATACACGTGCTGGCTACTTAGTTACACAATACACTTGGAGACTACTTAGTTACACAATACATGTGCAGGCTACTTAGTTACACAATACACGTGCTGGCTACTTAGTTACACAATACATGCAGGCTACTTAGTTACACAATACACGTGCTGGCTACTTAGTTACACAATACACTTGCAGACTACTTAGTTACACAATACATGTGCAGGCTACTTAGTTACACAATACACGTGCTGACTACTTAGTTACACAATACACTTGCAGACTGCTTAGTTACACAATACACTTGCAGACTGCTTAGTTACACAATACACGTGCAGGCTGCTTAGTTACACAATACACTTGCAGACTGCTTAGTTACACAATACACTTGCAGACTGCTTAGTTACACAATACACTTGCAGACTGCTTAGTTACACAATACACGTGCTGGCTACTTAGTTACACAATACATGTGCAGGCTGCTTAGTTACACAATACGTGCAGGCTACTTATTTACACAATACACTTGCAGACTGTTCAGTTACACAATACACGTGCTGGCTACTTAGTTACACAATACACGTGCAGGCTACTTAGTTACACAATACATGTGCAGGTTACTTAGTTACACAATACACGTGCTGGCTACTTAGTTACACAATACACTTGCAGACTACTTAGTTACACAATACACGTGCAGGCTGCTTAGTTACACAATCCATGTGCAGGCTACTTAGTTACACAATACACGTGCAGGCTGCTTAGTACACAATACACGTGCAGGCTGCTTAGTTACACAATACACTTGCAGGCTGCTTAGTTACTCAATACACGTGCAGGCTGCTTAGTTACACAATACACTTGCAGGCTGCTTAGTTACACAATACACGTGCAGGCTACTTAGTTACACAATACACTTGCAGGCTGCTTAGTTACACAATGCACTTGCAGGCTGCTTAGTTACACAATACACGTGCTGGCTACTTAGTTACACTATACAACAAAGCGCACAAATAATTTGTTTAGTAGTCTCTTATAACGCTTTATTACGTATACAGATGTAAATTTTCTTCCATAGTTGTTCACAGCCAATAAATGTTGCCGCATACAGCAATCGGTATACATAGGGCACGTTGTTCAAACTTTACAAAGTAAAGCATTATTTGTGTATTTCATTCATAGTCAATATCTCCAGTAACAGACAGCTATAATATTCGATCCATGACAATTGAAATGAGCATTCAGATTTAATAAACAGTTTCATTATTTGTACATTCTCTACTAAACATGTTATTATGAATAGTGTGTAGACAGTGTATTTACTTTCAATCTTAAATATTGGTTTACTGATAGCGTCTATGTACTTTCACGGTTAAATGTTGGTTTAATGATAGCGTCTGTGTATTTTCACGGTTAAATATTGGTTTACTGATAACGTCTGTGCACTTTGACGGTTAAATATTGGTTTATTAATAGTATGTAGGCGATTTCAATTTCTAATTAAAGATGTTTTATTATTGGTGTTTAGGTACTTTAAATCCTGAAGATTGGTTTAGATATAGTGATTGTGTATTTTTCACTGCTCAAGATTGTTTTTTAGAAGTGAATATGTACTTGCAATCTTAAATATTGGTTCAGTTATTATGTTTATGTACTTTCATTGTTACAAATTGTTTTATTAATAGTGGATGGATACTTTCAAGCTTACAGATGTTTTATTGATTGTGTTTGACCATTACACTCCAAGGATAACGTACGCTGACAATATTTTACTAAGTCCATTGATAAATGTAAATTTTAATTTTCACTTTAACCAGATATTTAGCAATCATGAAATATGTGTATGTCCCTTAATGTTTCTTCAAGTCAAGTTCATTAAGTTCAACTATTTGTATGCCCCTTAATGTTTCTTCAAGTCAAGTTCATTAAGTTCAACTATTGTTATGTCCCCTTAATGTTTCTTCAAGTCAAGTTCATTAAGTTCAACTATTGTTATGTCCCTTAATGTTTCTTCAAGTCAAGTTCATTAAGTTCAACTATTGATGTCCCTTTAATGTTTCTTCAAGTCAAGTTCAATAAGTTCAACTATTGTGATGTCCCTTTAATGTTTCTTCAAGTCAAGTTCAATAAGTTCAACTATTGTGATGTCCTTTAATGTTTCTTCAAGTCAAGTTCAATAAGTTCAACTATTGTGATGTCCCTTTAATGTTTCTTCAAGTCAAGTTCATTAAGTTTCTGTGTTTTTCTTTCTACTTCTTTATAGGATTTTTTTTTCCCTTTCCGAAGATACCGAGGAAATAAAGCGAATGTTTAAACAATCAGGAAGTCGTAACATCTTTTCAACTCTCATAAACTCCTTCCCCCCAATCCACATTGCCTCTTGCAGTTGCTCTCACTGTATTCTATTGGGTAGGTAAACCACACTCAGCACATGCAGTGTAAAATCATATTACTGCTCAATTCTGGGTTGGGTTATGTGTATTGAATGACCATTCATATCAAAGATTTGTGTGATTTGGTTGTCATGGTTACTGCCAAAGTCGTAGAGAGAAATTGTGGCTCGGTGCAATGATGCTTATTGTTATTGTTCAAGTGTTCATAGTTTATGATGTGTATTGAAATGGATAACTAATTGGAAAAAAACAAATAACAAGTTTGAATTGAATTGAGATTTGAGAACAATAATTCTGTATTTCTGTACTTTACAAGTACTTTACAAGTTCCAGTGGTGCCACACAATCACAGCTGAGCACCGCGGGCCGCGGCTACGTCATACCGTCGTTTAAACCAAAGAACACAGATCATAGAGCAAGCGAGAATCGCCGAAGATGGCTTGGTGACATAGAGATCACCAAAGACCTTTAAATTTATACTAGACCGCTAACGTAATGTTAATTTTTACTCAAAAATGATACGCATTTTTAACAATTGAGTGAACGATAATATAAATCAAAATTTTTTTAAAGCATATTTGACTTTTAATTCCTTGTTTAAATAGAATTATAATAACCTTTATTATAAAATAGAATGAAAAAATAGAAAAATTGGGAAGGAATTGCTTTTAATGGAAGACGTTACGTTAGGGTTAGATTACCAACTCAGTGACTTGTTATATTAATTAGTGTTAGAGAATTAGTGTTTCTTCACGGAAATTTTCAGAATGGAAAAATATTCTATTTTTCATTTTACAATATTTAATATTCATATTTGAACTATTTTTCAACAGGAAATCTCGTGGGTGATGCATTTTAATTTAATAACAAAGAAGACATCTTTTCCATCTCTCAGAGAAATCTAAATAACTTAAATGTTGAATTTATCAAAAACCATTCATTTCTGTTATTTATTTTGTTATGAAGGTGGCGGGCTGGTGGCCAGGCGCTTGGGCAGTATAGTTGCTTATTATTTCTGTTACAATGTCATTGGTGATTGCGGTTAAGATGACGTCACGAATAATAATTACTCATCCCCGCACTATCATGTATGGGATTGGGTCGATTGGCCACTATTAGCGGTGCTGACTCTAGCCTCTGGTATGTTCAAAACATTAAACAAGCTCAACGCTCGAAACAATCGATTAATGTACCGTGATCGTGTGGGAATTCGGGAAAGAGAATTACTTTTATTTCAGATTATGATCCGGTGAGTCACAAAATCTGGTAAAATTCCAAAACAGGTATATTCCGGAATCCGGAATCCAGTTATTCCGATACATGTAAATGGTAGAACCGGATTTCACCGGATAGTGCAAAATCCGGCGGAACCGGATTCCGGACCGATTCCGGCACACCCCTACAGAAGATATTGTTTGAAATATAGACCTTTATCTGAACATTACAGGATGACTGAAGATATTGTTTGAAATATAGACCTTTATTTGGACATTACAGGGGTTACAGAAGATATTGTTTGAAATATGGACATCAAAACCAAGACTGGACAAACATTCATATGGGAAACTTTTCAAGAATTCAACAATCATTGTAAACAAAAGAATTTTTAAAAAGACTTATCGAAATAAAAAAAGATTATTTAAATGATGTTATGTTGTTGCAAGAAACACACAAATGATGTTATGTTGTTGCAAGAAACACACAAATGATGGTATGTTGTTGCAAGAAACACACAAATGATGTTATGTTGTTGCAAGAAACACACAAATGATGTTATGTTGTTGCAAGAAAAACACAAATGATGGTATGTTGTTGCAAGAACACAAATGATGTTATGTTGTTGCAAGAAAAACACAAATGATGGTATGTTGTTGCAAGAAACATACAAATGATATTATGTTGTTGCAAGAAACACACAAAGATATTATGTTGTTGCAAGAAACACAATGATATTATGTTGTTGCAAGAAACATACAAATGATGTTATGTTGTTGCAAGAAACATACAAATGATGTTATGTTGCAAGAAACACACAAATGATGTTATGTTGTTGCAAGAAACATACAAATGATGTTACGTTGTTCTAACGAAAACAATACTCAATTCCTCCAATACTCAATCCACTAAAAAAAAAGAATGAAAGACCTGAAAAACATTTCTTTTAATCTGGTAACTAAATGTCAGTTTTGACATGCATTGGAATATGTTATCTTGACATCTGACATTGTTTCTTTCCTTTGAAATTTACAGAATTAACATAGCTGGAATACCTTGTACACAAGTTTCTCTGGTGTGTTCTTTCCAGTATTCCAAACTCCTCGTCATTTCCTTTACGTCTGCGTGTCTTAGATCGTTACCCAAAGATTCAAGAAAACGTTGCGTATGTTTTTCGTTTTTTTTTTTTGTATCTGTTTCAACTCATCACTATTGGGCTGTGTGTCAATCTGGTTAAGGGGAGTGAATCGTACACTGGAAGGTAAATCTTACACTCAGCTTTCTTGTGTAGGTGAGTGAGTGATTCTGAAAGAGAGTATTATTTCTATTGATCACAATTAGTGCTCACTATGAATACGGTGAAAGTATTTTAGTGCTGACAACTTACTATTAATACGGTGAAAGTATTTTTGTGTTGACAGCTCACTATTAATACGGTGAAAGTATTTTAGTGTTGACAACTCACTATTAATGTGGAAAGTATTTTAGTGTTGACAATTAACTATTATTAAGGTGAAAGTAGTTTAGTGCTGACAACTCTTGTGATAAATCTCATGGATTAGCTCAGATATATCAGGTATTTATTAGACAAATAGATTAGAATTATTCCATTGATTAATGAAAGTGTTATATTATGAGTATTTATGTGGGTTTTATGTTTGACAAGTTTTGTATCTTAGTTTTTTTTCTTTTCTTCTTTGATATATTCATACTTATATTTTCACTACTTAAAAACATAATTAAAAACAGAAGATACATTAAAACATGCCATTAAACAGGCGACACATTAAAACAGGCGACACATTAAAACAGGCGACACATTAAAACAGGCGATAAAAACAGGGGACACGTTAAAACAGGGGACACATTAAATCAGGGGACACATTAAATCAGGCGACACATTAAATCAGGCGACACATTTTTCTGCTTTGGTTTACATTCTGTAATGACATGTAATAGAAAAATAATTCCTTTGATCTAAACTATTTTTGGTCATTGGATCGTCTACGTTCATTCCACATATCACATATAGTTACTGTCATCACTGAACTATATATATTATGTTTGTATGTATTTTTAACTATGTGTCTGTATGTATATATAAATATATGTGTCTATATATATATAGACTCATCACTATTGGGCTGTAAATATGTAATTATATGTCTGTATGTATATATAAATATGTCTGTATGTATATATATAAATATATGTCTGTATGTATATATATAAATATATGTCTGTACTCTGTATGTATAAACAGAGTTTCGTTTGCTACTAGTCTTTAAGCTCCGTATGTTCTTCACAGATTGCTTTGAAATAAATTTGAAACAACGTTGCATTCAAAACGTGTGTTTTTATACACCTATTTTGTAAATGTCACACCTGTGACAGGTACAGTAACGGTTTTAATCACATGTCAGTCTATATTGAACTGAAGCCAAAAACTATTAATAGTAAAAAAAAACAACTCATGTTTCAAAACTGTTGAGTGGAAAATAAATAATTAAAACTCTCTACTCAAAATATTCCAGTCACACTATGTGATATACCTGAGTGGAGATAATGCACTATATAATATTCCTGAGTGGAGATAATGCATTATATGATATTCCTAATTTAAGATAGTGCATTATATAATATTCCTCAGTGGAGATAATGCATTATATAATATTCCTGCGAGGAGATAGTGTCCATATGGTAGTACTCAGAAATGGATGATAATAATACAAATGGAACATATTAAGGTAACATTATAAATAACATAGACAAAAAGAACATAACTTAGTTCATCACATTGTTTGCACACATTTTTCCGGGAATGAAATGAAGGCACATGTAAGCTGTGTTGTTGTAAAGTTCCATTATTTGAAAAAAACTTAGGAAAACACAATCTGTATAAAAAAAATATATTTTAAATGAAACTCTTAGAAATACAATATCATTAGACCGTTGACTTAATTACTGCAATACCTTTCAGAATACATCATTAACACATCATTAGACTGTTAACTTAATGACTGCAATACCTTTCAGAATACATTACTGAGACATCATTCTTAAACTACGTCTGATTTCTTTCATAAGGCAACTTTCTTATTAATGTCTCAATATAATAATAGAAATCGCTCTGTGTACGTATCTTGCAGTTGACCCAATCTCCTATACAATAAGAGAAGGCGGTCTGTGTACGTATCTTGCAGTTGACCCAATCATATAATAAGAGAGTCGCTCTGTGGTTGTATCTTGCAGTTGTCCCAATCAGCTATATAATAAGAGAAGTCGCTCTGTGGTTGTATCTTGCAGTTGTCCCAATCTCCTATATAATAAGAGAAGGCGGTCTGTGTACGTATCTTGCAGTTGACCCAATCTCCTATAAATAGAAGAAAGCGGTCTGTGTACGTATCTTGCAGTTGTCCCAATCTCCTATACAATAAGAGAAGGCGGTCTGTGTACGTATCTTGCAGTTGACCCAATCTCCTATACAAAGAGAAGTCGCTCTGTGTACGTATCTTGCAGTTGACCCAATCTCCTATACAAAAAGAGAAGTCGCTCTGTGGTTGTATCTTGCAGTTGACCCAATCTCCTATATAATAAGAGAAGTCGCTCTGTGGTTGTATCTTGCAGTTGTCCCAATCAGCTATATAATAAGAGAAGTCGCTCTGTGGTTGTATCTTGCAGTTGACCCAATCTCCTATACAAAGAGAAGTCGCTCTGTGTACGTATCTTGCAGTTGACCCAATCTCCTATACAATAAGAGAAGGCGGTCTGTGTACGTATCTTGCAGTTGACCCAATCTCCTATACAAAAAGTCGCTCTGTGGTTGTATCTTGCAGTCGTCCCAATCTCCTATATAATAAGAGAAGTCGCTCTGTGGTTGTATCTTGCAGTTGACCCAATCTCCTATATAATAAGAGAAGGCGGTCTGTGATTGTATCTTGCAGTTGACCCAATCTCCTATACAAAAAGAGAAGTCGCTCTGTGGTTGTATCTTGCAGTCGTCCCAATCTCCTATATAATAGAGAGTCGCTCTGTGGTTGTTTCTTGCAGTTGTCCCAATCTCCTATACAATAAGAGAAGGCGGTATGTGATTGTATCTTGCAGTTGTCCCAATCTCCTATACAATAAGAGAATGCGTTCTGTGGTTGTATCTTGCAGTCGTCTCAATCTCCTATACAGTAAGAGAAGGCGGTCTGTGGTTGTATCTTGCAGTTTTCATTTCACTATCGGCCGCCATATTCAAATTTTGAATTCTTATGTATAGTCTGATCTAACCTAAACAGACATGCAATCTTATTTTGTGTATGGGAATTAGAGCTGGAATTTCTCGGAATCGGGGTGGGGGTCCAAAGACGAGGGACTGAGTTCGGGGAATGAGGAGTTGGTAAGATGAGGGTAAGAGTAGTGTGATTGGAGCCTCCGGGGAATGAGGAGTTGGTAAGATGGGGGTAAGAGTAGTGTGATTGGAGCCTCCGGGGAATGAGGAGTTGGTAAGATGAGGGTAAGAGTAGTGTGATTGGAGCCTCCGGGGAATGGGGGGTTGGTAAGATGAGGGTAAGAGTAATGTGATTGGAGCATCCGGGGAAGGGGGGAGATGGCGGTTAACGGACTGGAAGCCTGGGAGGGGTGCCCATGACTGGAGGTATGTATAAATGAACTATAGGGCCGAACTTGGAGGGTGGGTGCATTTATTGTACAAACAACTTGCCAATTTATTTATTTAATACTTATCTTCAAAGATTTATGGAAAGAAGATCTCTACAGTGGGTCAATGATTATGCGTGTGGGGTTTGTGTGCACGCGCGAGTAAGTGTGAGATACAGAGTTTTGGTGAGTTAAAATTGTATTCACATTTATGGATATTTTTATGTAAATCATTTATAAATTTTCATTTATCAGACCAAGGTTAAAATTTTTCTTGATTGTGTATTCGTATATTTAGCTTGACTTGTTCCCTGAACGAACCAATGAATGCATAGCAAACCTAATGAAGTTTTATGCTTGTAATTTTAACTGACAACTTAACGAATCCAATTATTATTTGTACCTATCAGTAATAGCCATGAGTACTAATAGTGGCACCACCGTACTTCTACCACTTCCCCCCCCACATACACACACAGAAATATTTTCCCTTCTTCCCACCCCACCCGCCTCCATCGTCTCATGTTTGCCTTTCAGGTTAACAGCCGTGAGTGTTGATATTTATGTTGTGAGTGGCTCACAACGGCCTTCACCTTCGACTGCACGCGCAAACACCAACCCACCTTTATATCGCACACACACACACACATACACGCTGACACACGAGTATATAGAAAGATCTGCAGATGAGTACATCTTCTAGATGACTTCAGGAGATACAACACACAGAATATCTAGGTCACGTTGTGCCGGCTGTGTACCTGCTCTATCTCGGTAGACCATCACGATAGTTAATACGATTGTTCTACCTACACGTTTTCATAACTTTTTTCAAAACTTTTATTCTTGTCTGTCTTTGATTTATTCCATTACATATGTGGCTATTGAACATCACACAGATGTTCAATAAATCATTGCACAAGATGTGCGCCAAATCATTACACAGATATCCAATAGATAATTACTAATTTCCCAGTAAATCATTACAAAGATGTCCGATAAATCGTTTCACACGGATGTCTAGTAAATCATTACACGACGTCCATAAATCAGTATATACAGACGTCCAAAGAATCATTACACAGATGTCTAGTAAATCATTACACAGATGTCTAGTAAATCATTATACAGATTTCTAGTAAATCAGTGGTACCCCAACCCCAGGCCGCGGACCGGTATCGGTCCGTGGAACAAATAGACCGCCCAAGAAACATCAAATTATTTTCTGAGCTATGCCTATATTATTTATTTATCTCTTGACTGTGCGACTTTCCATGGACGATAAATAATGAACACTCCCCACCCCCGCGGGTCGCGGTGAAATTATCCAACGCTGACCGGTCCGTGCCGAGAAAATGGTCGGGGACCACTGTAAATCATTACACAAGATGAACGATGAATATAATCAGACAGATGTCTCACTTGTTAGTGTATAGAAATGAGCGTACAACTTGGAATATGTCACACGTAATTTGATCCATTGATTGCTGGATATTTTTACATAAACTTCTTGTTGTATAATATGTCTAGTTTGTGCAATGTAATCAAGTAATGTATATAATGAGGTCATATAGTTTCTATATGGTCTGCATCAAATGAGGTCATATAGTTTCTATATGGTCTGCATCTAATGAGGTAATGTTGTCTCTATATAGTCTGCATCTAATGAGGTAATGTTGTCTCTATATAGTCTGCATCTAATGAGGTAATGTTGTCTCTATATAGTCTGCATCTAATGAGGTAATGTTGTCTATATAATCTGCATCTAATGAGGTAATGTTGTCTCTATATAATCTGCATCTAATGAGGTAATTTGCTCGTTCATTACACTTCATTGTAATACTTCAAGTTTAAATTATTTTAAAATGTAAATAAAAATAAAGAACAATTGCAACAAAACAAAACAAAAATTTTGTGAATTGAGTCATTGAATTCTAAACTGTAAGACAACTAGTCTCAGTCTGTGATTCTAATGAGATGTTTGACTCAGATTTCTTCCACTTCTTCGGAGAGGAACTGAGAAAAACAAAATGATATATTTTGTTTGGTTTATGACCCAAATGTGTTTAAAAATAAGTAATTAATGAGTTTTATTGAAAATTTCACTGACTAGCCTCCTCGGTCAAAAAAATTTGTTGATTATGTCACTGACTAGCCTTCTCAGTCAATGAGTTCTATTGATTATGTCACTGACTAGCCTTCTCGGTCAATGAGTTTATTGATTATGTCACTGACTAGCCTTCTCGGTCAATGAGTTTTAGTGATTATGACACTGACTAGCCTTCTCGGTCAATGAGTTTTATTGATTATGTCACTGACTAGCCTTCTCGGTCAATGAGTTTTATTGATTATGTCACTGACTAGTCATCCTCACGTTAGTTTGTTGTTTAATTAAGTCACCCAAGTGATTTATAAATAATGTTGTCCTTGAGTTTAATAAATTTAATTATCCACAGGTTTTATAAATAATATTATCCAATGATTCTGTTCTCTTGATATTCTTAAATTGTGAAGCACGTGATAACGTTATCTTGTACTAAAAACTTGATATCAAGACATGGCTGGGTGTGTCATTAAAGATGGGACTGATAAACTTGATATCAAGACATGGCTGGAAGTCATTAAAGATGGGACTGATAAACTTGATATCAAGACATGGCTGGGTGTCATTAAAGATGGCACTGATAAACTTGATATCAAGACATGGCTGGATGTTTAAAGAGGCACTGATAAACTTGATATCAAGACATGGCTGGATGTCATTTAAGATGGCACTAATAAACTTGATATCAAGACATGGCTGGATGTCATTAAAGATGGCACTGAAAACTTGATATCAAGACATGGCTGGATGTCATTAAAGATGACACTGATAAACTTGATATCAAGACATGGCTGGATGTCATTAAAGATGACACTGATAAACTTATATCAAGACATGGCTGGGTGTCATTAAAGATGGCACTAATAAACTTGATATCAAGACATGGCTGGATGCCATTAAAGATGGCACTGGTAACTTGATATCAAGACATGGCTGGATGTCATTAAAGATGGCACTGATAAACGTGATATCAAGAAGACATGGCTGGATATCATTAAAGATGGCACTAATAAACTTGATATCAAGACATGGCTGGATGTCATTAAAGATGGCACTGATAAACTTGATATAAAGACATGGCTGGATGTCATTAAAGATGACACTGATAAACGTGATATCAAGCCATTGCTGGATGTCATTAAAGATGGCACTGATAAATTTGATATCAAGACATGGCTGGATGTCATTAAAGATGGCACTGATAAACTTGATATCAAGACATGGCTGGATGTCATTAAAGATGGCACTGATAAACTTGATATCATAACATGGCTGGACATTAAAGATGGCACTGATAAACTTGATATCAAGACATGGCTGGATGTCATTAAAGATGGCACTGATAAACGTGATATCAAGACATGGCTGGATGTCATTAAAGATGGCACTGATAAACGTGATATCAAGACATGGCTGGATGTCATTAAAGATGGCACTGATAAATCTTACAGTTAATTGTTATTGTGCTTCGTCGTAGCGAAAAAATACTTTTTAATCAACTACATCTGTAGGCCAGCATCTGGTGATTTAATTGATTCCCATCCTGGACAATATCTGTTACATAATCAGCTCTTCACAAACCATGTTACCTGTGTATGGCATGGGCTGGATCATTAGTTCAATCTGATCGTGTTATTTAATGTTCAGTTCAGTGGCCGGCATACACACACATATTTTACTGACATACTTTTTGAGAATTGTAGTGGCGATAATTGTTTAGGGAACTTTCCAGTTCGACACTTACTCTCTAAACATAGACACTTCTGTTCTCTAGACAAAGACACTTCTGTTCTCTAGACAAAGACACTTCTGTTCTCTAGACAAATACACTTCTATTCTCTAGACATAGACACTTCTATTCTCTAGACAAAGACCTTCTATTCTCTAGACAAAGACACTTCTGTTATCTAGGCATAGACACTTCTGTTATCTAGGCATAGACACTTCTATTCTCTAGACATAGACACTTCTATTCTCTAGACATAGACACTTCTATTCTCTAGACATAGACACTTCTATTTTCTAGAGATAGACACTTCTGTTCTCTAGACATAGACACTTCTATTCTCTAGACATAGACACTTCTATTCTTCTAGACATAGACACTTCTATTCTCTAGACATAGACACTTCTATTCTCTAGACAAAGACACTTCTGTTCTCTAGACATAGACACTTCTATTCTCTAGACATAGACACTTCTATTCTCTAGACATAAACACTTCTATTCTCTAGACTTAGACACTTCTATTCTCTAGACATAGACACTTCTATTCTCTAGACATAGACACTTCTATTCTCTAGACATAAACACTTCTATTCTCTAGACTTAGACACTTCTTCTGTACAGACATTTCTGTTCACTAGAGCCAAAATTTACCTTTTCTTCAAATTATTTTGGCATAAGAAGTATTTCTCTATCCCTGAATATTATGTATCATGAGTTTGGATGATTTTACACGTTCATTTCTCTAATCCCACACTTATCTTGCATAAAGTATGTATTTAAATAATGTTACATTTTGGATAAGTAAAGGAACATTTCACCATAACCCATACTTGTTAGGTAATCATATGGATACATCAGGGCCCAGACAAATGCTTGGATTACCCGAATCTGACCATCTGCTGCCAGGAGGCCACTGAGGAATGACCTGCGTACATCTAAAGACATTCAGTACAAAACTATCCAGTTGAGTTATCTGTGTGCATACAAAACTATCAAGTTCAGTTATCTGTGTCACATACAAAACTATCCAGTTCAGTTATCTGTGTCACATATAAAACTATCAAGTTCAGTTATCTGTGCCACATACAAAGCTATCCAGTCAGTTATCTGTGTCACATACAAAACTATCAAGTTCAGTTATCTTTGCCACATACAAAACTACCCAGTTCAGTTATCTTTGCCACATACAAAACTACCCAGTTCAGTTATCTTTGCCACATACAAAACTATCAAGTTCAGTTATCTGTGTCACATACAAAACTATCAAGTTCAGTTATCTGTGTCACATACAAAACTATCCAGTTCAGTTATCTGTGTCAGATATCTCTACTCCACCGTCCACTTCAATGTTGTCAGAAACTAAAATTCTTCAGTTATGGTCATTTTATTTCAGGGTGAACAACTAT
This sequence comes from Bulinus truncatus, assembly GCA_021962125.1. Classification (NCBI taxonomy): domain Eukaryota; kingdom Metazoa; phylum Mollusca; class Gastropoda; family Planorbidae; genus Bulinus; species Bulinus truncatus. The sequence goes on along the minus strand of JAGDYQ010000001.1, from coordinate 34,652,014 downwards.
GCAGGCCAATCATAAATACACGACAATAGCTATGTTATTTACGAAATGCAAGTCAGCGAAGGATTTCGAAGTTAACAGTTGTACATTTGAAACTGGTGCTAAATATCTGCCCAGATAAACAGAACAAAAGTAGTAGCTAACATTTACGTCATGTAACAAATACTTGTCAGATATGTTGAGAGAACAAATATGGTGACCGATTTTTTCAACGTCTTGTCTCCCTTTGATGAGTGCCCAATAACAACAAGTTAGGGAGAAGTTTGTCTCAATGATGTGACCTTTGACTTTTTCATGGCATCCTGAAATCTCTGAGAATAGAAGGAAAAAGAGATCGTGATAAAGTTTTGTTTTGTTGTACTCGACTACCGGTACTCGTCTTCACCCTGGGTTTAACTTTATTTCACCTTTTAAATTGATTTTGAATATGTTTATTTTTAATTCATTGGATGATCTTTACTTAATTACTGGATGATCTTTACTTTAATTCATTGGATCATCTTTACTTTAATTCATTGGATCATCTTTACTTTAATTCATTGGATCATCTTTACTTTAAGTCAATGGATCATCTTTACTTTCTTTTCAGAAGATGATCTTTACTTTATAATCAGAAGATGATCTTTACTTTATAATCAGAAGATTATCTGTACTTCCTAATCAGAAGATGATATTTACTTCCTAATCAGAAAATGATCTTTTCTTTCAATCAGAATATGATTTTATTTCATAATGAGAAGATCATCTTCACTTCTTAATCAGATGATCTTTGCAAATAGAAGATGATCTTTACTTCCTAATCAAAAGAAATAAGTTTTTCGTTGAAGATAAAAAAACACTTGGGTAAAATAGCGTGTGTATGAAAGGTTGGACTAAGTTTGGTTTGACCTGTGATGGGACTTAGTTTGGTTTGACCTGTAATGGGACTTAGTTTGGCTTGATCTGTGATGGGACTTAGTTTGGCTTGATCTGTGATGGGACTTAGTAGTTTGGTTTGACCTGTGATGGGACTTAGTTTGGTTTGATCTGTGATGGGACTTAGTTTGGTTTGATCTGTGATGGGACTAAGTTTGGTTTGATCTGTGATGGGAATTAGTTTGGTTTGACCTGTGATGGGAATTAGTTTGGTTTTATCTGTGATGAGACTAAGTTTGGTTTGATCTGTGATGGGACTAAGTTTGGTTTGATCTGTGATGGAATTAGTTTGGTTTGATCTGTGATGGGAATTAGTTTGGTTTATCTGTGATGGGAATTAGTTTGGTTTGATCTGTGATGGGAATTAGTTTGGTTTTATCTGTGATGGGAATTAGTTTGGTTTGACCTGTGATGGGAATTAGTTGGTTTTATCTGTGATGAGACTAAGTTTGGTTTGATCTGTGATGGGACTAAGTTTGGTTTGATCTGTGATGGGAATTAGTTTGGTTTGATCTGTGATGGGAATTAATGAGACTAAGTTTGGTTTGATCTGTGATGGGACTAAGTTTGGTTTGATCTGTGATGAGACTAAGTTTGGTTTGATCTGTGATGGGACTAAGTTTGGTTTGATCTGTGATGGGACTAAGTTTGGTTTGATCTGTGATGGGACTAAGTTTGGTTTGATCTGTGATGAGAATAAGTTTGGTTTGATCTGTGATGGGACTAAGTTTGGTTTGATCTGTGATGGGACTAAGTTTGGTTTGATCTGTGATGGGACTAAGTTTTGTTTGATCTGTGATGGGACTAAGTTTGGTTTGACCTGTGATGGGCACATATATATTTAGATGAAAACTAATTACAGCTATTACATACTATTAAAAAACAAGGCATTAACAGAATTTGTTTTCGAAAACTTTTACAGAATATACATGTTGTATGTCTAACACTGACATAAATATTATTACATATGCATTCTAATTCGTTGTATGTGTGTGTGTGTGTCATCTATAGACTATGTTCACCTATATTTTGTTCAAGTGTGTGTGTGTCATCTATAGACTATGTTCACCTATATTTTGTTCAAGTGTGTGTGTGTCATCTATAGACTATGTTCACCTATATTTTGTTCAAGTGTGTGTGTCATCTATAGACTATGTTCACCTATATTTTGTTCAAGTGTGTGTGTTATCATTATAGACTATGTTCACCTATATTTTGTTCAAGTGTGTGTGTCATCTATAGACTATGTTCACCTATATTTTGTTCAAGTGTGTGTGTGCGTCATCTATAGACTATGTTCATATATTTTGTTCAAGTGTGTGTATGTCATCTATAGACTATGTTCACCTATATTTTGTTCAGTGTGTGTGTGTCATCTATAGACTATGTTCACCTATATTTTGTTCAAGTGTGTGTGTGTCATCTATAGACTATGTTCACCTATTTTGTTCAGAGTGTGTGTGTGCGTCATCTATAGACTATGTTCACCTATATTTTGTTCAAGTGTTGTGTGTGCGTCATCTATCGACTATGTTCACCTATATTTTGTTCAAGTGTGTGTGTGCGTCATCTATAGACTATGTTCACCTATATTTTGTTCAAGTGTGCGTCATCTATCGACTATGTTCACCTATATTTTGTTCAAGTGTGTGTGTGCGTCATCTATAGACTATGTTCCCTATATTTTGTTCAAGTGTGTGTGTGCGTCATCTATAGACTATGTTCACCTATATTTTGTTCAAGTGTGTGTGTGCGTCATCTATATAGACTATGTTCACCTATATTTTGTTCAAGTGTGTGTGTGTCATCTATAGACTACGTTCACCTATATTTTGTTCAAGCGTGTGGGCGATACATTATTGTTCGGTAAATACTTTTTTTATTGTTGCACACCGAGTTATCGCTCTTGTTGTTAAAGGTATTGTTAGTTTCGTATTAATTTGATTTTAAACCAGTATAGTTTGATTGATTTTAAACTTACTAAAGTTTGATTGATTTTTAACTTACTAAAGTTTGATTGATTTTAAACTAAGTATAGTTTAACTGATTTTAAACTAAGTATAGTTTCATTGGTTTAGCACTAATTATAGTTTGATTAATTTAAAAAAGTATAGTTTAGTTTGACAGACTTTTCTTTTTTTATACTTATTTTGAATCATTCTGTTCAGTGCATCGTTGCTGCTGTTTTATATCATCATGGTCGACTGTATGTTGTAAGGAATCATTTTGTGAAGTAAATTTATTCAATAATATACTTTGTTTTAACAGATGTTAATTATGTTATATGTAAATATAATGAAGATTATATTTTCTTTTACTTTAGATGAACTTTTTCATCTCCAAGGAAAAAATAAATTGGAGGACCAGATCAATGAATTAACGGATTATTTCAACTAATCCAGTACCAGATCAATGAATTAACGGATTTTTTAACAATCCAGTACCAATAATCTAGATGAGTGCCCCGGTCACCCCCAGAGGGCAGCAGCTCCAACAGTGGGACTACTCTAAAGCCCTACTTGAGAAGAAAGAAATCTTCACTGGGTGAAACAAAGATTGCTGTGTTGGGTATGGCTGGTGTTGGCAAAAGTGGTCAGTACTTTCAACCATAATATATGTTTGTTTATTATTACTACTAAATAAAATGTCTCTTATTTCATTTCAACTCTCCATTCATCTGCTCTTGGTCAGGTGGGTGGATAGTTAGGTAGGTGGGTGGGTGGGTGGATAGTTTGGTAGGTGGGTGGGTTGGTAAGTAAGTTGGTAGTTAGATAGACTAGGTCTGTGGTTCCCAAACTTTTTTGACCCATGAACCCATTTTATAGTCAAAACTTGCCAACGGACCCCTAGTGAAAAAGCTACATAAATGCATAGTATAAAAGTATAAAATTTAAAAAAAACACATTTTGTTGAAGAAGTATTTATTGAAATTATAAAATTTGTTTGAAATAAAATAATACAAAAAATGATGACTTGGATGAATTTGGTGAGATGAGTGTACACTAGGGTGGCCCAAAAAACTCAACTTTCACCTACAGAGCAAGACACCCTCTAACATTTTCCTTATATCAAACCTTTAATTAGGGCAGAGTTTCAGCCTCTTGTGCCAACTGGTGATGCTCAACGACCATGGATTTTCAAAATTTCATCGAATATTGCAGAACTTTAATGTAATTTACATTTTGTATATTTACTTACTGTATCATGTTATTTGTGTTAAATTTTACTTACTTAGGGTTGGCTGTTTAACTATTCTGTTTCGTAACTTCCTGTTGATGATGACTGTGCATTTGCAAGCAGTTTTCTTGATGATGAAACTGAATATGTCGATGAGTATATACCGACCAAAATTAGCAAATCAGGTAAACAAGATAACTCATATAAAAAAACCTCTCAAGATCAATTGTTCAATCCAAGTGCAACAAGTGCCTTTGACCGTAATAAAACATCTGATCGTGAAGCTGTTTGACTACTTATTCCTATTGCTGCAGCCCTTGGTCATGATCCAAATGCACTTTCTATTTCACGTAGCACTATTTAACGAGCGCAGTCAAGTGCTAGGCGTGAAATTTCTAAAGCAATGAAAGATAATTTTGAGCCAACTTGCCCATTAGTAATCCATTTGGATGCAAAGATACTTCCAGCAATATTTTGGGAGGGCTCAGTTGACAGGCTACCAGTTTTAGTTTCAGGTGATGGACAAACTGTTAGGTGAGCTCTGGAACTGGTGAGAATGTTCACAAACTGTTGGTGAGTGGCAGCTGGTTGAGGAGGTTCAGGCTATGTACTTTGACACAACCTCAGTAAATACCGACAGAATAAATGGAGTATGTGTTGGTCTTGAAAACAGGCTAGGTCGTGAACTTCATTGGTTAGCCTGTCGTCATCGTGTAATGGAGATCATCTTGTCAAAGGTTTTCACTATCTGCTTTGGACCTTCAAACTCCCCAGATATATCGCTTTTCAAATGAATCAAAGCTGTTGGAGTGTCATCACCAGGCAGATTTTTCAGAATTCCAGGTGACACCTGAAGCTTCCAGTTTATCACGTGCAACCATTGCAGTCTTGACCAAAGAGCACCTAAAGGAATAAGTCAGAGATGATTACATGGATTTATTTCAGTTGACTCTGATTGTTTTGAGACATCCACCGAGAGAAGTCCAGTGGAGGACTCCAGGACCAGTACATCGTGCTCGCTGGATGGCAAAATTAATTTAAGCCATGAAAATAAATCTCTTCCACAACTAAACAGATGTATTAAAGCTTACAAAGAAGCCCAAGTTGAGCTCTTTGTAGTTTGGTGCACTAATTTACACCAAGAATGGGTAACTGGTCCTCGTGCAACTGAAGCTCCATCCAGTGATTTACAGCTGTGGACTGATCTCAGCAGTTACTAGATCATCGATCCTGACATCAGTTCAGATGCAAGAAAAGTCCTAGAAAATCATCTCTGTATCTTTCAGATGAGCTTGTTGGATTAGCCTTGTTCTCAGATCCTCTGACAGCAGCTGCAATGATGGGGATTGTGCAGGGAATCACCAGTGAAGCTGGCAAACGAAAAGTGCGTGGAGATCCATCAATTCTAAAGAAACCAGATGTATGTTTAGGTGACTTTGCAACTACCAGATCGGGAACCTTCTTGCTGCTATAACAATGACAGTGCATTTCTTGATTGAACAGTATCGATATGGCCAGACACGATTGAAGTCATTACGTTGTGGAAGACACTACAGAGCGAGTGGTGAAGCTTTTTGAAGTAAGACAATACACTGCATTAAAGACAAGAAGAAAAACAATTCTTATTGCAAGTTGTGGAAGCAAACCGCAAGGCTGTTCCAACACAAGTCACCAAAAAATCTGCTGTTCAGGCCTTAATGTCAGAATGACAATAACATTCACTGATAATGTATGCTTTGTGACTTAATTTTGAGTAGGTTAAATTTTTAAGTTTTTGATGGAATAGCACAATTTGACCTTTTAATTGTGACAAATGTCAATAGCCATATGTTTAAGCTAGATGGTTAATTGGCAAAAATGTTGAACCATGGAGTCGCTAGGAATTTTTCCAGAGGGGGAAGGCTTGACTACAGGCACAAGCATGTTCCGATTTTAATTTTTTTATTTTGGCCTTCTGTACTTGATTTGTCCTTCGAAAATGTTTTGGCATTCAGGTTGTTTTTTATAATCTCAACTCTTGTTAGTTTATAATCGTCTGCCACTGAGTGAATTTTTAAATTTATCCTAAATTAATATGAAAAGATGGATATCAGAGAACAAATGTACAGGCTCAATAAAACGAAAAGTAGAGAAATCGCGGGATTCCGAAAAGTCGTTATTAGAAGATTTTAGGGCGTCTGCAGCATCTGAATTATCACATGCATTGAGGACAACAGTACAAGTTCAACAGCCAGACACAACTGAAAAAACTATTTCTAATTTGATTGCTTTCACTTCTTCATTTCCTAAATTGGATATTGGAAGGTATGTCTTGACATACGACCTTTCAAATGAGTTGAAATTGCTGCTGATCCTTGATTGTTCGGCTTCTGATAAATATGACTTTAGAGCTGACAGAGGTGGAAACAGAGGCTTTAGAAATGCTTGTTATCAAACTATTCATCGTTGGTTGTATACTTGCAAATATTAAAAAGGTGGCTTTTGCAAATTGCGTGTTGTTTTCGCAAAAAGTAATTCCAGGAGTTCAGGGAGCATTAGTCATCAACCATGCCATAATTAAAAAATTTCAACGAAGATGCGTAGCCACATGCAAAGCACATGGCACAAAGACTCTTATTAAGGATTCAAGCTATTTTGTTGCACTAATGGTAGCCAAAGCAGTTTCTATAGATGAACAGTCGAACTCATCTTTTAGAAGACAAATTCAAGAAAATTTAACAAACTGGGTCCCTCCATTTCTACAATCTTTTTTGTTTGGCATTACTGATGATTGGCACATCGTGAAAAGAATCACATTCTGGTATTTTTTACGACCTGTTAGAGTTTCGTGTTGAATCTGGATATGAAGCTCTAGGTAATCATTTGTCAATTGGTTCTTGTAATATATCTCGGCAACCAGTGCCACCGAGAGGGGGCAGGGAACAATCCAGGGCCCGGCGAGTTCTAGGGCGAGTTAGGGACCCGGACTGAATAATCAACTTTTGAAAATATTATCACTAGAGGCCCGTGACAGCCTGCCAAGTTGTCAAAGAACACGATAATTACAAATTCATTAGAATTTGGATTAGAGCCCCGTAGCGTGAAAATTCTACAACAGGGGCCAAGCTATGCGGGGGTAGGCAGGAAATAAATTTTACTAAGTGAGCAAACAAGCAGAGGGCCAGTCAAAACGCAGGAGACTAGGCTCCCTGCCCCCCCCCAAGCTACGGGCCTGATTAGATATGACAAATTTTGTTGGTCAAGGATAAGACGGATGTTCTACAATGGCAAGTAAAGAAGGAGCAGTCCATTCTACATTGCAGTTCACATAAATTAAATCTTGTTGTGAACGATTTAAATAATGTGAATGCTGTACGAAACACAATAGGAAAAATTAAGTCAATTATAGTTTTTTCTGAAATTAATCATGAAGAAAACTAATAAATATGAAAGGTAAGGTTTTCGCTGAAAATGTGACAGAAATTGTTAAACAACTGGAATATTTAGAACAATCTGGAAAAAGCAAGCAAGTTGCTCATTAGTTACTTTCTGCTGTTAGAGGTTAGATTTGGGCTATTTGTTGTTTGTTTTTAGTTTTATACTTTAATGTGATAAACTTTCATTTTATTGTAACAACTTATGACATTTTTCAAAATAGAGGAGCAATGCCCGCCCCCGCCGCAATGGCTGTATCAGTGCAATTTATAATTTTATATTCTATTTTCTTAGTATAGTAACTGTTTGATACAAACCATCTTTAGAAAATTACAATAATGTAATAAGTTATATTTGCATATATAATTCTTTATATTTGATATATGTACATGTTCTTCAATGTAATAAACTTTTAAATTTTTTTAAAAATGTGGGGGGGGGGCAAATAAACTTTCAGGAATTTTTTCCAATTCCACCTTGAATACGCCCATGTGTTGAACTGTTGATATTAAAGTTATTGCTGGTTGTAATTTTAAAACATTCAACATATGCGTATTGCTTCATTTTGCTAGAATTTCGTAAAATTTGGATTTTATATTGCTCTTGAGCACCGTCTTGTAGTTGGAATTTAAAGCTAAAACTTTACCAAAACATTTCTATTAGCAGATGTAAAAAATTGGGAGGGTGTCTTGCTCTGTAGCACACATTTCATTTTTGCCATATCTAAATGAACCACCCTAGTGTACACTGTACATGTATTTATGTCCAGCTCAATGTGTGTGAGTAGTGACCGCTAATCCCCACCAGCTCTAATTTCTGGTCGGTTTATTTCTTTTTGTGTGTGTGTGATGAGGTTCATGACGTCACTGAATCCACAGTTCAACCAAATAGTAAGACGGAAAAACAGTCACCAACTTCTGTACAATAACCAATAATGCAGGATATAAAATTGGGATCTGTTTTTGAAACAAGAATTTGTGGTATCCTGGTTCCTCATTTGTGGATATTTCAATAAGCTGCTTCTGTAATAGTAAGGATTCATCTGTGTTTAGTATCTGAGTTTGGCCACACGCGACAGGGTTCAACACCCAGTCGGGAATATCCCAGTGAAGACTGTCTTCAAATCTTTGGTTCACATCAGCATGAAGAGCCGATATGTGTTGACAGTAGGCTATCAAATCTTCATCTCTATTTTTCAATTTCGAAAGATTTGGAAACTGGGTACATTCTCCTCTTCCCAAGTTTTGTTTGTACAGAAAAAGTTTTGCCACAAACGCAGACATTACGCTTTAGTTTTGATTAAATTTAATTGGTCACCTTGTAGTTTCAAATTAGTTTCGTTAAATTTGTCAAATAAATCAGTCATTTTTTAATTAATTAAATTGTGTCGCAAATCACCGTCTTTGCTTTCCAGGAATTTCAACACTGACTCATAGAGCGCATAAAATCGATTTAAACATGCACCTTTAGATAACCAACGTACTTCTGTGTGAAGTAGTAAACGATTATAGTCCTCGTCATTTTTCAAACAAAGTTGAAAAAATAATATTTCATTTAAGACATTAAGACATTCCTTCTGATTCTATGAACTTCTTTAATGACATAATCTAGTGATCCATACAAATAAAAATGGATAACAATTTAACTATTTTACATTACACCGTGCGCTAACCCCGGAAGTTGTTCAGGGACCCCCAAATGAATATTAATTTTCCACGGACCCCTGAATGATACCGGGGACCCCTGGTCCGTAGGTAGCACTTTGGGAACCTCTGTCACTAAGTAGACAGATAGATAGATGATAGATAGGGACAGACTAGATATAGGATAGAGAGATATATTACGTAGGTAGGAAGTTAAGTTGGTATGTAGGTTAACAGGAAAATATGTAAGTAGGAAGGTAAATAGGTTGGTATGTAAATATGATGTAGGTAGGTAAGTAGGTAGTTAGCTAAGATTATGTAGTTAGATAGATAGATAGACAGACAGACAGAAAGACAGACAGACAGACAGACAGACAGACAGATAGATAGATAGATAGATAGATAGATAGATAGATAGATAGATAGATAGATAGATAGATAGATAGATAGATAGATAGATAGATAGATAGATAGATAGATAGATAGATAGATAGATAGATAGATAGATAGATAGATAGATAGATAGATAGATAGATAGATAGATAGATAGATAGATAGATAGATAGATAGATAGATAGATAGATAGATAGATAGATAGATAGATAGATAGATAGATAGATAGATAGATAGACAAAATGAAGAAAACGATTCTGCATTTCCCTGAAAAAAAAAAAAATGACATCATTTATTTGAAATGTTTGTTTTGTTTTTAAACAAAACTTTGTATTTTGATTTTAAATCTCGATCCATTACGAGGCCATAGTTTAATTTGTTCCATTGTTTGTGTTTAGATGATAGCTCTAGTTAGATATTGAACCCACTGGATAATTTGTTGCTGTTGTGTATAGTGCAGTTGTGTAGAGTGTTGTTGTGTATAGGGCTGTTGTGTATAGTGCTGTTATGTATAGTACTGTTGTGTATAGTGCTGTTGTGTAGAGTCTGTTGTGTAGTGCTGTTGTGTATAGTGCTGTTGTGTAGAGTGCTGTTGTGTATAGTGATGTTGTGTAGAGTGTTGTTGTGTATAGTGCTGTTGTGTAGAGTGTTGTTGTGTATAGGGCTGTTGTGTAGAGTGTTGTTGTGTAGAGTGCTGTTGTGTAGAGTGCTGTTGTGTATAGTGATGTTGTGTAGAGTGTTGTTGTGTATAGGGCTGTTGTGTATAGTGCTGTTGTGTATAGTGCTGTTGTGTATAGTCCTCTTTCTACACCCGCACATGTTTTAGTTTGCAATGGCCATGAATGCACCCCGGGGGCAGGGGCATAGATAATTGGAAGCGCAGGAGCTAGACGCCAGTTGGGCTAACAGCCTAACAGCTATCGAGTCAATCTGTTTCCCCCACCCCTGGTATACCTAGTAGCTGAACTATGTAATGAGCATGCATGCAATCATAAAAAGCAATAATAACATTTAATAATTTCATAGGGAAGCCATTCATTCTAATTTTTAAACATCTCAGAAATAATCCACATGTGAATTTCAGTGATCATCTTTATTGTCGAAACCAGTACTGGGAAAAGGGGAGGGTGTTCAGGTTTTTTTTTTTTTGGGGGGGGATACGGTTGATATCCTACTGCGTCAATCGGTGAGTAAAAAGTAGTTACCTAAATTAGCCCACCTGTTAGAAAGTTTCAAGCAGCACATGCAAGCCTCTATTAAATTTTTTCAACACATGAAAGCATATTTCAAGTTTTTATTTGAAATTGAGTAAGTTACGGTGTGGGACAGTGTGGGTGGGGTGTCGGTTTTACTCCTGGCTCACATAAAGTAATTTACATTCAGAAAACAGCGGATTTAAAATTGTAAACACAAATAGTCAAGCACCTGTTACAAGTAAAAGTTGTTGGGCCTTTAAATGAGAAATATCTCACTAACCTCTCACTGACCTCTCACTGACCTCTCACTGACCTCTAACTGACCTCTCACTGACCTCTCACTGACCTCTCACCGACCTCTCACTGACCTCTCACTGACCTCTCACCGACCTCTCACTGACCTCTCACTGACCTCTCACTGACCTCTCACCGACCTCTCACTAATCTCTCACTGACCACTATACACATATGTTCCCTTATACGATATTCATTTATATGATTTGTCCTGTGTTTCCTTTCACGATATGTCTATGTTCAGTTATACGATACACCTATGTTCTGTAACATATATTCTGTTATGCGCTTTGTTCATGTTCCCATTCTCGATGTGTCTTTGATACAATCTACCTACCTTCTATTAATTGATATATTTATGTGGCTTTAATGGTAAAGTCTATTTTCACTGAGACAATGATTGTCTGTCTCCTCACACAATGTTCCCTTGAACTACGTGTAAATATTCCACAACCGTGTCGCACAATATCCACACTTGTGCAGTAATGTGTTTTCCATGCGTGTTATATGCTCACATGTGGAAAACGTTCAATTATTGCCTACCATAAATTTTACGGTCTTAAAGATTTCAATCAACATTTAGCTGGTTTGGAACTTTTAGCTGGTCTGGCTACAGAACGAAGACAAAAAAATAAAACTAACTTGTTCGTTTTTCTTGTAACAGCTTTATGTTGTCCACAAAATATGCAGTTCTATAACATAATTACTTAATTAGAGTTATTAGCTGACTGTTGGATTTAATTAATAATAGCCTCTCCCCTTACACACACAGACAGACAGATTGACAGATTGAAAGATAGACTTGAATATAGGTAGGTAGTGAAAAAGACGGCTGAATAGACAGACTGACAGAAAAATAGGTGAGAAGAATGGCAAAAGAAGATAGATAGATAGATAGATAGATAGATAGATAGATAGATAGATAGATAGATAGATAGATAGATAGATAGATAGATAGATAGATAGATAGATAGAAAGATAGATAGATAGATAGATAGATAGATAGATAGATAGATAGATAGATAGATAGATAGATAGATAGATAGATAGATAGATAGATAGATAGATAGATCATAGATACATAGATAGATAGATATGTGAGTAGGTATGCGGATGTGTGGGTTGGTAGGAAGATATACATGTAGGCAGTTAGTCAGGTAGGAAGGTATACATGTAGGCAGCTAGGTATGTAGGAAGGAATACATGTAGGCAGTTAGTCAGGTAGGAAGGTATACATTAGGCAGGTAGGTATGCATGTAGGCAGTTAGTCAGGTAGGAAGGTATACATTAGGCAGGTGAAAGGTATCTAGGCAGGTAGGAAGGTATACATGTAGGTAGGCAGGTAGGAAGGTATACATGTAGGCAGGTGGAAGGTATACATGTAGGTAGGTAGGCAGGTAGGAATGCATACATGTAGGCAGGTAGGAAGGTATACATGTAGGCAGGTAAGAGGTATACATGTAGGCAGGTAGGAAGGTATACATGTGAGCAGGTAGGAAGGTATACATGTAGGCAGGTAGGAAGGTATACATGTAGCAGGTAGGATATACCTGTAGGCAGGTAGGAAGGTATACATGTAGGTAGGTAGGAAGGTATACATGTAGTGGTAGGAAGGTATACATGTAGGTAGGTAGGCAGGTAGGAAGGCATGCATTTAGGCAGGTAGGAAGGTATACATTAGGCAGGTAGGAAGGTATACATGTAGGCAGTGAGTCAGGTAGGAAGGTATACATGTAGGCAGGTAGGAAGGTATACATGTAGGTAGGTAGGAAGGTATAACTGTAGCAGGTAGGATGGTATACATGTGAGGTAGGAAGGTATACATGCAGGTAGGTAGGCAGGTAGGAAGGCATACATTTAGGCAGGTAGGAAGGTATACATTACAGGTAGGAAGGTATACATGTAGGCAGTGAGTCAGGTCAGGAAGGTATACATGTAGGCAGGTAGGAAGGTACTACCTGTACCAGGCAGGCGGAGTAGGAAGGTATACATGTAGGTAGGTAGGAAGGTACCTGTAGGCAGGATTGGTATACATGTAGGTAGGTAGGCAGGTAGGAAGGTATACATGTAGGCAGGTGGGTATACATGTAGGTAGGCAGTGAGTCAGGTAGGAAGGTATACATGTAGGCAGGAAGGTATACATGTAGGCAGGTAGGAAGGTATACATGTAGGCAGGTAGTAAGGTATACATGTAGGTAGGTAGGCAGGTAGGAAGGTATGCAGGTAGGCAGGTATACATGTAGGCAGGTAAGAAGTTATACGTGTAGGCATATAGGAAGGCATACATGTTGGCAGGTAGTAAGATATACATGTAGGTAGGTAGGCAGGTAGGAAGGTATACATGTAGGTAGGTAGTAAGGTATACATGTAGGTAGGTAGGCAGGTAGGAAGGCATACATGTAGGCAGGTAGTAAGGTATACATGTAGGCAGGTCAGAGTTATACGTGTAGGCAGATAGGAAGGCATACATGTAGGCAGGTATTAATTATACATGTAGGTAGGTAGAGAAAGGAAGATATACATGTAGGTAGGTAGGAAGGTATACATGTATGCAGGTAGGAAGGTATACATGTAGGCAGGTAGGAAGGTATACATGTAGGCAGCATGGGTATACATGTAGGCAGGTAGTAAAGTATACATGTAGGCAGGTAGGAAGGTATACATGTTGGCAGGTAAGAAGGTATGCATGTAGGCAGGTAGGAAGGTATACCTGTAGGCAGGTAGGAAGGTCTACATGTAGGTAGGTAGGAAGGTATGTAGGCAGGTAGGAATGTATACCTGTATGCAGGTAGGAAGGTATACATGTAGCTAGATAGGAAGGTATACATGTAGGTAGGTAGGTAGGTAGAAGATTGATGTTTTGTTTTCATCGTTTTTTTTTATTACAGCTTTGTGTGTGCGATTTTTAACTAAAAGATTTATCGGAGAATATGATCAAGCAAGTGGTAAGTCTATATTAGAGACTTCAAATATTTTGTTTAATTAATTGTCATCATCTATGCACTTCAGAGCAAGCATATGTCATTACGTAAGTCATTACAAATATATTATCAATATTTACAGCAATGGTAAATTCAAAAGAACTTTTAACTTATAAATTACGCTTACTATTGATTCTATTAAACGAAAAACATTTACTTATTTCGTTTTATTTTTTGCTCAATGATATCTACGTGTGTAGGGATAGACTCTTCATAAACTAAATTGTGATTGAAAAGATGAACATTATATATTTAGAACTTAGGTTCTCAGTTGATGGTACCCGTACCCCGGGGTGGGAGGGGTCACGTGTAAGGTTATGCAGGGTACAGTGACATATAATTTTCGTCCAAAACAACCAATGAGTTTGAAGAAGGTCGCCAGTTCGCTGCGTGACTCATCACTAAACCACTTGCCCAATTATCGCATTAGAAAGTTAAGCTATTTCCATAATGAAACTAAGTACATTTATTGGCGACTTAAGTGAGGGGTACCCGCGGACAAACATTAGAACTTATTTGTGGTAAGTATGAGGGGTACCTGTGGACAAACATTAGAACCCTTATTTGTGGTAAGTATGAGGGGTACCTGTGGACAAACATTAGAACCCTTATATGTGGTAAGTATGAGGGGTACCTGTGGACAAACATTAGAACCCTTATTTGTGGTAAGTATGAGGGTACCTGTGGACAAACATTAGAACCCTTATTTGTGGTAAGTATGAGGGTACCTGTGGACAAACATTAGAACCCTTATTTGTGGTAAGTATGAGGTACCCGCGGACAAACATTAGAACCCTTATTTGTGGTAAGTATGAGGGTACCCGCGGACAAACATTAGAACCCTTATTTGTGGTAAGATCGCGAAAAGGAGAGCTGCTGGTTTAGGGATGAAGAGCCGTTATGTGTTGACAGTAGGCTAGCAAATCTTCATCTCTATTTTTATTCATAATTTTATTCCTTTTTTTCTTTCATAATTTTATTTCCAATTGAATCATAACATTTTGTTATTTTGAGATCAGAAACTGTATTTGTGTAGAAACTATATTTGTGTAGAAACTATATTTGTTAGAAACTGTATTTAAGTAGAAACTGTATTTGTGTAGAAACTACATTGTAGAAACTACATGTATATTTGTGTAGATATTATATTTGTGTGTTCATATCTTTCATAGAAAACAAATACAAATGTGCAACTACGTTGGAGGAGAGTCAGTGACCTTTGAACTTCTAGATACCAGATCTGCTGTAAGCCATTGTTGTTCGTTTGTTGTTGTTGTTTTCTTCCTTGCTTTACACACTCACACACACACACACACACACATACGTACTTAAACATTACGATTCTCTTCAATTGAAATATTCTTTACAAACAAAATTTGATTGCTTCTAACCAGAATCATGCTAGACAAACTAGACCTGACCGCCTGTTAGATGTCAGTCCTGACAGATACTGTTGTCTAGAGTCATGCTAGACAAACTAGACCATCGCCTGTTAGAAGTCAGTCCTGACAGATACTGTTGTCTAGAGTCATGCTGGTCAAACTAGACCACATCCTGTTAGAAGTCAGTCCTGACAGATACTGATGCCTAGAGATGCTAGACAAACTAGACCACCGCCTGTTAGATGTCAGTCCTGACAGAAACTGTTGCCTAGAGTCATGCTAGACAAACTAGACCACCACCTGTTAGATGTCAGTCCTGACAGATACTGTTGTCTAGAATCACGCTAGACAAACTAGACCATCGCCTGTTAAGTCAGTCCTGACAGATACTGTTGCCTTGAGTCATGCTAGTCAAACTAGACCACCGCCTGTTAGAAGTCAGTCCTGACAGAAACTGTTGTCTAGAGTCATGCTAGTCAAAATAGACCACCGCCTGTTAGATGTCAGTCCTGACAGATACTGATGCCTAGAGATGCTAGACAAACTAGACCACCGCTTGTTAGAAGTCAGTCCCGACAGATACTGTTGTCTAGAGTCATGCTAGACAAACTAGACCATCGCCTTATAGAAGTCAGTCCTGGCAGATACTGCCTAGGGTCATGCTTGACAAACTAGACCACCGCCTGTTAGATGTCAGTCCTGACAGATACTGTTGCCTAGAGTTGCTAGACAAACTAGACCACCGCCTGTTAGATGTCAGTCCTGACAGATACTGTTGTCTAGAGTCATGTTAGACAAACTAGACCACCGCATGTTAGATGTCAGTCCTGACAGATACTGTTGTCTAGAGTCATGCTGACAAACTAGACCACCGCCTGTTAGAAGTCAGTCCTGACAGAAACTGTTGTCTAGAGATGCTAGACAAACTAGACCACCGTTTGCATTTGGGAAATATTCTTTGTTTTGGAATATGGGCATCTCTGAAAGATCATAAGCCGAGGTTTGACTCTACTGAGGTCTTCAAATAGTTTAATCACATACTGATACAGTTTGTATAACAGAGACGCCTCAAGATCATACAATCCCTTGGGCAAAACTATGCCCCCCACCCACAAACGGGTTAAAAGAAAATATGTACGAATTGCTATTTTTTAAAAGGCCCTGCAGTTTCTATGAATGCACGGGTTGTTTCCATTCAGTCCTGTGCACCAGTTATTTCTACTGAGTCCTGTGCACAAGTTATTTCTACTGAGTCCTGTCCACATGTTATTTCTACTGAGTCCTGTGTGTTGAAATAGTCTCACAATTATTACCTTTTTTTTAAATAATACATTTTAATATAACTAACTGCATGTGTGTATTGTAAGAGGAGTGTATATTCTGTGTGGTCAGAGTTGCAGTTATAAGTTAGATAAGCGTAGGCTATTTTATTTACATTTCACAAGATACAGAGAGAGCAAAATCGTGAGTCGTTGCTAACATTTAATTAACTTAAAATATAGTTATTAGTAGGGAGCGACCGATATGCCTTTTTACCGATAGTCCGATACCGATATTTTTCCCCAGCATTTTTGCCGATACCGATACAGATATTTTGGTATTAATGAAAGGGTGTCTTGCAGATGATTAAAAGATTATAAAAACAAAAGATTTGAAAAGACAGACCAAAAGACCGAAGTCAGAAACACAAACCATGCCTGCATAATCTCAGAAATCTGCATGTTTATTGTTTAAAATTAAACTTATGACAAACAATTTGTTGTTTTACTTTTTACTTGTTCACAAACAGAAAAGTAAGATAAATTCATGTCAAACTAAAAAAGTATTAATTAGGGCTACTTATTAAACTGCGTTAATTTGCGATTAACGCGCCAAAAAAAATTGCGATTAAAATTTTTAACGCAACACTTAAATGCGTTAATTTGACCAAATGCGGAAAGTTCACCAAATCGATAAATAACAGAATTTCACTCAACCATTTGAAGTTTAAGTTCCGTCCACTTACGCACACCTCACCCCAAGTATGTCGACTGAAGCCGCACTTATAATATATAATGAAGATGTTTTGGTTATTTAGCCCTTCGACAAGTAAACCTGCTCCCTTCTCTGTCAGTGTAAAAAGAGAAAACTTTCATTCACTAGTTAACATTATATACTGTAGTGTTCGGTGAAGGTACTATAGCGTATTGTTGTTGAACGTATAATGAACCCGTTTATAATTATAATTCTGTAGCCACGGCTATTGTATGGGATTGTGTGGGGTGGTACTTTTCCCAGCCTCCTTTTATTTACCCAACAATATCCCGGTAGAAGAAAATTTCTCGGGACCTATCCTGGGATTCAGCTATCCTGAGAGAATAACCCAGGTTCTAACCAATGTAATGTAACACCAATAAAACTTCGTATGGACGTTCAGCAATAGGCAGTTGTAAATATAGTATTAATTGAAGCCAACTTATCTTTCAACTGCCTACGATGTTAAAATCTATGTTTCGATTGTTCTGTCAATGTTTGTCAACAGCTAGGTATCATTTATTGCCTGACAAGTCTATTAATTAATTAACGCTCTGAAACTAGCGATGTCAATATGATGGAAAGGCATATTTTCGATTGTGCTTTGTATATAGCAATAAAAACATCAATAGATTTTTCTCTAAGAGTTAAACCGGCAAACACTCACGCCTGCCTCGTCCCTGATACAACTGTTGCTATAACAAAAATGAGACGAAAGAAAGAATTTTTAATGTTGACACACGAAAGAAAGAACAACAGAAGATGAAAAATGAAAGCCGACCGATCAAAATTTTGCTTTGAATTGCCATGCGGTAACATCAAAAAGTGTCATTTTACAATACAATTTCTTTTCTGTTGTTCACTAAAACACTTAACAAATAGTTGATAGTAAGATAGCAAAGCAAAATCTTCAAAAGAAGATTAAAAGTAAATTATAGATACATAAACGCTTGGCAAATTGATGCATGGGTTGACATTTAAATAATAAATCTTCATTAGGTGGAGTGCTTAAATATAAATTTTTTTAACGATAGTTCAATATCCGCGTGTGTATGCGTGTGACTTAGGTCTACACCGCTTGTGTATGCGTGTGACTTAGGTCTACACCGCTTGTGTATGTGTGACTTAAGTCTACACCGCTTGTGTATGTGTGTGACTTAAGTCTACACCGCTTGTGTATATGTGTGACTTAAGTCTACACATGTGTGTGTGTGTGACTTAAGTCTACTCCGCTTGTGTGTATGTGAGACTTAAGTCTACTCCGCTTGTGTTATGTGACTTAAGTCTATAACTCTACATTCATTTTTTTATATTTAGTGTATTTATTTTCTTTAGTTTGCAATAAATGAATTCATGTTTTACAGAAAATGTTTGCGCAGTAACCTCAGTTGATAAACTGAATTCGTTACAAGACCGAATTATGATATCAGTATGTTGATAATTGTGATGGTTAAATTAGGGCTGTACCGGAATCCGATTCCGGTTCCTGTTAACGGATTCCGGCAGTTTTAACAATTCCGATTCCGGTTCCGGTTAAATGTGCCGGATTTAAGCCGGATTTCTTTATTGTTTGAAATTTGTAAAAAATTTTTAGCCCAACATAATTTTGAAATATTTAGCGCTATACAATTAAATTAAAACAATAACTTCCTTTGCTTTTTTAAAACTACAATAACGTCGATCGCTTTTAGTTCTGTATGTAAGTAAAAAATATATTAAAAAGGAAGATTTGAATCGTATTTAGTCTAGTAGTAGAAATACGACACCTTACCTTCCGCTACTTTTGATTCAGTGTTTTCTTTAACTATATTAAGCTACAAAGTTTAACTTCTTTAAAGAGCAGACAACGATCTATTTTTGTTTGTCAATAATTTTTTCTGCAATTTTAATTTAGTGGATTTTGTCACGATTTGGATAAAATTCCTTGCATATTTAGATAAATAATTTGAAGACACATTTTTAACTTTACATTAAAGTGATATTGATGTAGGTTTTAAATGCATTTTAATTTGTTTATGGAAAATAGTCAGATAATGATTTAAAGGTAAGTATGAATGAAATAACAAGGTTTGGTGACGTCACTATGGAAAAATAAAGAAAAATAAGCTATCGGGTAGTGCCACAATATATTTATTTTTTTGAATTCATTTATTAATAAACATGTTTATTATACTTCCTAAGATATGTTACCTATTTCTTTGTCTGATTGTAATAGAAATCAAGTTAAATTAGGTAAGCTTTATTAAAATATATTTTTAAAACAAAGAACCTGTTATTTTGACAGTTATCTTTCTTAACTCAAGATCGGGGAAGGAATTTTAGTCACATTCTTCAAGACCTAAATGGTTAATACTGTTTGTTGCTATTTATAACTTAACATTTTTATTCTATTTTTCATTCTTATATCTTTTTTATGTTAGGCGAGAACTTACTAATGCGTTCGGAAGAGTTACTATTTAATTTGGTAAAATCCGGTTCCTGTTCCGATTCCGTCAGGATTCAAATATTAAATCCGATTCTGGTTCCGATTCCTGCAGGATCTAAAAATTACAATCCGGTACAGCCCTAGTTAGAATTAAAGAACATGTTAGATATTTGATGTGAGTTTCGTAGTCCGAAACTGCCACATTAATCCCATGCAAATAGATTTTCGTGAACCGAATATTTCGTTGAGTGTTCGTGATCCGAGTTTTTTACATAGAGTTTTTACTGTCTACTGTAAATCGAAGACTTCCAGAGTTAGCAGATTTGTTTGTTTTGTAAATCTAAATAAATAAATAAAGCTTCAAAACAATTCACACATTTATAAAGCTGTAATCAATGAAAAATATTTTTAATCTCACTAATTAATTAACCACAGTGTAAATCTGATACAGATGTGTCTGATATAGACAGACAGACAGTTTAAATGATAGACAGATAGACAGCCGGACGGACGGATGGATGGATGGATTTTGACATGTCTGTTATAGGAAGCAAATCATATTACAGTCCTTCTGTATTCTTTGTTAAACAAATCATATTACAGTCCTTCTGTATTCTTTATTAAACAAATCATATTACAGTCCTTCTGTATTCTTTGTTAAACAAATCATATTACAGTCCTTCTGTATTCTTTGTTAAACAAATCATATTATAGTCCTTCATTCTTTGTTCAACAAATCATATTACAGTCCTTCTGTATTCTTTGTTAAACAAATCATATTACAGTCCTTCTATTCTTTGTTAAACAAATCATATTACAGTCCTTCTGTATTCTTTGTTAAACAAATCATATTACAGTCCTTCTGTATTCTATATTGGCTCAATCTTATTACAGTTAATCCTGTTCTATGTTAAACAAATCATATTACAGTCCTTCTGTATTCTATGTTAAACAAATCATATTACAGTCCTTCTGTATTCTATGTTAAACAAATCATATTACAGTTCTTCTGTATTCTACGTTAAACAAATATTACAGCACTTCTTTATTCTGTGTTAAACAATTTCGTTTCTTGTGTTGTTTAGCTTTTGAGTCACATTTCTGTTAACAGATAATATTCCACAAGTAGAGATATTAATTATTAATGATACCATTGTCATAATTGTCTACATTTTGTTCTGATTATAATGTGTACCTTGATGGTGTTCTGAGCTGTGTTGTGAGTCATAATACTGAAGTGTGAACTAGGGGTTCCTTATGTACAGTCTATGAAAAGATCAACAGGGTCAGATGAAGTG
The DNA here is from genome assembly GCA_021962125.1 of Bulinus truncatus. Taxonomy (NCBI): domain Eukaryota; kingdom Metazoa; phylum Mollusca; class Gastropoda; family Planorbidae; genus Bulinus; species Bulinus truncatus. The sequence goes on along the minus strand of JAGDYQ010000001.1, from coordinate 34,630,886 downwards.
TGTAGTTCAACTGTTTAAGTAGCCTTGGCATTCTGTAGGATTATCTGTCAGACAGCCGCCATTGCATTCCTTACAGATGTAAGATGTAAAGACATAGCTACATTCATTCCCCAACAAATGTCACATTTTAAGCTGGCTGTAATCACGGATATCTAATTTGCCTAGTGGCAATCACGGACATCTAATTACCTAGTGTAATCACGGACATCTAATTTACCCTAGTGGCTTAATCACGGACATCTAATTTACCCTAGTGGCTGTAATCATGACATAATTTACCTAGAAAAGTTCCACTCACAGGGACGTTTATGACGAGTCCACCCGACTTCACGTCCCAGTAGACACCAATATATCATCACTGCACTATATGATTCAGTGTGTATCACACTCCATGACACTACTGGTCTTATAGTTGTCTTTTATTATTATTATTATTGTGTGTTTACCTCTTATTTTCCATAATCCACTGATGGGGTGTTGTTAAGTGGTGTTACTATTAAAACCATCCACTATATTTTTGGGGAGATGGGGCGCCTTGGTAGCGAGACGTGTCAGAAAGCAGTGTCTCAAATTACATGCAGTGGTGTCCAGCCACCTTCTTATGTTTGCCGTGGTGTTTCCATGACAACTATCAACTATAATGAGGATGAAAGAATGGCGCTAAGAAAACCGTCCCAATAGTGTTTCGTTTAGAATCTAAGTAATGTCGTACATTTGCTAAGAAAATTATTTCTTAAAAGCTAAATATCTATAAAACTGACTAGTTTAAAGGTTAAAACTTTCTTAACTTCTGTGACACGCAGTATGAGAGTCATCACTATTTGTATTTCGATACTACAGTTACACAACACAATTTTTCATTTTCGGTGTTTCTAAATTAACCTACATCAGTCTATTTTATTTTAATATTTCATTTTTAGAATGATGACATGGGTACGCGATGATGTTGTCAGGTGGGCAGACGGCTTTGTTTTGGTGTACTCTGTGACGTCACGGCAGACTTTTGACGTTTTGGCAGAAGTCAGACGCAGACTGGAAGACATGAAGAAAGTGAACCACGTGCCGGTGATACTACTGGGTAATAAGGCAGACCTAGCTCATGTTCGGCAGGTCACTCAAGACGAGGGTAGGTTGGAAAAGAAAAATTGTTGGCAATCGCATAGTTTAGAAAGAAATGAATAAGTTTCGTTTTGAACAGCAAAATATACTCGTTTTCCAGTTCATGTAAAAGTGTAAATATAAATATAGCAACAGTTTATGAAATGGATGTTTCTAACGAAGTGTAGGTGTTTACATGGACTTTAAAAAGTCAATGCCAGGTTTTTCTAGTTTCTAATGCAAGAAATATTAGACGAATTTACTAGAGATGTCTATAAATAGACCTTTGTGTTTACTTTGCGAAGAAAAATAAATTAATGATATTATAACAAACTCACAGAACGCTTAAAAGGATTATGCCTATTGTACCGCACGTCTTTTTGACCGAAATTAAATCTAAACTGTCTAATGTAATATTACATATTCACAGTGCTTTTTTTGTAAAAAAAAAAATAGGTCCCGGTACTCAGTGATGGGATTGCCTAAATTTTAGCTAAAACCCAGCGTCTAGTTTAGTTCTTATTGCGCACAATTTTAAAATGATTCAAATTTAACAAATTAATAATATGATAAATTAATAATAAACGTTAAAATACAAGAAATGTAATAATTTTTTCCCACATTGAAAAAGGTGCCGGTACGCCGTACCGGTGCTTACCGTCAAAAAAAAGCATTGCATCTTTACTTATAATATAGAAAGGGAGCGGAGTAGATCGCTCGACTTTCATCCTCAGAATATTGGGTTAGGTCCTCGGAATTTTTCCAGGTCTGGATAAAAGTTGGGTAAAAGTCCGTCAGCTTTAGACGGGTACTCTTAATTGGAGAAGTAAGGCGACTGGCCGTTGTGCTAAGACATAAGCCGTGGTGCAGCAAACAGAATCATCCATCCTACCCCTTCGTCTGGCTCGGATGGCTCTTTAAGCTAAGGGAACTTAGTGGTGGGGGTAGCTTTAACCACGGCCACAGGTGACATTAGATTTGATATATAATTATATATTGATCCACACCTTAGCTGTGATTCATTAACCATGGGCACCACGAAACATTAACATGTGTTTGGAAAAGTAAAAGGAAGGCAGTCAATTATGTAGGGAGTATTTAAGGAGATGGTGACTATAAATCCACACACACACAAATTAAAACCCGTATATATTAACCTATTTTATTTTGATTACTCTGTTTGATTGTAGTTACAAAAATATCAATTCCGTCCAGTAGGCATGCTTTGTATATTTATGCCATTCAAAACTTTAACATGCACCAACCAAACATGAATCAAACGCTTATTCATCTGGCCATGGCAACAGTCACCACTCATATTATTTGTGAAGTAACTAACAATCACATAATTATACTACATTGGAGCACTGTAAGTGACACGAGTAAACCCTTCACATAGATACTGGGGACGAAGGGGGTGGGGATGGGTGGTAGAATGTGGTGCTGTAGGAGGGGAAGTGGTGGGACGGAGGGGTTAGACAATATGGCAAGAAAGGGGTGTTGGGACCCAGGGGCTAGACATTATGTGGCAAGATGGTGGGGGTAAGGGCTAGACATTATGTGACAAGATGGTGGTGATGGGGTCCAGGGGCTACAGACATTGTGGCAAGATGGTGGGGGTAAGGGCTAGACATTATGTGACAAGATGGTGGTGATGGGGTCCAGGGGCTAGACATTGTGGCAAGAAGGGGTGTTGGGACCCAGGGGCTAGACATTATGTGGCAAGATGGTGGTGATGGGGTCCAGGGGCTAGACATTATGTGGCAAGATGGTGGTGATGGGGCCCAGGGGCTAGACATTATGTGGCAAGATGGTGGTGATGGGGCCCAGGGGATAGACATTATGTGACAAGATGGTGGTGATGGGGCCCAGGGGCTAGACATTATGTGGCAAGATGGTGGTGATGGGGCCCAGGGCTAGACATTATGTGACAAGATGGTGGTGATGGGGCCCGGGGGCTAGACATTATGTGGCAAGATGGTGGTGATGGGGCCCAGGGGCTAGACATTATGTGTGGCAAGATGGTGGGGGTAAGGGCTAGACATTATGTGACAAGATGGTGGTGATGGGGCCCATGGGCTAGCTGTCACAAACTGTCACACTTTCTTATACCCCCTCCCCCCCTTGAAGCGTGACGTACTTTATGGACGGCCCCCTAGTCCAGTCTACTTTGTTGCTTTTGAGCCGGATAGTCCAGTCTACTTTATTGTTTTTGAACCAGATAGTCCAGTCTACTTTATTGTTTTTGAGCCGGATAGTCCAGTCTACTTAATTGTTTTTGAGCCGGATAGTCCAGTCTACTTTATTGTTTTTGAGCCAGATAGTCCAGTCTACTTTATTGTTTTTGAGCCAGATAGTCCAGTCTACTTTATTGTTTTTGAGATAGATAGTCCAGTCTACTTTATTGTTTTTGAGATAGATAGTCCAGTCTACTTTGTTGCTTTTGAGCCAGATAGTCCAGTCTACTTTATTGTTTTTGAGCCAGATAGTCCAGTCTACTTTATTGTTTTTGAGCCAGACAGTCCAGTCTACTTTATTGTTTTTGAGCCAGATAGTCCAGTCTACTTTATTGTTTTTGAGCCAGATAGTCCAGTCTACTGTATTGTTTTTGAGCCAGATAGTCCAGTCTACTTTATTGTTTTTGAGCCAGATAGTCCAGTCTACTTTATTGTTTTTGAGCCAGATAGTCCACCGCAATGTATAAGTTTATATTTTTTTTAATAACAAAATCTCAATTTAAGATTACAATTCAATACTATCGAATCTTTTCAAAGTTTCTTTCTCGTAACATGATGATTTATTGATTTTGTATACAAGTCAAAGTGTTGATGTTAAGTTGGTACACGTTTGATCAACAGTTATTGGCTCAAACAAAATTATGTAGAGTGTTTAAAGGGAGGGTGGGGGTGATAGTTATTTTTATTGTTTTTATTTTCTATTTACCGGATTCGTTCTTCGCTGGACAAACGAAATCTCCCGCCTTGCAGGCTGCCTTGAGCCATTCTCCCTGAGTTTTGTACAGTGGGTGTGTGACATTTTTCTGGAGACAAGTTGGAGAATCCCATGGGTCACAGATACCTACAGGGTAAGAAAATTTGGTGAATCAAATGGACCTTAATATTAAATAGACAGACAGATGCATAGACGGATATAGATATTAAAAGAGATAGTTAAACAGACAGACAGGCAGGCAGACAGACATATAGAAATGGTTAGATAGATAGATAGATAGATAGATAGATAGATAGATAGATAGATAGATAGATAGATAGATAGATAGATAGATAGATAGATAGATAGATAGATAGATAGATAGATAGATAGATAGATAGATAGATAGATAGATAGATAGATAGATAGATAGATAGATAGATAGATAGATAGATAGATAGATAGATAGATAGATAGATAGATAGATAGATAGATAGATAGATAGATAGATAGATAGATAGATAGATAGATAGATAGATAGATAGATAGATAGATAGATAGATAGATAGATAGATAGATAGATAGATAGATAGATAGATAGATAGATAGATAGATAGATAGATAGATAGATAGATAGATAGATAGATAGATAGATAGATAGTCATCTCTATAATAAATTCTAACCAACTTGCCTGGATGACTTATACCAGTAGCCTGTGTTGGGGTGGAATTTAACGTCCAGGTGCAGTTAGGGTCACCCAGCTCTTGACCATTGGTACGACCATCACCGTCCGAGTCTTTACGACACAAATTGGTTGTCCAATTCTTAATGTCAACAACAAGTAAAATAAAATGAAAACATTTCTTTCTTTAGTACAACCATATTGATGTGTCTAATCTGTGGGAAAAGACTAGATTGACGCGACTTAACTGTTGATGTAATGAAATCCGCAACTTGTGTTTATTGAGGGAAACGTAAAGAAATGATTTTTATCAGGTTTATTCAAATCTATTTATATTATGTGTCAAATGACCGCTACTTAGAATTTAACGGGTTCGGCGACTTTGAGATAGTTGGGTACCCTAGGCAAAAATATCTTTTAATGCCCAATTAAGATCAAACTTTTTTTCAGCAAGTGGGTTATTTGTCAGTGGAAAGACAGGAAGGTCAATAATGTCACAGACATTACCTGTACATAGACATGGCTTTGGACGACATTACCTGTACATAAAAACGACACTCTGCATGTATTAATTTTTTGTTCCAATTGGCGAACTTGGTATTACTTTTTTTTGTTAACCAAGCCCCCGTGCTAGCCGCTCTGTGTTGTGTGTTTCCTAAGGTTTAAATTTCCATTCTACTTTATTAATGTTCGTTATTCTTTCTGGCAGTGTAATTTTATTTTTTTTTTTCTTGTTCACTTTGGTCTGGAAAAATTTCTCTTTAATCTTTGCTTGTTTAGAGTTTTCTTTTCACTTTTTAGAATTGTTTTTTTTTTTTCAATTTAAAACTAGCTGTACCCTGCAAAACCTTTGCATAGTTATATCCCCTTAGGCTTGATCGGTAGGCTAGGTTATTCTTTTGTTTTGGGCAGATTTTTTTCATGACTGTATTTTAAACTGGAATACTGCTGTATTAATTCTTTACTTTCGATTTAATGCAGAAACGAAATCGCTTATATATATATTAAACTTTAACTTTCTTATGACAGGAGTTAATAGAATCCTATAATATGAAAACAAAAAGTCGACTTTGGTTAAAAAAAAAGTAAGGTTCCTTAAGCTTCTATGGGCTCATTGTGCAGACGAAGTGTAGAATGCATCTGTTTCAATAATGCACAGCTACCTTTATTACTCCAACCCATTTAAAGCTGGGCGGACTTGGAGACTTTCACAAGGACCTGAAAAAAAAATCCAAAAGTTCCCACTGAAGTTCGAATCCGCGACCGTCCAATCGACAGTCTAGCGCTCTACACATCTAGACCTCCCGTTCCCACCCTCTTACTTTTAGAGAACGAGCTTATTCACTAGAAGTACCTCACAAAAAAAAAGATGTTCTCTTGGCCCCATAAGAAGCATCGGGGCGGCATATAGATTGTAGAGAATTCATCTGTTTCTATAACCGCGACAAATGAAGGGATTTTTGTTGGCACTAAAGTAAAAGTACCCATTTAAAATCTGGTTGGTGGTGGTGGTCATGGTGGTGGTGGTGGTGGTGTGTGTGATGTGTGTGTGGGGTGGTGGGGGGGGGTAAGTTTAACCTGGAAAAAATGTTCTTCGTCCGCACCGAAGATCGAGGCCCAAGGCTCTACACCGTATCTAAGAGGTCACCATGATATGTTTACGTATCTGGTGTTAGTCATCATGACGTCATTGTGATCTTCATTCATGCGTAGGTTGGAATTGTATTTAATTGTACCTGTTGTTGTTTTTTATATCTGTTTTACTTAATTATGCACAAGGGGCATAACGCTTAGTTATTCACAAGGGGCGTAATGCTTAGTTATTTATTTTACTTACGAAGCCTTCAGCGGCAAAGTCAAGGCCGAATGGATTCCTGGGTCCTGTCCCAGCGTCCAAGAAATGACCGACGCCCTCCCACAAAGTGTTGGACTTGCAAGGGTGGGGCACGGCGTCACCGTTGGGTATCCTGGCTTTGTAAGATTTGTAGCCTTGGGCGTGGCACACCATCAGCAGAACAAACAACAACCTGAGTGTGTGAGGAGGGTACAAAATTATTAGAGTAATTAAAAAAAAAACAAAAGGGGTAAATCTAAGAGTTGATCAATACCTCAGTGTCAGGTAATTAATACCTCAGTACCAGGTCATAAATACTTCAGTACTATTTCATTAATACCTCAGTACCTGGTCATAAATACCTCAGTAATAGGTAAATAATACGATTTTAATTTAATTTAAGATCGGGCCCGTGTCTAAGCGCTGTACCCATCGCGATACGATTCCCAATGTTTCTCTAAACTACCGATTACGATACATGTTTCGATTCCAAAATATAGAATAGAATTTACTCCAATTTTAATTGCTCTTTATAATAAAAAAAAAAAAATTCAAAAGTACAAACTCCTATTTTCGGGAAAAAAACAAATTTAGTGACCGCAGCACATTTCTGCATTAGTAAAGGGAAATTTTATTAAAAGTGTAAAAATGCGCTCATTTTGAAGAAAGCATGCGCTGACTAACGGAATATAAATTATTCGGGAATGCACATCGTCAATTTAAGTCGATTTTTTTTCCACGAGCCGCCATATTTGTGTTTTTATTCTATTGCGTATCAATATTTACATGTACACTATTAAAAAAGAAAGTAACGCAAATGGTGGTATTATTCTTAATCATTGGTGGAGACCTTTTTTTTTTAAATAGCAGTACGCTTTCTGTATAATTATATAATGTGCTTTGGCCTGGATAGCTATTCCCTCCCCCCCCTTCCACAAACCCTTTCCGACCTCAGGGTTTTACGATGCCAGTCTGACTCCCAGTCAATCGAGTCTACATAAAATAGAGAGGGGAAAAAAACATATATAATGTCAGAAAAAAAAAAACAACTATTGTATAAAAATAAAAAAAAAAATCATTCTGTTTAAAAATCTCCCGTGTTTGGGAAAGGAGATGTTTAAGAAACAACTGAATTTTCGTCCTGAAAAAAATTGGTGCATATGTTCTGAAAAAAACAACAACAAAAAACATTGTATTTAAATCTCGAAACTCCTTAAATAATCGTGTGTGCCTGCATATTACCGTCTTGCGGTACCCAGGGGCGCCGAGGGCTAACAAGGGCCCCAGGGCAGGACATCATTGCGGGCCTTTGAATAAACAATGCGTCGTGAAAAAATTGACATGGTCGGGGCGGCCGGGCCCCCTTTCAGATGCGGCCCCCCCGGCCATGGCCCCCCGACCCTCCTCCCCTCTCGGCGTGCCTGGCGGTACCAGTAACTATATATAATCAACGTGGCTTTCGTGCAGCCGTAGTGGGAAAATATTCACCCCTAAGGAATAAAATAGGTCATGCGTTCTACGCTCCCTGTGTCAGCCAATGGGATTCGATCGTTGACATCGAACTTTGACCTCAGAATAAACAAAGAATGTTTTTGGTGCGCGCATTGCACAAACACTCTTTTTTCTCTTTTAACAAAAAAAAAAAAACTTGACTGGAAATGACTTCGCATAAAACGATGAACCACTTCTATTTTAAGCCAATGCTCTCATGGTCACGCTTGAGTTTGGTCACGCTTGAGTTACAGTTAATCAACTATTACCTACATTTCCATTTTTTTAATAGATTTTCTTTTAAAAAACTCATTTTTTTTTGTTGTTATTGACACTTTAACTAAATAGATTTTAGTCAGTAGACTTGTGTTACAATCAGAGCCGGATTTACAATTTTAAGGGCCCTAGGCCAACAAATAATTTGAGGCCCCATCTTGAAAATTAAAAAAAAAAGATATTGCTAAGCTGTTTTTTTTTTGTTTTTTTTAATTTGTGTATCCCACTCAACCTTTTGGAGCCCCCTTATTTCGCACGACCCCCTTAGGTCACGGACTTGTCGGCCTATCTGTATATCCGGCCCTGGTTAGAATTGTAGGCATATCCTTAAATCCATGTCTTAACAACATTTATTTCCCTCTCGGGTAAACATGTGTGCTAGGGGGTACCTTTTAAATTCTTCCCACTAGGATGCAACATCAAAGGGGCGATCAGCATAAGGACCGTCTTCAGTAAGCCCCCTTCCCCTTCCGAGTGCGTTAACACGCCCATGAGTGTTTCTATTTATAGCCAGAGGATGCTTGAGACATGACCTTTTAGACACAGTTTACATTGTCGACTTTTACGTCCAAGTATCGCGCCACGCCTCACAGAGACAGGCCTATATAAAGTCAGACAGACCGACAATCATATAGACAGACAGAAGTCAGATAGACAGACAATCAGCGTTTCCTTTTTTTTTTTTTTGTTTTGTCTTTCTTTGTGCGCTTTTCAATTGTCACAGATAATAGATTATAAAAACATTGCGCGTTGACTCAATAAAGACATACATAGGGCCTTTGAAAGCCAGATTTCAAGAAAGAAATACAATACCTTAGTATGACCGCTCGCCAGTGCTCGATTTACCGCCGGGGATGCCGGGGATATCCCCGGCACTGAGGACTGTCATCCCCGGCTCTGGTTTAGTTTTTTTCATCCCCGCCGGGAATGACATTTATCCCCGTCTCTGCGGAATTTTTTTTTCATCCCCAGCACTGATTTTTTCTTAAGTCGACCGAGCACTGGTAAATATTTCCGTTTTCAAAATTTTGTACTGCGCTTCTATCTACCGAATCAATAGAAATAAACGTACAATAAGAGTTCGAAGTATTTTTTGTAATCTTTGGTTCTAATTTTATGTTCACTTTTAATTCGTCGCTCGTAAGTTGTAAGGCGCAAGTTATCAATCAAAAAATGTTATTTTTATATAAAAATCTAGACAAAGATTTAAAGTAATATTTTTATTTTATAATTTTAAATTAAGATGTCTAAAGAGCCGTCTTGCAAAAACGTTAACCCAAGCAAAGTTGTCTTTTACAAACAAACAAATGTATTTCAAGGAGTCAAATATCAAAGAGATGATCTTCATACTACGTCTACTGCGTGTAAGTCATGTTTAACAGTACATCCGTAGCAATAATTTGTTATTACAAGTTTAGATTATCCGACTTTAATAAGTTTAATTTGAAATTGAAATCAAAATACCTAAGTAGCTGGATGTATTGATAAAATAATGTTTTATTCTGCACGCTTTAGATTTATGTTTAATGGTAACACTGGAGTAAAACCATTTACTCGTAAATAGTGTAATATAAGTTTTAAGACTTATTCACAGCTATAAGATACCTTAAATTCTGCCAGGGATGTACCATCTGGCAAACCAACAAAAGAATTAGTTATGGAACAACGTCATAATTTGTTTTTAATAATTGGAATAATTATGAATAATGGAATATTTGCTTTCAACAAACAGAGAATAAATGAAAATTTTGCATTTTTTTTTTAAATAAATTCATTGCTTGTCCAATTAATGTGCAGCTTCAAATTTGTTTGAACCAACGTGAACTATGTTAATTAAGACAAATGTTTTCCCCATTTTTTTTTTAAATATTTTTGTTGGTTTTGTCTATGAAAATAAATTATTTACTTGTTGGCCCGTGGATTGTAAATTGAAGATCCTCAAAAAAAAAGTTGGCATCTCGCCGCCGCTGGGGATGCCGGAGATAACCCCGGCACTGACAATTGACATCCCCGGCTCTGGTTTAGTTTTTTTCATCCCCGCCGGGGATGACATTTATCCCCGGCTGTGCAGAAAATTTTGCTCATCCCCGGCACTGGTTTTTTCTTAAATCGAGCACTGCCGCTCGCTTATATTAAGCAGAAAAAAAGAAATAGATTGAAATTGTTTACTTGTAGTTTTAGAGTTGTTATTTTTCTTTTAATCGCTTATAATAAAGCTAAAATGATCTAATGATTGAATATCTTAAATTAATATGAAAATATATATATCACTAAATTGTCTGAATTAAAAAAAAAAGTGCATAGTACCTGTCAATCATTGTCTCCCTGCTAACAAGAAAAATAAACAAGTACTTGAGGGGAAATAATTCCTGTTAGAATATATTGATTGTTTCCCCCTGATCGAAGCTATCTGTTCTATTAGTGCTAAGTCGTCTAAGAGAACTGTTGATATATATAGGTTCAGCTGATAGACACACCCCTTTTCACGTGATCTTTTGATTTTACAATTTGTTCAAATGTAAAGGCCTTAAAAAAAGGGTAGGGGGGAAGGGGATGAATTGGAGAATTTGTTTAAAAAAGGGAAAGAAAAAGGTGACCAAGTCACCATTAGTAGGAAAGTACACGTATTTAAATATAGATAATTGCGTCATCAGGTTTAGGGTTCTAAAAGTCGATGACAGAATTCAAAAGAGGATTGAGCTACGGCACTACATTTTCTGAAGAGTCGGGTATTTTTTTTTTTTGCTTTATTTGAATTCTGCGTTGGGATTCGCTTTTCTTACAATGACTGAATGATCTAAAAACAGGTCTGTGTCTTCGAGTTCATATGAACGCTAGCTGACTGTGGAGAGCCCTCCTCCTACAGCCACCCCCCCCCCGCCCCTCAATACTATCACCATGTCAACTGCCACCATGTAGACTTGTAGACCCACTGCTCATGATCACGAGATATCTGCGAGTAATTGAGGTCACTGTTCAGCAGAGGCGGACACATTTTAGGGCCCACAGACCCTGACTTAAGGAAAGAGACCTCCCTCACAAAATACTAACATTACACATGTATTATTACCCCCCCTCTCCTTCCTCTCTCTCCGCTCTCTCTCTCTCTCTCTTTCTCTCTCTCTCTCTCTCTCTCTCACGCTCTCTCTCTTTCTCTCTCTCTCTCACGCGCTCTCTCTCTCTCTCGTTCTCTCTCTCTCTCTCTCACGCTCTCTCTCCCTCACGCTCTCTCTCCTTTCTCTTTCTCACGCTCACGCTCTCTCTCTCTCTCTCACGCTCTCTCTCCCTCTCTCACACTCTCTCTGTCTCTCTCTCTCCCTCTCTCACACTCTCTCTGTCTATCTCTCTCTCTCTATCTCTTTCTCTCTCTTTAAAAAAAAAGAATATGGGGAAGTGGTTCATAATTTTATCTTCCGCCTTAGAGCTTCAACCAGCCTTTATCCGGATCTGCTGTTTGTCTGATTCTACGGTTGGCTGGTCAGCAAACAAACAACCATCTATAATGTAGGGAGATAAACATTATTTTCCACTGAAGCTGTTTTTTTGTCGTTTTTTTGCTGTTTTAACGGACACATCAAACAAAACGACCGCCTAGCCCCCCCCCTAACCCCCAATACTAAAAGCTGTACAAGCCTGAGCCGTAACTAGATAATGTGGCCCAATGCGAGCGACATTTTTTGGCGCCTTCCTCCCAAATTCAAAGATGTAAAATATTCTTTCCGCGCCCCTTCCATGTTCGGCGCCATGTGTGACGGCAGTGAGTGGATGAAACGGTATTCATTTTTTAGAATAATATCTACCAGTGTATAAAATAACAATGGCATGGGGTTAAATGCAAGGGAATTTTGATTCCCGACATGAATTTACACCACTTATCAAGATGATAGTACACTCGCGCATTAGGGGGGGGGAGGTCGGTTGAGTGTTTGTGGGGGGGGGGGGAAGCACCGGGTGATACTTTTATAGGTGTGACACCAACATGAACAATTCTAAAATTCATATCATAGATAAAAAAAATCGGTCTAGTCTGATTTTATAAATGATCACGGTTAAAAAAAAACATGAGCAGTAGCAAAGGGTGCCAACTTGCAGCAGTAGCACAGGGTGCCAACGTAGAGCAGTAGCACAGGGTGCCAACGTGCAGCAGTACCACAGGGTGCCAAAGTGAAGCAGTAGCACAGGGTGCCAACTTGCAGCAGTACCACAGGGTGCCAAAGTGAAGCAGTAGCAAAGGGTGCCAACTTGCAGCAGTACCACAGGGTGCCAAAGTGAAGCAGTAGCAAAGGGTGCCAACTTGCAGCAGTAGCAAAGGGAGCCAACGTTCAGACAGTCTGGAGCTTAGGTATACGAATAAATTTTAAAGGTTGTTATGGTCAATCTGAAGCTATTTGCAAATCTCTAAGTTTTCCGCACTATGTGACACCAACCTTTGTGATGTCACTGTAGAAATGCAGAATCACTAAGTGCCAACTTTTTTACATTTCTTTTTTCGTTAATCAAGGCTCACAACTTTTGCAATATTGGAATGAATAAAGTATATGGCTACCTACATCAAATTGTGGGACGGATGGGCCGAGCGGTGTAGATACTCGCCTGTCGACCTGAGAGTCCATGTGAAATGTGAAATTTGGTGCAAAGTCGTCCCACAGGTCCACATAGCTTTAAATGGGTACCTGACTTAAGTTGGGGAAGTAAAGTCGGCTAGGCGTTGTACTAACCACACAACACCTTCATATGCTAAGATTATAGAAACAGATGAATTCTACACTCTATCAGCCCCGATGGCCCGTTAGGGCTAAGGGAACTTTTTTTTTTACATCAAATTAGGCTACATTTTGATAGCCACTGCTGTAAAAAGTTGTAATTTATCTCATTAATTAGGTCTTACATATTACCTGAACATCTTTGAAATTATGGTATGTTGAGAAGTGAAGATTGAACCTACACTGATTCTATTTCAACTAACAATAACACATAACTAAAGCCGTATTTATTCTAATAACCATAAACTACATTGTTATATTTGGTTTTTTTATGGTCCGGGATGTGGGAAAATACCTGAATGACGTCACCTTTTGTGTCTGGGATTTGTGACTCGATTTATGACCAGGCATAAATTATTATTTAGCTTAGCATGTTCCTGATATATAACCGTTTATAAAACTTCAGATCTGCTACCTTTCTGCGGCATTTAGAATTTGCCATAAGGCCTATATATGTATTTACATGTATATATATATATATATATATATATATATGTGTGTGTGTGTGTGTGTGTGTGCATGTATTTATGCCTATTGTTATATATATTTATGCCTTTAGATATATAAAATGGCACCATGATATTATTATTATTATATTACTAGCTGTACCCTGCAAAACATTTGCATAGAGTTACATCCCCTTAGGCTTGATCGGCAGGCGAGGTTATTTGTTGGTTTCGGGCAGATCCGATTTTTTTCAAGATTGTATTGGAATACTGTTGTATTAATTCTTAACTTTCGATTTAACGCAGCGCCCAAATCGCTATTATTATATTATTATTATTATTATTGTTATTTTTATCTTGACAACATACTTCTTTTTATTATTTTAATATTAAAATACTAATCAAACGGATGTGAGACGTTGTAATGGGCGCGTGTGGAGGGGGGATATTTATTTATAACCCTCCCCCCCCCTCAATCATTTTGCCTAAAAGGGGGGGGGGTAGGGCTTTCCCTCCCCACAGTTGTGAGTAACGGCTTAAGTTCGTCATAAACAAATTCTCTCTCATGTATTTTATTTAATACATAAATAAACTAATGCTTGAAATGATTTTTTTTTGTTTTAAATAACGGGAAATGATGTTTTTGTTTTAAATAACGGGTATAAATATAAATTAGTATATGTATATTTTTATAAATCCACTTTTTTCTAAGAAATTAGAAAATTCAGGAAGTCGCAAGCCTTCTGGATTTTAAGAAATGAAACAAAGCATGATTGTGTTCTAGAGATGTCGGAAGCGTTTGTTAAAATATGAAGAAAAAAATTGCAAAAGGAATGTTACTAAAAATAGACTGTTAGTATGAAATTTGATTAAAATAGAACTTGACTCGTATAAACCTTTCCAGAAAATTGTTACATGAACAATGTTATTTCCAAGCGTGACAATGTATTATTATTTTCTATAACAGTTATTTTATTTATTTTGTTTTTTTTTTTAAACTGTCTCTCCATCGGCAGAGAGGAGAAGGCAACCAAAACACTTCTCAGGGGTCCGAGATTGATCTACTATACAAGGATCTGGCAGTTGATTCAGAGGCGTGGTGCTAGCAACCCCCACCCCTTAAAAAAAATTTCAGCTACAGAAATACTACCTACAGAGAAAACACAGAATATAAAGATGGCGTTGTAAAAAAAAATCAATTAAAATTCACGATACGCATTCTGTACAATGTATATTCTGCGAGAAAACAGCTAGAGATGGTGGCTCTGGATGGAAGTCGGTGGGGAAATGTTGTTAGTATGCCCATACTCCGATAGAAGCCACTTGAGAACTGATGTTAGTGGTAGGCTACATACTCAGATATAGGTCTCTAGGGGAAATGTTGTTAGTGGTACATACTCAGACATAGGTCTCTCGGGATATGTTGTTAGTGGTACATACTCAGATATAGGTCTGTGGGGGGAAATGTTGTTAGTGGTACATACTCAGATATAGGTCTGTGGGGAAATGTTGTTAGTGGTTCATACTCAGACATAGGTCTCTGGGGGAAATGTTGTTATTGGTACATACTCAGACAGAGGTCTCGCGGGATATGTTGTTATTGGTACATACTCAGACAGAGGTCTCGCGGGATATGTTGTTATTGGTACATACTCAGACAGAGGTCTCGCGGGATATGTTGTTATTGGTACATACTCAGACAGAGGTCTCGCGGGATATGTTGTTATTGGTACATACTCAGACAGAGGTCTCGCGGGATATGTTGTTATTGGTACATACTCAGACAGAGGTCTCGCGGGATATGTTGTTATTGGTACATACTCAGACAGAGGTCTCGCGGGATATGTTATTATTGGTACATACTCAGACAGAGGTCTCGCGGGATATGTTGTTAGTGTTACAAAGATATAGCCTACCCCACTGAAGTATTCATAAACGCATATTGCTGGGTTTGTGTTTGGGGGGGGGGTGAGGGGTGAACAAAGAGAAAAAAATGTGTGTGTTAATTATTTATTATTATTTATTTTTTTTTTTTTTTTGTAAAACACTGATTAGTATAAATAGCACGGATTTGGTAAATGCTATCTATACCCTTTTCTCTAAGTGAAAGAAATTGTGCCTAATGCAAACAGGACACGATATATATATATAGCTCAGGGGTGTTAGCCTTGCAAAATGAATTCAAAAACTAGGTCATGTGTCTTTAATCACTCATAGGGTTTAGTACATCCATAGATCAGAACGGGTTCCTACTCAAGCATGGTACCATACTAGTCAAAAAATAAATAAATCCACGAGCAGATCCGTTCAAAAGGCCTTTAAGGGGGCCCTTGGGCATGGTCTGAGATATTTTTTGGATCCCAGCAAAAATCTACATCGGAATCTCTTTGCATAAAATTTGATAAACATAATGCTGGGAGGGGCCTCTTTGGTAACATGGGCCCTAGCCCATTGTCTTGTTTGACATGTGGGTGAGACCAACATTAAATGGCATCATCTGAGTCAGACCAATAGTTAAATGGCAATATGTGAGTCAGACCAACAGTTAAATGGCAATATGTGAGTCAGACCAACAGTTAAATGGCAATATGTGAGTCCGACCAACAGTTACATGGCAATATGTGAGTCAGACCAACAGTTAAATGGCAATATGTGAGTCAGACCAAATGTTACATGGCATCATGTGAGTCAGACCAACAGTTAAATGGCAATATGTGAGTCATACCAACAGTTACACGCAGAGGCGTAGCTGGGGGGGGCGGGGGTACATATGTCCCCGGGCGCCGAGGTTCAGGGGCGCCAAATGGTATATTTTACATATAATATTATATGGTTTTCGAATGGGGGGGCGCTAAAAAGGTATTAAAAAGGTAAAATGCCCCGGGCGCATGTTGCCTTGCGCCCCCCCCCCACTCGCTACGCCGGTGGTTACACGGTAATATGTGAGTCAGACCAACAGTAGATATGTCTTTTGGGAGAAAGTGTAACCTATGCATAGATTACTAGAGAAATTCGGAAGCCTTTTGGCAAAATTATATGTAGAATGACTCTTAGGATCAGAATCTGTAAAACTATACTGAGGAATTAGTGGGGAAATCTAGTCTACTAGTTTGCCTATATCCTTAACGCAGTGGCTACGGTTACGCTCAACGCGCATGCGCTCTAGCGCTCTAGACGGACTATTTTTTTGCCGAATTTTTTTTTCGGGGTCCAGCTATAGATATTGTTCCTAGCCCTAACCCTATCCCTAACCCTATCACTAACCCTTTCCCTATCCCTAACCCTATCCCTAACCCTATCCCTAACCCTATCCCTAACCCTATCCCTAACCCTATCCCTAACCCTATCCCTAACCCTATCCCTAACCCTATCCCTAACCCTAATCCTATTCCTGCCCTAAAAAATAGTCCGTCTAGAGCGTAACCGTAGCCACTTCGTATCCTTAAAAACCACTGTGCGCGATAATATGTGAATCATAACAACGTTTATGTGGTGTGTATGATGATAATCACAGCAAAAAAAAAATAATATGTGGAGTTCTTACCTGTGACTAGAAGGATATTTGAGGGGAGGGGGGGGTCACTAAAGAGACGGAAGGGGGAAGTATCGTCTGTGAATTGTACGTGACGCTTTGGTGTCTTTTCGTATTGTTCACACGACCTCTTTGTTGTGCTCAGAAGATTTCAGGTCTGCGAGAAAAAAACGAAAAAATAGTGATACATACATACATGGAAGATATAATGATTGATGACTATGTCTATGCCCCATACAATACACTGGTTCTGTCTATGCCTCATACAATACACTGGTTCTGTCTATGCCTCATACAATACACTGGTTCTGTCTATGCCTCCTCCAATACACTGGTTCTGTCTGTGCCTCCTCCAATACACTGGTTCTGTCTATGCCTCCTCCAATGCACTGGTTCTGTCTATGCCTCCTCCAATACACTGGCTCTGTCTATGCCCCCCCCAATGCACTGGCTCTGTCTATGCCCCATACAATACACTGGTTCTGTCTGTGCCTCCTCCAATACACCGGTTCTGTCTATGCCTCCTCCAATACACTGGCTCTGTCTATGCCTCCTCCAATGCACTGGCTCTGTCTATGCCCCATACAATACACTGGTTCTGTCTATGCCTCCTCCAATACACCGGTTCTGTCTATGCCTCCTCCAATACACTGTTTCTGTCTATACCCCCTCCAATACACTGTTTCTGTCTATACCCCCTACAATACATTGGTTCTATGCGTCAATACATTGGTTCTGTGCGTCGCTATCTATGTCGGCGTATACGTCGTATTGTATTAATGTATTTCATCCGTTGTTTTTATCCCCCCCCCCGCCACCACCCCCACCCCGCCTCTCTCAATATTGATAGTAGGCGGGTTTTTTTTTTCCTTAGATATTTTTTTTTTTCTTTACGTTGATTTTTAATTTTTTTTTGGTACGCCGCCATTAAATTCTTTTTGGCCGTGTATTAGCCACTCTGTTTAATAGAAAGGCAATAATTGGTGTGTATGTGGGGGGAGGGGTGGAGAGAGAGAAACAGGAGGTAGCGTAAGTGTTGGAAAATACACCCACAGACAAAAGAAGGTCACCAAGGTCGCCCGTCATGGTCAACGAACAAAACGAATGCCCGAGGCCAGATCATCAAAAGAGAAAAAAAAAATCCAGTGACGTGCACGTGACGTTTGTCCAGTCAATGCATCCTATAGTACTACATGTATTTCAGCGGGCACTGGTCCAGTTCCTATGGTCAGTTAATTCGTGGGTGGGGGAGGGGGCAAACTGTGTCTGACCCACTGATCTCTATCAATGCCACCCCCCGCCCCCTACAGTATTGTAAAAGGCATTAACTCAGCTGGAGAGTTCGACCGCTGTTGTCAGAATGCTACACGGCGCTACTTTGTAAGGACAGGAGCTACAACACACCATTTTTTAAGAAGCGCAAAATCATTGTTAATTTACTAAGTCAAATGCGAAAAAAGAAATAAAAGTGTGCGTTACTTTTTTTTTTTAGTTTCTGTGCTACTTTAGTCAAAACTCCAAACCCTTTTGCGCAAAACCGGAAGCTCGCACTTGTTAGAATAAAAGTTTTTTCAAACTCGCCAAATATGTAAAGTGGCTTTTTCAAGACTGCGTGCTTCCGATAAGCTTGCCAAATGTTACGTTATAATTACATTATTAATATCAAAGAACAAACTCTGTTCAGTACACCTCATAAATACTTTAATTTTAAAAAAAAATGACTTATTGAAAGACTAGAGATCTTCTAAGTTCCAACAAGTCCACTATTTTTAAACTACCTGTATCAACTCTAAAAGCCTGCCACCGCTGTACAACTCATCTTTATCTAAGCTACCAACTTATTTCTAACTTAACTTAATTTGGCAACACAAAGGTTGGGGTTGGGGGTGGGGGGTTAGTTGATCACGCTTACTATGAATGTGCCGTTCGCGGGACATGAAATCTTAAGTTGGGGAGCATGGGTTGAGACCTCGGCCTTGAACGTGCGTTACATAATGCTATTACACTTTCAGATGGGGGTGGGGGAAGGTTGGCGGGGAGGGTGGTTGGGGGGGGGGGGGTTAAGGCTAATTTTTGCGGTTAGTGGTAAAAAAAGAACGTACGGATCTCAATGAGTAGATCAGTGTCTTAGTGAGTCATACCTGTCGTTTGTCTGCCGAACCCAGTTGTCCTCTACATTTTATTATCCGTTAAAGCCTATTTAGAGCAGATGATTTACACCGAGACACACACAGACCCGCCGAGAGGAGGGGCGGGGGCGGGCGGACAAATGCCCAGGGGCCCGGCAAGTTTTAGGGACCCGGGACTGAGCTGGCCAATCAACTTTTGAAAATATTATTATTAGCTGGGGGGGGCGCCGTGACATGGGCCCGAAATTTCTGTCGATGGGCCTGGACACACATCATATATAAAGAGAAGTCCTATTTTAAAATACCCCACCCCCTTTCCCCTTTCTCTGTTATAACAGTAGGCTATTCAACGAAATTCATGACCCTCCTTCCCATCAACCCCCCACTCCCTTCCTCCTTAATCTAAAAAAAAAAAAACACGGGCCTCACCCAATCATCCCATTTACGAAGAAGATTTTATGGACTTCTAAGTCATTCTTACTGTTTTTGTTGCGTTATTTAACAGACATCCTCTTTTCCACCAACCTCATGCTTTATAAAGTATAGCGCAGTGGTGTCCAGATCTGTGAGAGCAGCAATCCTTTTTCTTTTTTTCTATTTCAAGAATCCGCACCACAATCAATGTATCGAAATTTTGTTACCAAAAGTAATTCAATATCAGAAAAAAAAAATACCTGCCCATTTGGAAGCCGCTTAAAACTCATTGAAAAAACTGTATTTTGCCATCTTTGTTCAAGAGTATTGACCTACGATTGAGGAAAATAAGCTGATTATTATCAGAATAACAGTAGAGAAAAAAAAAAGCAATTAGATGATCGCCTAATGTCTGAATTTCAAATTTACTGGTCGACCGAAAAAATATTGATTTTATTACATCGTTTTGTAAATAGATTGTTTTTTTTTAGCGAATCTTGGGAAGGAATTCAAACTTGACCTCTTTGAATTAATCTGGACCAATTACATTTACTTATGCGAATCTTTATATAAAATGTTGCCAATTTAGCCAAACTTTTACAAACGATGTTGAGATTTTTTTTTTCTTTATTGTGTTATGTTTGTGTGTGGAGAGTTTTGGGATGACTTTTGTTGTGCAGGTTTAGTGAATCTCATCGGCAAAATATGCAAAGATACTATTATTTCCACTTATGACGCAGCTATCCATCTAATCTCTAGTCTGTTGGAAGAAATTTATTATGCTAGCAGCTGCTAACATTTAATTTGAGACCTATTTCGTAATGGGGATAAAGATGCTCTTCTACCATATATTCTTGTGCTCCTGACAACCTATACCAAATGTGGCCCCTTTGATCAAACCTACTCACCAATACTACATTTTTTTTTACAGCAGATTACACAACCCGAAATTTCCTAAGGACCCTGAAATGTGTTCCGGTCACACCCCCGGGGTTTGGGCTATGCAAAAATTTTATTTAAAAAGTTAAACCCAACCCTTAAATATTTTTGACAAGGGGCTATTACATCGTTTTCTGGTAGATTATTATGTAACATTTTTTCTCTTAATTTTGACCCACCCTTCACCACTCCCTAAGACGTTATGCAATAAAGAAACGACACCCTCTCCAAGATTCTAATTTTAAATATTTACTTACAAAGTAGCATATGAATAATTGTGAAAAGTACATAGACATAACTTAAATTCATTCAATGAGCTCTTAAAACTATAATGTTGGGAACTACTTTACAAGGTGATCCTAATCGAGACTGTGCATACCACTGAGCTCTATATTTAGTATAGAGCTCAGTGGTGCATACTCAGCCAATCTCAATTTGGTGCATAATCTCCCTTAGGCCTTAGTCAATATCAACTTGAAGTTGATGTATTTCTGATGATTAACCAGTAACATTCCCAGACTCACTTTTATTATGATTAAGTTAGGGTTTGTGGTGTAAAGTACATTTTTGATGAAAATATAAAACCCTAACTTTTATACTTTTTGCATTGCATGACCATACCATCGAAGTTTAACTATTATGTTTTTCGGAGTTGGGATGCAAAAAAAAAAAAATTACGCAATCATCCGCCGGAAGTCCCGGAAGCCGCTTGTCATTCCCTGTATGTGCAGTCTGGGTATGGCGCCAAAGGTTTATGTCGTTTAATGATGCAATTTTTTTTCCAGGTTTGTATTATTAAGGTATAATGCATTTGATGTTCAGTTTATTGTCTGGCTTATATGGAAAATAATTTATTTTGAACTAATTCGAGTCTAAGTGTGTAACACTTGCAGCTCGCTGCACGCGTGCAGTCTCACATCATCCATTCATCACGACTGTCATGTCTGATAAGAAACGGCTTGAAATACACTTAGGTCTAATCAGGGTTGTTAACAATACTAAAAAAAATTATTGGCAATACCAATACCAATACAATTTTAAAACCAGTATTGCAATACCAATACCAATACAATTTTAAAACCAGTATTGCAATACCAATACCAATATTTATTTATTATTGCCAATACCAATACCAATATTTGGGTCATTCGATGAATAAAACGCAAATACGTAATTCATTGCCATATATCACTTACATCGATAAACGATAAAAACATTTTTGGCTGATTTAGATGATGTATTTTTAACCAAATTTTGTTCAATATTTAACACTTGCTTCACCAGTTTCCCTCTAAGCATACAAAAGTCTTTGACAACATAATAAACTACTATTAAATAAGTCGGCATACCTTAACGTCCTTTAGCAACAAGATTTTTAATATGTATGCTGTACAAATATTGTGAATGAATGAATGGATGGATGAAGCAAATGACTGTCATAGAAAAGCAAATGATACTTAAACAGTTAAACATCACACTATAGTAAAAGCAGTCAGACCGAGTCAGTGGATTGCATTACATCTGGAAAATTAACGATGAATTCCAGTAGAGTTCACAGGGTAACGCCACCTAACTGGCAGTTACCACTTAGCCAGACGAAGAAAAGTAACCATTTCAAAATGCGCACTGCTCAGTCGTGAACGAAGAGGGGGAAATACTTCTCCTCCTAATGCAGCGGTCGGGGAACTTTTTTAATCATTACCCCAAAATATTTGTGTGTAAGTTGATATTACCCCACAGCAAATTAAAAATATATACTTTTTACTCATTTTTACCCCCAAAAATTTCATTTTTACCCCATTTGGGGTAATTTACCCCGGTTCCCCGACCGCTGTCCTAATGAAAACAGCCTTTCAACATCAGCGCTTGAAGGAAGTCCTGTATTCAGGTATATTTATATTTTACGGATATGTGGATAGGCATCCAATGATAAAATACTGTTTGAAGTGTCTGCCAAGTAATTATTAATTTCTTGATTCACATCAGTGATTGTGAAACGCGTCTCTTCAGATGCGAACGCTGCAAATCATCATCCATCCAGTCCAACTTGAATTTGGGATGTACAACGGATGCCAGCTGAGCAACAATGCTGTCAAACATGTTTGCAAATCTTCTATCGATGGCATTCAAAAGACATGAAGCTAATGGAGAACAAACTACGAGCCGATCATTCTTTCCTTGTTCAAGAAACACTTTTAACTGAGCCTTCATCACGACAAGTGTTGGTAAAAGGAAACCAAGTCTAATGTCTTTTTTAGTTTCACCCTGCAAAATATCTAGTCCACAGCAAACAGGCTTCATAACAGCAACATACTCTTTAACAAATGTTTTCTGTACAGGCTGTAGTCTTTTGATATCAAGTTCATCACAAAGTTTGTCAACAACTTCCATGTCACTTCCACGTCACTTGCACAGAGAATGTTGTAATCTCTGGTGACAGCATCATACATTGAATTCCACCGGGTTTCACCAGGTGTTACCAAAAGCATACCAAGTGATCTGCCTGACAATACTTTCCAAATAACAATAAACACTCAAGAAAATTATGTAATGCAACCGGAAAAAAGCTTGGAAAGAATAGCAAATTCTATAGAAATTGATTTACTTAGAGTACTCACTGGTCAATACTCATTGCCACAGATATCATATATGATTTCTATTATCATTCATTGCTCAGTCTCATTCAAAAATTGCTTGGCTATGTCACTCGCAAGATGGTGACACCAAAGAAAAATTTATTATATTCAGCTTTATTCACAACCAATGTTGTAGAGAACTTATTGAATATTGCTTTAAGTATTGGTTAAAAATCAATACCAATATCAAAAATAAGTATTGGCAATACCAATACCAATATCAAATTTCAAGAAGTATTGCAATATCGTACCAATACTTAAAAAAGTATTGGCAATACTGCCAATACCAATACAATATTGCAATATTAACAACCCTGGGTCTAATAGTGCACAATTCATAATAATCAGGTTAATTATTGACACTTTCAGATGCAGAAAAATACAAGTACGTACTTAGTACTCAGAAATAAATATCACATCATGATTATGTGCGTTTCTATTTAATCAAGAGAAAGAATGCACACCACTCACCAGGCTTTAAATTTTTAATCATGGCTGAAGAAAACTAAAGCAGCAGCTGTAAATGTACTATAATAAAAAATTTTGCCTATTAATAGTCACACCTTGTGCATTCTATGCTTATGTCAAAAAAATTAATGACAGGTCGCCCAAGGTTCTTTCATATCCTAATGCAGAGATCTTTATGACTACTGAGAATCAAATGTTACAGGGCTGAGTATCTTTTCTGTATCTATTATTTCATTTAATTTTAACTGATTGCATGATAGATTATATATCATCAGAAAATGTCTTCTGCGCAGATCGAAGGAGGTTGTTTTGCCAGACTTAAAGGGGGGAGGAAGGTGTATAATATTTTCGTTTTTTCCATTTACTTTTACGCTAAATTTTATGTAAGTTCTAAATATGTGACCTTACAAAGAGGGGGGTGATAACTTTTCAAACCTAAGAAACATTTTTTAAAAGTATTTCGGCTTTCTGGCAAGTAATTTCTTTGTTTGACTCGGATCTAGACCTTTACAATAACATGAAAGAACCTCTTTGAACAATCCCTCTCATTGACAGACTAATTAATGATTTCAGAGAAATTTTAATGCTATTGACTTGAATTGAATTGTTTTTAAAAATGTCACTGCAACAAAATAGAAAAAGACTCAATATTAAAAAGGCTGTTGAGGCTAAAAGTATAGAAAGGCTAGACACAAAAAAGTAAACGAATATCATGTTAAGTCTATTGTTATTAAAATTACTTATGCAATTTGTTTATTTTTTCCTGTTTCAATAGATGCTTCTGTTTGTTAGAACAAAATTCAGAAAATAGGGAGTGGATGTTCAAGATAGTCTAGATACTGCAACAGTTATCTGGTAATTCTTCTGAAACTGCTAAAAAAAATAACATTTAAATTAGGTACAGAGTTGACCACAGAGTTTTACTGGAATGGAAGATGTAGACATTGCAGCTTTTGAAATGATTGTTTCTTTGAAGTGAGTATTGAAAAATATTTTTATAATTTCAATAAATAAATGAATCTCATTATTTATATATGCACAATTTTATTTTTGGCTCTATTCATCTTAAAAACAAAGTATTTTTTATTCAGTGACTAATAACCACCTACGGCCATGTCAGAATTTATTCTCTGTATGATTGAGCCAGAATTCCAACTTGAACAGACTCAAGGATATCATTTTCTTGCATCTTTTCCTGGTCTCTTTAACAGATATGTTATTCTACTCTCTCCCAAACACTATGGTAAGCTTGAATGATTTCTTCAAAATGTTATATTAGTTTGTAATAATTATTAAATGTAGTAATAAACAAATTTGGCTTTACAATGAAAAGTTATTTTGTTTACAGAATGTTTCAAAGGCAAAAAGGTTTTTTTTTTCATATAGCTTATAACTTTAAACCTC
Source organism: Bulinus truncatus (assembly GCA_021962125.1). Lineage (NCBI taxonomy): Eukaryota > Metazoa > Mollusca > Gastropoda > Planorbidae > Bulinus > Bulinus truncatus. Next base: position 34,605,842 of record JAGDYQ010000001.1, on the reverse strand, counting down.
TAGAAGTGCTAAAAATTAATCATTGATGCCTTTACCACAGTATACAAGAAAAAAGCTTTTTGACCCTAGCACAAGAGAGAACAACTCAGAAACACACAAATGTGGGATATAAGCAGTCTAAAGCAGTAGATTCCTCTACTTACTTCATCTAAACTGCTTTTGCCTTCCAAGGTATGACAGCATTTATATTGTTCTGTAACATTGCTTTATTTTGTCCTCAAGTTTGAGATTTAATGTGAAAATATCTTAGTTACATTTACTGATGCCTTTAGAACTGTAAAGATATAATTTTATCTTTTTTTTTCATCCAGATATTTCTAGTAAATCTTGTTTTCTGACATTAAAATCCATAATAGTACTTTTAGAAACCTGGATAGTGTTTAAGTATTTTGCTTTTTTTTTTTTTTACCTAACACTAACAATGTATAGATTCTAAATCATTTATTAGTGCACTTTTTTTAAACATTAGAAATTTTTGTATTTCAGGAAGTTTAACACATGGAATCGATGTCCACCTCTTCTCGTCAGCATGCAGTGTAGTCATATTAAACCAGCTAGTACATCTCATCAGCTTTTGGAATCAACGTTTCCTTGTTGCCTGACTAGATCTTTATCAACATACAGATGTTTGACGTGAATCTGCTGAAAAAGTAATTTCCCATCTAAAAGTTTTGTGCACAGTGATGGGCAGACTTGTTGGAGATTTAAACTTTTTAATTTATAAAAGGGACAAGATCTGCGCTTCATAATGTAAGAAATCTTTTTTATCTTTAATAATGTATCAGACATTGTGACATAACTATTGTAAACATTTTTTTTAACATCTACCCTTTAAGGAAACATTTACCCTCCATAGGAATTATAGCTGAACAAGCTCATACTTTTTTGTGTGACTTGCATTGTATATTGCTATTTATAGTTATAAATTAACATTTGTAACTTATAAATTGAGATTCTTCTGGTCCTTAGTTGTGAACTGTGTGGGCTTTATGGCGTGCCACCTTTTTTTTAGTATAATGCATTAAGGATTGGAAAATGTTCATTTTATATTTTTCTATGAATTTTTTTTTTCATTATTTGTACATTATATCTGGCCACCTCCTTCCTTTTCTCCCTTGGCCTGTTGAGTTTTGAACACTTTTCTCTGCTTCATCAGCTTACTTCAACCCACTCTTATCTCTCCTACTTCCTAAAAGCAATCATGGACAGAACACTTACAAGCTTTCAAAAACTTCAACAGTCCTTTGGAACCCAAGTTGGATTTCAGCTAATGTAACTGCCATGATGACGCTTATATCCAGATGACAGGTGCTTGGAGCAGGAAGACTATATGACGCTGTGCAGTGATACTGGGTCTTTCCTGGTAGACAGCGACAGAATTTTTTCATGTTAGCCTGTCACATGCAATGTCTTTCTTGTACCAGCACCATCCAATGAAGTCATACATAGGCTCGTTGTTGGTGGATGCAGAATGCATTTGACCAGTGTAGATAGCTCTATTAATCTCTTCTGTGGAGTTGTTGCAAATTCTTAGCGCTTTTGTGTAATAAGATTGCAATATTCTTATATTGTTCTCCCTCTAAAAGTCTTTCTGGGTTGCTTCTTGACAATAGCTGCTACATTTTTTTATATCACAGCATAAAAAAATACGTCCTCTCCCTTCCCTTTTCAGAAATAAAAACCCGGATCTCCAGTCAGTTATTTAAAAACTGTGTTCCGGAAAAATGTACAAAATTACTACCTTTACACCATTTATCTAGACTTTTTCTCTATACATACTGAAAAGATAAAGTTATATCATAAACATGGCTTTTGGCAAGCCCCATGATTTATACATCGTTGTTATATATGCCTTTTCATCACTTGTGCATTTCAAATTAATTTGACCAATAGAAAAACACTGAATAATGTGATTCTTATAAAAAGGTCAGGTATTAAGACTCTGAATTTCAATCACAGTAGAATTCAACAAAAATTTAGTGTAAATTTGTAATTTTCTTTACTTAAGTTCTTTTTTTAACTCTGGAATATATTCTGTATATTTTTTTATTCATGCGTGCCAAAACGCTAGTTGTGAGTGAATTAAATATTGGCCACAAAATCAGTCACTTAGATGTGAGAAATGAATTTGAAGACATGCATGGATTAATGTTAGTAAGCCATGTTTCTGGTTATTTTGTGCTAGCAAAAACTCATTTTTTGATAGTTTCTTTATGAAAATTGATCAGTCGCTATATAACCAAAACCTGACTATGCCATTTTCAATCAACCATGTCCAAATCATGTAAGTATGTGTGAAATATGTAGAAAATGAACTGTTCAGTGTTTTATCGATGACTTAACTTTTGTACAAAAGCACTATTGATCCTACTTGAACTGCTCAATTGAAAAACCATACAAAATTAATACTTTCCTTTCTGAATCAAAACAGTTTCTGTACATTGATTAATGAGATCACCAAAAGGTTTCATTACAAATGCATCTTAAGTACTGCTTAGTTTCCATCATGATAATTATTGAAAACATTAGTGATAGAAATGGGTCCATGTCCATCAACATTGATGCAACTACTATATCTAAATATATAGTAAAATGGTTTTGGATTGAATTCTGTTTGAATCATAAAAAGAAAATGATTCATTTCAAGTACTGCATTTGCCTTCAAAGTGTTAAGCAGATTAACCATTGATTCTTTCCTGACTCAAAAGGGTTTTGATCAGAAACATGACTAATTACACACAATTTCTGATATTTACTCTCTATACTGTCAGTCTTGAATTTGCGAGTTAAAGCAAATTCAACTAATATGTATTAACCAATAAGCTCTATGAATGTTGAAACTTTGTGTTTTAAGGCTATGAATATCCCCATACCACTTGGTCTTTAATTGTATTTTTTAGTGAAGAATTTTTTTTTAGCCCCTTGTATTTGTGCATTGTCAATTTTGCGAAATGTGGAAATAAGCTATTCGCTCATAACTGAATCCTAAATCGTGAAATATAGGAACTCTACCTAATTCCCCCTCATTAAAAACAATAAATGCATCAAACACACCCATTTCTAGCGTATCTACTCCTACAAAAATGTTTTTATGGTCACTTATCACATATCAAATGATGTAGTGAATCATTTCTACTTTTTAAGAGCTCATCACTACTTAGGTCCTTAAAAACTGGTTATGTTATATTTAAAACAGTCTGGTAACTGATTTTTATTTTTACCATCAGACCAATTCCCACAATTAAAATGTTTCCCTTTCCTATGATGCCAGATAGCCCAAACTGCTTTCTTCATTGCCTCCAAGTTCTGCATTCCCACCATAACGTGCCTGAATTCTTTTAATGGCATCTTTCGTCAATCACCCTTTTCCACCTATTGCATTGTATGTTTTCCCATCCTCCATAAAGGTTATTTTCTTATTCTCATTTTTACCCTTTAGTCTAATTTTGAAAATTTTTTTATAAAAATTGGGGGCGTCAGCATCTGCAACTACCTTAAAACCCGAATACCCAGTATATACTTAATTTGTGGGTAGAAACAGATCTTTCAAATATTCTTTTAATTCCATTAGGTTCTGTCGGGGTTGTTCCCGTTGTTGTTGGGACTGTAGTTTTACTTGTGGAGTCATTTAGGTCGCCATGGCCTTCCACTCTATCTTTCTCTCCAATAATAACAAACAAGTCCAACAGCTGATTCAATATTTATTGAATGGAAGATAAGAAAAGAATATACATATAAGTTGTTAACATCTGTCATCATGACCGATTTATACTTCACTTTAGATACTATTAATATTCTTGATCACAACGGATTGGAAAAGATCATTTTCAAAACTTTAGCGCTAACAAAAGTTATCCTCTCCCTGGTTGAAGGTAACAGATCACTTCCTTCCAGAAAACATAAAAACCCGTATCTCCAGTTAGCTCTTACTAAACTGTGATCCGGAAAAATGTACAAAACTATACCTTTACAGGTTCCACGGAGTCCGAGATACCCTCATGATTAATTTTGCATGAATTCTTATGATTTTCTTTCCACTTGTCTAACTCATCACCTGTCAATGTGGAATCTTTTTACTACAAGAATTTAATGAATGGTTAGGACTTCCACATCTAAGACTTTAACAGGAGCCTTAGCACTAACTGATAAGCATGTAGCCACACCATTTTTACTTGTAAACCCCTACGCTGCCAAGACCCATCGCAAGATACTGTCACTTCATCCTTACCCTCTTATCTTTTTAAGTTCTTCCCCAGCCTTTATCACACTATTCTTAGCTTTTTAACAGAAAGTTTAATTTTTTTAGTTAATACACTAGTTCTTGTGACATTAACAGAGGGTGGCATGTTCATGGCAGCAAGAAAGCGTTGGCCTTTTGTATGGTGGCAAACGATACTATTCATGGAAATTAAAATTATCTTTATTTTGAATAGTAATTCATATTTACATTTTGAACATATAATTGTTGATTTTATACTGATCCCAATTATTCCTTTTTGTCTTTAAACGAATTATTTTTTAATTAAAGCAAGAAAGAAAAGGGTAATGAATTGAAAAATAAAACTTAGTGCTTTATATCAATAAATTAAAATCCTTTTAGGCCATTGTCACTTTTTTTTCTTACCATCTTATAACCCTGAATGAAGCAGACTTGATTTTTTTTTCCATAGTTCATTATGATCAGTGCTATTAATATTGCTTATAAAACTATCATTTAAAGGATCAACTAGACTAGTACTACAGCTAGCAAGAACGTCACTATCTACAGCTCATACACAAACTTCACTATCAACAGCCTTCTTTATTGTATGCTTATTACCGTGAAACTTTCTCTTTTTTGTGCTTTCTTTATGCATCTTTTTTTTTTGTGGTGGTTCCATTTTTCAGACAAAAAAATGTGCAAAATTAATAATTACTACCAAAAAAATCTATTTTGGGACTGACATTAAAGCCAGTCTGAAAACTTGATTCCTTTAAATATCTGGATTTTTTAAAAATCCGAGCCTCTTAAACATAAATGATTTAGTGTTACGTTGTCGGATAGTCCTAATGCTAATCCTGGCCACGTACAGATCGCTCTCTAGAAGTATGAGAGAGTAGATGTTGATGGTCTGGTGACAATATTTCTATTTTTACAGCTCACGTTCATTCTCTGCTAATAGGTCAACAAATACCGGTTTCTTTGCCAATAACACAAGTTTTATTATATATATGTTGACGCCAGTTCTCCTCGCATACAGTACTTCAGTTTACGTCACACTCTTTGCTCTTGCTCTCTAGTTCTCAGTCTCGCTCCCCTCTCTCCTCCTCCTCCTCCTCCTCTTTCTCATCCTCTCTCTGACTCTGCTATCTCACTCGACTATCTTCTCTCTCTGTCTCTCTCCGACTCTCTCTCACATACAAAATCGTCCAGCTTATATACAGTAAACGATTGGCTTGGCATCCCTGATTTATTATTTCTAATTAATTCTTAACCCACTAACTCTGGTCTGGGACGTGGGAAAGAGATTTGACATCTAGAAAAAGGGGCATGTGAAACTTTCTAACTCAGCATCCCCGGTACCCAAACTTCTTCCTACGTGTCACGGTCACGATCATTTTTCTCCAGGTAATTTGGTTCCGTGAGCGTCCCGACCTCCCCCCTAGTAATCTGACACGGGAACGACACACCCCCTTCCCGAGCTGGCGATTCCCAATCAATTAAGGGGGTACACCACATATTTAGTTCCAGAAGTAAATACATAGCTTGTTATATATCATTTTGTTGGAAATGATCTGAACATTTAAAATCTAAAAAAAAAAAGTTATAATATTATGCCGTTTTTTTGTGGTTGCCATGGAAACAGGAAAATAGGCTAAAAAACACTATATACTAAAAACGCTATAACTTTTTTTCTGCTGAATAAAACTTAATTCTGTTTTTTGATCTGAATTGGCAATTAAAATATCTAGAAAGTTACGTTTATTTATTATTATATTATCATTAGTTAAAAAATTATGAATTTAAAAAAAAAAAATTAAAAAAATTAAATATCAAAAAAAATACTTTATGTAATATTTTTAAAAGTTGTTAATATATTTTAATGTAAAAACGTAACTTTATAGCTAATGTACATACAAATGTACCTGCCAATTTTCAGCTTTGTATCTATGCAATGAACAGAGCCTTAGAGATTTAAGTTTTGAAAATCGCAAAAAAATGCAATTTTGAGAAAAAGGGAAAAAACTAATAAAATGCTTTACTATTGATAACCTGTAATATAATTATCAGCTTTAACTTAATTTTTTTAATACCTATCCACCCTTGCTTCATTATGAACACAAATAATTGATATAAGTTACATGGAGAATTTATAATAAAGAAATGAAAAACATCATTTGAATGTTTTAAAAAATGCTCATTTTTTATTAAAATGAGCAATTGGTATTAGAATAAATAAAATACATATTATTTAAATAATAAAGTTACTTGATTGTTCCTGATTAAATCCAAGTATTTCTGTGTCTCAGTGTGCACCAGACTCATAGGTATTACCATCTATAGTGTCTTCATTCCTTTGATTCTGCCTACGCTGAATGGCACTGTACTTTCTTTTCAATTTTGAAGCAATCTCTGATGATGCATTAGCTTTTTTATTCTAGCTTCATCTTTATCTGTCAACATTCTAAATGCAACAGCAGATGGTTTAAGATGCAGAGTTTCTAACACAGAGAATAGCTCACATGATCCCTCATTGAACGAAGAAACAGCACGTCCCACAGCAGCTCGAACCCTAGAAAGTCCCATAAATGATGTTTTGGGGCAACGCAGCCAAATCATATTGTTAAGGCTTTCATTTCTGTTTTGAGTGCCACCATGAATCAATCTCTTCAAGAGATTATCCTCTGACATTCTCCTGTATACAGGAATGACGCTGTGTGCCACAGTTTGAGAAAGAAATGTAGATTGGCGATGTTCAGCATGACTGGGAGCCGAGACACCATTAGCTATAGCTTTCTGGTAAAAGCACCAGCTGTTAGGACCTGTAGGGCACTGTTGATGTCGAGGTTCTTTATCTGTGGACATTGAATGCCATAAAGAGCCCCAAATGGCATTTTTCATTTTTGTTATATCTGGAATGTTACTAAGAACAGCTCCTCGATAAAAATTTTGCAAGCTGTCACATTTAGCGTCTGTGAGTCTCCCAACGCCTCTGCCTCCAAGTCGTTCATTTTTAGCCAGCTTGCGCAAAGCTGTACCCATTCTTTTGTGCGCATGGTTCACACAATCAAGCTTTTCCACTGTGAAGTCTGCATAAGGTTTAGCATCACACACAGCTTTGAATGCTGAAGAGTCACCGTCAGATAGCATTTCCAAATATCTGAATCCGAATTTATCCACTGATCGACTCCACAATATAACTGCTGCAGCAGCCTCCATGGATTTACTAGATGCCTCATGATTTTTGCAACAGTCAGGAGCATGTTCTTTTTTCCAAGTTATCATCTCTTCATTTGATTTATTTTGATTATCTGCAAGCTTGCATGCATGGCAGTATTTACTTAGAACATGATAATCGACTACCAAACCAGTCAGTATATCAATACATGCACCTACACCATAAAGAGATGTGAAGCCTCGCTTCTGCCATGTCCCATCATAAGATACACTTATGTTGATGATGGGGTTTTCTCCGGCATCAATTGCAGATTTCAAATCTTCGTCATTCTCTGCATATGCTTTTCGAACAACATCTGCAGTGCGTTGAAGCATGACATTTCCAGTTTCAATTTCTGCATCTAAAATTAAAAAAAATTTAATATTAGATTAGTTTGTTAGCATAAAAATAATTGTGATTTTGAGAAAAAAAGCTTATGGATTTTTTAAAATGATAGGCCTATAATGCATTTCTCTTGGTATAATTTTTTTGTTATATGTTGATACCTTCAATATCAAACTAATCTGACCCCTTTTATGGTATGCCATTTGTTGTTAAATACTAATAATATTAATATAACAAGTTATTGTTTAATAAAAATTCAATAAAGAACATAATTATAATATAACTATATTTAAAATAAAACATTAGCCTTACCTGTAACTATCTTATCATGTTCCTGAAAAGTTGACAGTGCCATGCCAGGAATACCCATCACTACACTAAATGTGTTGAGAATGTTGAGTCCTCCACTAGGTACTTTGATAAAAAATTCAAAATGTATATAACATGTCAAATCATACATAGATCAATAGAGCTCTAAAAATGCTTTAAAATGATACCTTGTTTAAGTATGTATGTCTTTTGGTTATTGAGATATTCAATTTCTTGTGCCGAAAAACAGGCCTTTTTTTACTATAGAAAAAGTCAAGAAAATTGTGGCCCGAATTTTGAGATTGGGCTACTAAAACTGACATAACTTTTGAACCATTTAAGCTAGCAGGCTCAAATTTTCACCACTGATAAATGATCCTATTTACTTATAAAATAAGGTCAATTAAACATATTTAAGTGATATTAGTCTATGCACTTAAAGAAAAACAAATACAAGTGCTATACAATTTTAGAAATGAAAAATACTGGAAAGCAGCAAAAACTAAATAAAAATGGTACAAGCCTACAATTTTCACCAAACATAAGTGGCTGCATGCATTTCATTTTGCAATGAAAAACAACTAAAATCATATTGGTTTAAAAATGACTAGCAAAAAAAATCATTATTATAAGGCAATATGATGAATAACTCAAAAAAATTGCGGCCTGGGTTTTGAGATTGGGCTACTAAAACTGACACAACTTTTGAACCATTTAAGCTAGCAAGCTCAAATTTTCACCACTGATAAAGCATCCTATTGACTTTTAAAATAAGGTCAATTAAACATATTTAAGTGATATTAGTCTAGGCACTTAAAAAAAAACAAATACAAGTGCTATACAATTTTAGAAATGAAAAATACTTGAAAGCAGCAAAAACTAAGTAAAAATGATACAAGCCTACAATTTTCACCAAACATAAGTGGCTGCATGCATTTCATTTTGCAATGAAAATCAACTAAAATCATATTGGTTTAAAAATGAATAACAAAAAAATCATTACTACAAGGCGAAAGGATAAAAATACTAAATTTACAAAGAAACATAGATTAAAAAATTCCAAGATGCATGCTTCAGTGCAAAAATAATTGTGCATATTTCATTGTTGAATGACAAAGCAAATTTTAAGAAATAATTAAGATTACTGCATGCAATTATACAAACAATAAATAGTCAATTTAAATTATGTATGTCATATTAAAAAAAGTTTTAACACTTGACAAAACTGAAATTTTTTGCCAAATAAAATCATGGATTTAAATAAAATGTATTTCATTCTTAAATGAAAAACCACTTCACACATGTGATAAGAAAAGATATGTGAAAGAGCCAAATTTACAAAGCAATAAAAGAGAATAAGTCACCAGTGAAAATTTTTATATCATACGTTTCCCAGCAATTCATAAAAAAATTACATTGATACAGGTGTTTTTACAGCCTATGACTAAATCATTATTTAATGATAAAAGGAAATGATTAGAAAAAGATGCAAGGGCATTACATAGAATTAATTCAAGTTAAAAAAAAATTAAATCATTCAGAACAGCATCTGTTAAAATACTTTCTAAAGTTAGTTTTACATCTTCGGCATCCTCTTCATTTTCATGCATTTTCCAGTAAGCTATCCTGATTTTTTTCCCTGGAGATGCTGACTTCATGATAATCTTTCCTTGAAAAAGGGTATCTTGTCCATCCACATTCCAGATGTGCTGAAAGCGAGCGCCTTCAATTTTGTTAGGATTTGAATCCAAGAGATCTTTTACTTTATTTTTTTGATAGGCACTTAAAGCTAGAAAGATTTTCTGCTCCATCAAATTAGGGACATTTTGTTCGAGCAGAAACTTTATCTCCTTGCCTACTCTTGATCTGTGTACCATGTCTCTCTTCTGCCCTTTTTCTTTTAATCTGTCACAGATGGCCGCTTCCATTTGACCTTTTCTCTCTTTACTGATTGTCCTTATTGTAGCACCTCTTTGGATCGAAAATTTAACAATGGCATCCTGCTCATCTGTGGGCTTTGTGCTTAGCCATTCTAATGTTTTATTCACTTGAAATTTTGCCTTTCCATCCAGAAAAGAAATGCTGGCATTAGGGGCTCTTCGTGCTAGAGAGTCTATTATCCCCAATGTACGTTCAGCCCAAATGTTGTGGGCAGGAGCACTGGCTGCTTTGACCTTCAGTTCCTCTGTTGGATCTGCAAGATCGCCAAATAAATAGCGAGACATTTGTCTATTTAAAACATTTGACGTGGCAGTGGCCACTAGATTTATTATTTCATTGAGTTGGACAAAATTTGTATTGTCGACTATTAACAATGCAGACAACGTGTCATCTAAAATAAGAGGCCGTCCAAATGCATCAAATGTGGTGCTGATTAAATATTCTGGCTCAGCAGCAATTCTTTCAATGAAACTTACAGCTGTCTTAATTTGTTGTGCCTTAAATTAAAAATAAATTAAATTTTGAAATAACTAGAATATCAGTTTAATAAATAAGTATATTAAGTCTTGTCTATTTAAAAAAATAGATTTACCATATCAAGATGATTTCTTTGACATTCAGATCCATATACAATGGCCATCCATGGCCCAGTCACCATTTTCCCCCAAAGTCCCAGCACCTGAAGTTGAGCCATCAAGATGTCATTCTTCAAGTCTTCCAGTATTGCACTTCTCAAAGTAGTTGTATTGTTGCAATACTTTTCTAGGTACTGAATGAGCAACTGCTTATGTCTGTACACCACTCCAGATGAGTGAAACAGTATATGAAGCCTATTGCCCACATACCTAGGAAAAGTACTACATGGAAGTCCATTTTTCTTTAAGAAGGACTTGAAACCTGATGGGTCACCCTTGGCTTTGTATCTGAAAATTTAAATATATTATACATTGAATAGCATATAAAAATATGTAGAATTTATACTTAATTTACGTTTGTTTGGCTAAATAGTAAAATACTTACCTCAACTTTGAAATGGAGTAAAGAAGATTTGCTGCTTTACAGTCTGAACCATATGTCTTACTTGTGACTGCGTTCGTTTTGGTCAATTCTTTTCTGACTTCACTCGCTATTCCATCCAGTGGATGTAGATGACAGTGTAGCTCAAGCAGCTCAGTTTCAAGTACAACATTAAGTTGTGAAATAGCTGCATGATTAGCTGATGCTCTGTCAGTGAGGGTTGAAACAATTTTCCCACAGATTTGCCTTTTAACAGGGTCTTTATTGACAGAGTAAAAAACACTATATGTTTCAGCTAAGTCATCTAAAGTCTGCAAAATATGCTGAACGTAATCCTCTGCCTTACCTCCAGGTAGTTCTGCAATGCTAGCAGTCAAAATATTATTTTTTGTGCCAAAATGAATTTGGTTAATATGGCTACCTTTCAAAGAAGTAGCATCAAAAGCCAAAGTTGCACAGTCAGCCACAATCAAAGTATCAACAAGCTGAAGATCTGCAATAGCGCCCATTTCCCTGCTCATCTGAGCAATTGTTGATGCATTTGGCAGACTTTCAATTGTAACATTTGGACATAATGATGCACAAGCCGTTATAACCTTAGAAATAGAGTTTACTGGTACATTGCATTCAATGCAGCTGTAAATGATCAGCCGAATTTTAGAATGGAATTGCTTCTTGTTCTCTTTAGTAGACAAAACCTTCTTCAACTCTAATATTTCTTCGGTCAAAGACTCCATCTTTTTCTCCATGCTGTAGACAGTGTAGTCATGGCTCTCAATTTTGGTTTGTAGCGCTGCTGCATACATTTTACCGGTGGCAATTTCTTTTTTCAATTTAGTGTTTTCCTTAAGAAGGAACTGACACTTCAAGTGTGACTTCTTCAAAGATTTATGAAGACTTGAGAGCACTTCTTCCAGTTGTTTTGTTTTCAACTGATACCTTGAAATTCTGGAGGTTTTTCTTTTTAATTAAATCATTTACCCTCTTGACTTGGTAAGTTTTTTTTATTCTTATCCTTTCTCTCATTTCAAATCTTCGTTCGAAGTTTAATTTTCTATTCACAGCCAACAGTTCACTGTTAGTCTGTCTTTTATATTTGCATGACTGGCAGTCTCTTTCAATCCTGGTTTTAACAGGAGAAATGAAGGGAGGATGCTTAGGCTGTAATGATGGTAATGTATGTTTCCTTTCAGGAAACTTGAATTCAGAATCAAAGAACTCCACAATGTTATTCCAATTGTTATGGATATTTCTTTTATAGAGCTTTACTTGTTCATTAATTCTAGATACTTTACTTTTTACAGAAGTAATATGGCAATTACTTTCTGCCATTGTCACTACATGCTCAGCTGTTTTACTAACATTTTTTCCTAGTTGCAGGAAAATGTAGAAAATAAATCCATTTGTGAATTTGCTATCTTTATGAGACTCAAGAAGATTCTCCATGTCCTTTAAATTCTTCAACTTTAGAGTATTTGTATTTTCCATTTTCCTGAAAATAAAATAAAAGAAGTTAATGTTTTAAAAAGTTTCTGAAATAAATGTTTAACCTGAGTAAAAATCACTACTGTTATAAGGCTCCAATGAATATTTAAAAAAATTAAATTATAGCATAATTTTATTGATATATTAGACTTATTACTTATAGTAGTTTGACATAACACACAATATATTTCTACCAGATACTACTGTGGATAAAAATATTAGTGTTTTTATATTCAGAACACATACTAGATTAAAAAAAACGTAACTTTGTTAAAGGATGGCAGTTAAAAAATATTGATTTTGAAGGATTACTATGTATGGATTTAATGTTAAGATTAGCGCTGCCCGCGGTTGCCGTTATCGATAATAGGTAACTTTTATCGGCAAATAAGCGACTCGTCAAGAACACGGTTTTTTAATTTTTTGAGCAGTCAATCAACATAAAAATGATTAAATAAGATATTTAGAATATATTAACAGTTGATCGATCAATAAAAACATTGGGTCGCGACCTAATTAAAAAATAAAAGCAAAATTTATCTTACCTTATTTTGAAATGTTGATTCCTCAAAACGAAGATGGCGTAGTTAACAAAAAAATTCACACAGATTAACTTAAGGATAAGTTCTTTTAAAATTATGGCAAAGTAAAAATAAAATAATGAGTAAATTAAAGCGTTTCAGAAAATCACAGTACCACTGGTTCTAACTGTTGCCAAACATGGCTTATGTAGCATACGGAGATTTTCAAGGCTATTTCCGGGTCGTTTGGGCACGGATATCATAGTACCTACCTCCACCACACTCATGACTAAATAAATCCATTCGTCGATTAATTTCATATGGCAAATTGTTCTTGTCTGTGTAAGACATTCTAGGTGATGACATTGTTTTTATTTCATAACCACATTCACCACATGTTAGTTTCATCATGGATGAAAAGCCAGCATGTTCGTCAGCAGCTAGGCTTATTGTAACACGAGGTTTTATACATATCGGACACAGCAACTCGTGCAGCAAAATATTTATTTGCTTTAAATGTAGTAGAATCCAAGTTTGTTCTTCTACATCTTTTATTCTGTCAGCTGCACCCAACATAGCAATCTTTTTTGCAGTATCACTTTGAGTTGTTTGACAGTTATCTGCTGTAACGTGGTTTTCATCACATTTTCTCTTTTTAGCCGCTGCTGCTAGCTTACTTTGGGCTTTTCTGCATGCATTCTTAGGACGAGGCATTTTAGAATGAAGTTTTAAACTTAAAATGTGTCTTTTCCAAGATATAGATAGAAAATAACGCTTTATTACACACGAGGCGATAGAACGTAAATGAACAAGACGCTAGTTTGTTTACAGATGGAAGCCATACTTGTTAGGCCGCAGTAAATGCATTCGACCAATGGAAATTTGTTAATGCTGACTTACTTCTATTCCATTGGTCAATATTCTTTTACTATGACCTTTTTTATGAATGAACTTACACACTTGTAGTTGTAGTAATAAATAGAAGGTTTCATGCGACTTTACGACGTCATAAACAAGGCGATGGATAGGCTATTTTTAGAACAAAGAAAGAGTTCACTACGCAGATGTGTAGCTTAGCTTCTCCTGATGACGTAGATGTGTATATTATGTGGGTTTGCGTAACGTTACTACGTGATGTAGAGTTTGAGAAAAGTTATACGTGAAATAAAACGACTAAAAATACTTGTTGTATACATAATTTAGCATCAAAATAAAGTATTTTGCACTCTCTAGTCAGCCATAAAACTTAAGAGATTTGTATGAAAATGGTTAAACATTAAGAAAACACTAAAAAGCAAAAACTGTTGGGGGAAAAATAAAATCGAAAAAAGTCTTCGGTATTCCCCCTTAACAGCCTCCGACCTAGGAATCTGACACGGTGACCTAGGTCATAAGGGCACACCCCTTTCCCAAGCTGATTTTTGTTCCTGAACGAGTAAACCATTGTGCTCAAAACAACCCTATATCGTAACATATAGGTTTAGATGATACATCAACACTTTCATGGTGCAATCAATCAGTTTTTAGTCTCCTGACAGGAACCAAAGAAATAACATCTATATCTTTAGAGACAACAATGAGATCATATTATTAGCTGGAACTGATGAATCATTAGAAGCTTTACCTACAATAGAACCACCTTTATAAGTTATTTTGTAATTGACATAGATTTCGTCAAACAAATAACAACCTTTTTCTTTTGGCTGTCAAACAGCTTTCTTTTTAAGGTTAGCAGCATTAGAATGCTCATTAACTTTAATTTTTAATGGAGCTGATAATTTATTTAAAAAGGAAACATGAGGAGGTGTTAATACTGTATCCCTAGTGCACTCACTGATAAGCTGCCCTAGATATTGTCATCAACTGATAGGAAAATACTTAAGTTTGAGGGCTGTATATATTTTTAGTAGAAAACAAACGAAAGAACTGTTCAGTAATAAAAGATAATATACACTTGATATTATCTTCATAAACATTTCCTAGAATTGTCACCATGTCACACAAATCCTGCAAGGAACTACCTGCATCATGAATGCACTCATACTTTTCTGTCTAACTCCACAGTACTTAGATGGCTCAAGAGACTGGACAGCATTGACCAACAAGTTAAATGGCTAGTTTTACCAAAAACCCAAACTAAACTGGTCTTAGAAACCCTAACTTTACCTATAAAAACAATGGTGGAACTGATACATACCGATACCACAACAGTTGGTACATCTTGTACATCAAGTTTATGCCAACAAACTTTGCTGAACCAAGAGCTTGCGACTTTGGTATGAAATAATTTCACATGTACACTTATTTATTATGTATTAATTGTTTAGGCCCTAACAGACCTGATGATGATTGTGGAGGCTTTGCGGTAGCGTTGGCCTTCCACTCTGACTTACAGAACTCTCTGTTCTTCAGTGACCTATGTTTTTTTTACTTTTTTTTTTTAACCTATTAGTGGGTTGCATTGTTAAATGTTTTTCTTGGTTTAAAACTTATATAAATACCAGTTATAATACATCAATTCATTCAGAAATGCACAAACTTTTAAAGTTGGCCACTTTTGCTGACATATCTTTTCAAAGAAAAAATTTTGTGCATTAAAAAAATAAAGAAAAATTTTGTCATAATTTACAAACATCAAACACCAAGAAAGAAAAAAAAATCTTTTTGAGATGTTGTAAAGGATGAATTTATATGAACTCGTCTATAATGAGAAACTCGATTCATATTCCATGGTTCATATAGTTTATTAACAATACGAAATAATATAAACAGTAGAATAAGTCCAATATAAACTGAATTATCACAGTGACTGATAATCTCCTTAACTCAGTGAATAAATACTTATTAACTTACCAATAAACTCAACTTATTAACTAAACTCATATACTCTGATACACTGAATATGCTGATTCACTAATTGACTGATGATCATCCAACTGAACTCGAATACTCTCTCTCTGATTTTAACTAACTCCAGTATCTTCCAAACATCCTCTTTATATAATTTGCTTGCATCATACTTGAACATTCTACGTCGCTCTCTCTTACCTTCTTAGACAATCCTATTTACAACAAACATAATATTTATACTGTAGAATTAACTAGAGTCTTGACCCCGTGACCTTTTTTCTTACAATAATGACAAATTCTTCTTTCAAAACAGTTATCTTTAGGTTGACTCATAGTATCTTGTTGTTTGTATCTATCATTCTTTAATTTGTATGTTTCATTCCGTGGTTTGAATTTATCGATAGATGCGCAAATGTCTGATATACTTATTTCATCATTGGGATAGCAATCTTTATAGTCACTTAGAACTTTTATGAGGTCTTTGACAGTTTTTACATTCCTTTGTTTAATGAAGGAAAACACTTCTCTAGTGCACATGTTAAGAATTTTGTTGACCACTTCATCATTTCTAAATTCTCAGTGGTTTATTTATGTCAACTTCTGCCATCAGTGTTTAAAGCCATGATTTTAAATCACTCAGCAACTAAATCAATGAACTGTTGAGGTTGTTCTTTAGCAGACATTTTTAGTTCATGAAATCGGTGACGATAATGTTCTGTTTTATTAAAATATTTGAGAAGTTTCATCTTTATATCTTCATAAACTTAATTCAGCATAGTTATGTATTGTCATGATTGCTTTTCTCTGGCATCATCTTTTAGCAAGCTTGAAAAGTTCTGACTTCCAGTCACTGATTGGAATTTTTTGTAGCTGACATTGTTGTTCGGAAGCATTGTAAACATGTGTCAATATCTTCAGTTTTACCATTTAAAGGTTGCATTTTTAATTGAGTCGAGTAATTTCCTTTTGATTCTTCTATAACAGTTTTATTATCTTTAGTTGCAGCTATTCTTGCTAGTTCGAATTCATGATTTCTTTTTCTTTCTAATTCTTCATAGTTTCTTTTTAATTCTCTTTTCTTTTATTCTCTCATCTCTCTCTTTATCCTCATTTCCTTTTTTGTCTATATATTCCAACAATTGACCACCTTTTGAGACTTAATTCTCTTCCTAATTTTTGTAGTCTCCATTTTTCTTCTGGGAGTTTCAATTTTGGTACATAGTCATTGTTATGCTCAGAAGTATAAAACAAAAAATGAGTTTCTTCAGAATGATGTACTTTAATTACCGTTGCAGTGTAATACAACAAATTGTGGACTCTAAATACAGTTGTAATGTGATACAACAAATTGTGGGCTTACTTGTGCTAATAGCTTATAACCACAAATGAAAACTTTGGAAATTATCACGTGGTAATATAACGCATCCAAAATATGACGAGGAATATATCAAGACATTAAATGTTATTCTTACCGTTAAGTTTCAGAAAATTCTTCCTTTGTAGCATATGTCCAATGGAGGAATGCACAACTCAACAATTAACGAAATCTTGCTTGTAGCTGTTGATAATCCAGATAAAATCCAGTCTCTTCGGAAGATAATATTGTATCATTATAGTGTTACTCACCACTGGGGTGTTTTTACCGCTGCCACCAAATAATATGATAGGTTTATGTCGTATCCCCCTTGTGCTCTAAATTAAATCAGACGACACAACTCTGTATTGTAAAAGAATTAACTGAACTTTTTAATGCATGATATTTACAGATGAAAAAATATGATAATCCAATATAAACACTTGAGAAGATGAATCAATAAATCACATGTAAGAATCCTATAATTTAACATACACACGATAAATACTAAGATCAATATTCGATGAGAGATGTGGCAATAAATCACATGTAGCTGCTATAACTTATAAACCAGTACACGAATCTATAACTATTATTAATTCCTTTTGCACCTGTCCACTTAGTCCATAAGTTACACCCAGTATCCCCTTCCCAAATACTAGTCACTAGTCCCTCTCTCTGGGTCCTGCCTTGTGTCTAAGTCTGTGTTATTAAATCCAGCATATAACTTCCCTCTATTTCATAGCAGGATATATCACTCTCGCATATTACATCATTTCCCGCCAAAACCACAGAGGTCAATGTGTAGATGATTTGCGCCAAACTCAGTAAGTGGGGTGATTGACATAATTGCATCATGCATGCTTGACCTATTTTCAAGCACTTACAATACCACACTAAGGGAAATAACGCAGTGACTAACAATGCGTGGTAGCAAGGGATGGAACAAAACCAAAAAAGGCAATAACATGAAACGTAAACAAAGCTTAATCACAAGGGATAGGACAACATCAAACTCTATTAATCACGCGCTCAGCCATTTTGCCTCACACACGATGTAAGTGGAAATTGGTCTTGTAACCATAATTATACCTACTTTCCTAGCGTCTTTGCCCTTCTTTATAATAGGAATAATTCATTGCCGTCTAATGCTCTTGCTTGGGAGTTCCTCCAGACATCAACGTGCGATTGAGGAACTTGAGTAACCGGACCTACCAAGGTTCCCAGGTGCCTATCATTTCATTAGTGGGTTAAGTCTTCATCCTGATGCTTTCCTAATGAAACTCTTTCGGACAGCTTATTGAGCAGAGCAGCTCGTTTGTCATCTCTGACAACCAGACCTCTGTCTTCAGGGGCAGCCAAGGTCCTTTGAACTGATCCGACTCCCGTCAAGCTACGTAATAATCTCCACTGCCTCTTCTGCCATCCACCATATCCACTCTTTTCGTATAGCTTCCGTCCATTTCCACCTCTTCTCATCAGCAGACGGTCTGTTTACCTCTTCTAGAAGCCTTTTTTGTACCTTCTGCGCTTCGCCTCCTGGGATTTCTCTTTAGCTATGGTGTACATTTTCATTTTCACTGACTTTCTTCTTCCAATGAAATATAGACAGTTTCTTCATCAGAAGATGAATACATAAGCCGTAATTCCTAATTTAATGAGACACTGATAGAGATCTGTTGTAAATATGACTAAATGTCAACCGGTTAATCTGGAAGTTTGTGATGCAAAAAAAAAATAACCCTTTTTAAATATAAACATTAAAATAATTGCTAAAAAGTAAAAAAAAAATATAAAGAATGATTTTAATAAATTGATCACTTGATGATCGAAGGTCATTGTAACATTGAGCATTAAGGTAGTCCCCTGGGCCATGCGCAACACTATTGTCAGGGTATTATGGTGTGCGGGGACAGAGAGAGCATGCCTGTATGACTGGAGACTGAGTTGTGGTGTCCGTGTGTGTGTAGCTGGACAGGAAAAGCAGGCAGTTAATGAGGGGGGTGTGCTGAGAAGACAGGAGAGTAAGCTTGTGGAAGGACTGTCAATACATGGAGTAGGCCATTGTGACCTTTGTATTCTAATGGACTTTAGATATTCTTTTGATTAAAAGTTTTCTTGTGTTAATTCAACAATTCGGGTTTGTGTAATTATTTGTGTGTATGCTGTTTTCCAATTAATCCGGCCTTGACTGACAACTATCATGTTGCATTCTTTTAAATACTCTAATTTTATTTTTCTGTTTTCAGCCCAACTCAAAACTAGAACTTTTTTAAAAATTCCCTAGTAGCATTTGACCCCACATTAAACTCCCCTACTCTAACCATTTCTTAAACATAGATCTCTGAACAAAAATATGACACCTAGACTAAATAGTGGGTGCAGCTATTGACATTTTGGGTATTTTCATGAATAACATCATTTGTCGTTCTTTCATAAACTCCCTGCACACACTCAAAACTGTTGGATCGAGGTGGTTTGATAATCTTTCTGCATAATTCTGCCCACCCACCAAAACCTTCTGTTTTTTCTTTTAACTCAACCACTACCCCTTAACAATCAGGCTGCCTCAACAAAATTCTTGGACACCACATCCACTTTTGTTAAGCATGCTAGGTGACATGGAATATTGTAGGCTGGCGGTGTTACTAGTCTCCTCTTTTCTGATAGGAAAATACAAAAAGTATCTTTGATAGAGATCTTTCCATGTAATTAAGATATCACACAAGTTTCTTTTCTGAATAAGAGTTCTTGATCAGAAACATAAGTAGTGCCACACAATCTCTGCAATGTCTTAAATTAACCATTTCAGTGTCTCAGTAATAAGACCGCCAGATCCTAGTCCGAAGCTACAGTCCTCCCACTTAGTTATCCAGTTAAATGTTTCTTTCAGCAAATCACCCAGAACGAAGTCAAACAAAAATTGTAAAAAAAAAAACTTTCAGGAACAAAATTACCTTAGTGGAAACCTCAGCAAGATAAGGAAAACCTCTCTGTAGATTCAGCCCTGGACTAATTATCTTTTTCTCCTTAGTGCCTCTTGGCCTCAAAACTTGCTTCACTCATCCGTTGCTGTGCATGCATCAATCATGTATGGTCCTTCGTGTTGAAAATATCTAGCATGAGTTTTCACACTGAAGGTTTAAAAGGTGTTTCTAGTGTTTTTTTTTCCCCACCATTGATAGGAAGAGTAGCAATACATACAGCAATGTTAACAGCTTTAATACCGTTGTATTTCTGTTTAGGGCAAATTTTCCAAATTAAACTATTGAACGACTCTAGCATTTTGAGTACCGTATTTTTCGCCGTATAAGATGCACTTTTTCTTCCCCAAAACTGGGGGGGGGGGGGAGTTGGTGCGTCTTATACGGGCTTCCCTCATGTCTCCCCGAGCAGTCTCACTCCTTGCTGGGCAGTGTGGGCACAATTTCGCCGCTTCCCGGGCACCCGATCAATCTATGCTGCCCTGAAATGTCCGCATGGTCTCTCTCTTCACGCATACAACCAATAAATGAGAGTACAGGCAACGGCTTTGTAAAGGGACAACTGCCTTAAGTCTCTTGTTTATGGACTCCAATCTGTTTGTTGTCGTTTCTCCATATGTCACTATTTGTTGTTGCCAACATCTAACCCATTCTCTTCTACATTCATTCTACAATGATGATTAACGTTATATTTCCTTTAGAATTGTACATATTTATAGAAATTAAATGTAAAAAAAAATGGTACTTATAAGTATCAGTGCACGAAAATCCTTCCTGGTACTACAAAGTACCATGTGGAAAAAGCATATATTTGAAATGTTCAAATTATTATTTTGATATTTTTTTATGGTAGATTATCATAATAATATACCTAACAAAGATAATAAAAATTATTCAGCAATAAATAATTAAAGTATTAAATATGATAGCAAAAATACTTACCGATAAATTTTTGATAAAATTGAAAAAAGGTCCACTGAGTCAAAAACTTCCAACAAAACAACAGGAAGCTAAATGGACGATTTAAAATTAGCCGGAAATGATCAAGGGTGGTTACTCTATTCATTAAAAATATAAAAAAGTCTGCCGGAGCTATTGTATCTATTTCGAACCTGGACCCACCAGTACCAGTGCGCTGGAAAGGGCTAAACGTTTGCCGGAACTGGTACTTTTATTTTCCTCAAAGGGGTCCATCCTCTTTTTGAACATGTCCTACACATTCTATCTTTTATTATCCAATCTGACCATAAGGTTTAGAGTCTGAAACTTTAAAAAAAAAAAACTATATCTCCATCCCCAATAAATCTAGTTTATCTTAAATTATCCTTTTCAGCTGATTCTGAAAATAAAGTAACTAATGATGCTACCATTCCACCAAAAGAACCTTTATGAGTGGCAGTACAATCTTTCTCATGACTACTCTTCTAAAGTAAGCTGTTGACTTAATATCCTGTTTTCCCTAATAGTCACAGGATTTGCAAACTTTCAGAGTACTCTAAAACCTTTCCAGTTACAAACCCAATCAATGTTGTCACACTACTTGAGATGTGTGACCTCTCGTCATCCTGTTTCCATCAACTGAAGCATCAATATTATGCATTAATCATATTCAACTGGTACTTCTGCTAAATTAAATAAAATTTTAGCTGCACTTCATAGATTGGGACTGAGCAGTTATTACTGCTGTCTCAATTGTAGAGTTAATCAATTTATAGGAACTTTTTTTAACTGGTGGTGGTAAGTTCATAAGGCTGCAGAAAGTTTCTAAATCAGCAAGGCCCCCCCCCCCCTCCTCTTACACATCTATTTATGTGATGGGTGTTAAGGTTATTTTTTACAGAACTTTGTTCATTAGAATAAAATGGTAAATGCTCTTTACATCCTCTTATTGCTACCATTGAATACAAATTTACTTCCTAGTCCTCGCCGTCCTAATTCAATGAACTCTACATTGCTGAAACAATATCTACACACAAGATGTGATGTTTTTTGTTTTTGTAAGATGTCAATGTCAACTATTCTGTTTCCTTTCCGTGGCCGGGGTGTCTTTTTATCTTATATATTCCGCAACACTGCGTGTAAGAGCGATGTGGCTTCAAGGCACCCATCCCTGGCCTGAAAGGCGACTTGGAATGCTGATGGTTCTAAATTTTCTCTCCAGCGCCGGCTATAATTTTATCTATGCCTATAATTCTAAGTAGAACTGAACCTACTGTAATCTGAATTCCCCCGGAGAGTTGCGATTCTTTACTTACTCAATGAGTGTAACCCAGCAGACGGTCAAGCTGCTGGGGGCATATTCCAGCACTAGAAAAAGATTTAGTTGAATGGTTATAATGTTAAGATTCATTTCAAGAGATCTTCAGCAGAGACTTTTTCTACTCCAGTGGCAGTGCCACCACAATCCTTTAGCGCCCATCGAACATATTCCAAGGTGAATCACGAACTCCGGTGGTCTTTCATCCCTATACGCCCCAGCAGACAGATCTCTGTCCAGAATAGCTAATTTTTTTTTCTTATTCTAAGAGCCCCTGAATAAAAACATTATAATTAGTGCCACACAATCTTCTCTATTTGCCAAACCTACTCTCTAGACAGTCTGTCTGAAAACATGTTAATTCAACTTCATGTTACAAATAAGGTATAAGCTCTATAAATGTTGCAACAGTGTGTTTTAAAGAAATGCATGTCTCCTTAATAAAGACCACCAGATGGCACATCCTCACCATCCAAGCGCAAACGATTGAAACTTTTCCCAAATCCTGCTCTTACCACCTTTATTTACGTAAAACTGAATACGCTCGCTTTTTGCGTAAACTAACTTTTGAATGTTTGCTTTGTTATCCATTATATGAAAATTAAAAACATTCAGATTTAATTTAAGGTATTCCACTCGTGCTGCAGGTTGGTATGAAAAATTTTCGATTTTTCAAAAATGGTATATTCCATTAGAACGATATCTTAGTTATCGTTTTGTTATGTCAGAAATTAACATAAGTATTATTATTATATTTGAATATAATTAATATTGGGGGTGTGTTTTTTTGTGTAAACCTGTCTAACCCAGTCGCAAATGGTATCGCCTGAATCGTCAAAATGTGTAGGTTATATTATTGCTAATGACATTTTGACCTAAATACCAATAATGTCAACGAGGTGTGTATCATACATCACACATCTTAAGAGCATCCATCTTACGTATGTGTAATTTAAGAACAGATTATTAACTAGGCCTTCGCCTAGTGGTATAGTGGTACGTCTCAGTGAGTCACTCATTAGCTGTCATGGTCATCTCAGAAAACGAAAACTACTGTAATTATCTTTTCTTAGCTTTTTTTACTTGTGAACATTTATCTGTTTCAGATTTACTGTAATTATTTAGAACTATGTTAGCCAGATAGCTAGATGTTAATAAATACAACATCTACAAAAGTTTTCCCACAAATACAATCACCTAGATGTGAGAAATGTGTTTCTACACATGTATGGAATAATTTTAATAAAACCTGTTTCTGGTTATTTTGTGCCAGGAAAAAAATCTTCATACCCTTTGCTAATAAGTTTTTTAAACAATGAAAACTGAACAGTCAGTACATCAACTAAACCCTGACTAGGCCATTTTAATCCACCCCTATCTAAATCATGTAAATATGAGTGAAATTGAATTGAAAATAAAATATCTAGAGTTGTTTATTTTAAAAAGAGATGGTTCTTGAGTTTTTCCTTCCTCCCCACAACTTCCTTCCCTCCTTTCTCAATTTTTTCCACGTTACCAGCTGGTATGGTGGTTCTGGTAGAGAGAAAGGGGTATTGGGTGTATATTGCGGAGGTTTGTAAAGTAGAGTACCTCAGGTATTTTAATGTCTCTTTTTTTGTGTATATATATATATAATCATAATAACCAGAGGCTGACATTATTTTTGATAAATATTTGTATATCTGGTATGCCCTTCCTATTTAAAAATAATGTACCACATGCAACAGTTTTCTGTTTCATCACTGCCAAACATATTTTAATAGATGTATTGTAGTTATCCATATATAACCTGTACCCTTTTAAGTATACTCATTACTAGAATCTGACAACACCCATATTTTCATCCCCCAAAACTACTGTAATTATCTTTTCTTAGCTTTTTTTACTTGTGAACATTTATCTGTTTCAGATTTACTGTAATTATTTAGAACTATGTTAGCCAGATAGCTAGATGTTAATAATACAACATCTACAAAAGTTTTCCCACAAATACAATCACCTAGATGTGAAAATGTGTTTCTACACATGTATGGAATAATTTTAATAAAACCTGTTTCTGGTTATTTTGTGCCAGGAAAAAAATCTTCATACCCTTTGCTAATAAGTTTTTTAAACAATGAAAACTGAACAGTCAGTACATCAACTAAACCCTGACTAGGCCATTTTAATCCACCCCTATCTAAATCATGTAAATATGAGTGAAATTGAATTGAAAATAAAATATCTAGAGTTGTTTATTTTAAAAAGAGATGGTTCTTGAGTTTTTCCTTCCTCCCCACAACTTCCTTCCCTCCTTTCTCAATTTTTTCCACGTTACCAGCTGGTATGGTGGTTCTGGTAGAGAGAAAGGGGTATTGGGTGTATATTGCGGAGGTTTGTAAAGTAGAGTACCTCAGGTATTTTAATGTCTCTTTTTTTGTGTATATATATATATAATCATAATAACCAGAGGCTGACATTATTTTTGATAAATATTTGTATATCTGGTATGCCCTTCCTATTTAAAAATAATGTACCACATGCAACAGTTTTCTGTTTCATCACTGCCAAACATATTTTAATAGATGTATTGTAGTTATCCATATATAACCTGTACCCTTTTAAGTATACTCATTACTAGAATCTGACAACACCCATATATTTTCATCCCCCAAAACTACTGTAATTATCTTTTCTTAGCTTTTTTTACTTGTGAACATTTATCTGTTTCAGATTTACTGTAATTATTTAGAACTATGTTAGCTAAAGATAGCTAGATGTTAATAAATACAACATCTACAAAAGTTTTCCCACAAATACAATCACCTAGATGTGAGAAATGTGTTTCTACACATGTATGGAATAATTTTAATAAAACCTGTTTCTGGTTATTTTGTGCCAGGAAAAAAATCTTCATACCCTTTGCTAATAAGTTTTTTAAACAATGAAAACTGAACAGTCAGTACATCAACTAAACCCTGACTAGGCCATTTTAATCCACCCCTATCTAAATCATGTAAATATGAGTGAAATTGAATTGAAAATAAAATATCTAGAGTTGTTTATTTTAAAAAGAGATGGTTCTTGAGTTTTTCCTTCCTCCCCACAACTTCCTTCCCTCCTTTCTCAATTTTTTCCACGTTACCAGCTGGTATGGTGGTTCTGGTAGAGAGAAAGGGGTATTGGGTGTATATTGCGGAGGTTTGTAAAGTAGAGTACCTCAGGTATTTTAATGTCTCTCTTTTTGTGTATATATATATATAATCATAATAACCAGAGGCTGACATTATTTTTGATAAATATTTGTATATCTGGTATGCCCTTCCTATTTAAAAATAATGTACCACATGCAACAGTTTTCTGTTTCATCACTGCCAAACATATTTTAATAGATGTATTGTAGTTATCCATATATAACCTGTACCCTTTTAAGTATACTCATTACTAGAATCTGACAACACCCATATTTTCATCCCCCAAAACTACTGTAATTATCTTTTCTTAGCTTTTTTTACTTGTGAACATTTATCTGTTTCAGATTTACTGTAATTATTTAGAACTATGTTAGCCAGATAGCTAGATGTTAATAAATACAACATCTACAAAAGTTTTCCCACAAATACAATCACCTAGATGTGAGAAATGTGTTTCTACACATGTATGGAATAATTTTAATAAAACCTGTTTCTGGTTATTTTGTGCCAGGAAAAAATCTTCATACCCTTTGCTAATAAGTTTTTTAAACAATGAAAACTGAACAGTCAGTACATCAACTAAACCCTGACTAGGCCATTTTAATCCACCCCCTATCTAAATCATGTAAATATGAGTGAAATTGAATTGAAAATAAAATATCTAGAGTTGTTTATTTTAAAAAGAGATGGTTCTTGAGTTTTCCTTCCTCCCCACAACTTCCTTCCCTCCTTTCTCAATTTTTTCCACGTTACCAGCTGGTATGGTGGTTCTGGTAGAGAGAAAGGGGTATTGGGTGTATATTGCGGAGGTTTGTAAAGTAGAGTACCTCAGGTATTTTAATGTCTCTTTTTTTGTGTATATATATATATAATCATAATAACCAGAGGCTGACATTATTTTTGATAAATATTTGTATATCTGGTATGCCCTTCCTATTTAAAAATAATGTACCACATGCAACAGTTTTCTGTTTCATCACTGCCAAACATATTTTAATAGATGTATTGTAGTTATCCATATATAACCTGTACCCTTTTAAGTATACTCATTACTAGAATCTGACAACACCCATATTTTCATCCCCCAAAACTACTGTAATTATCTTTTCTTAGCTTTTTTTACTTGTGAACATTTATCTGTTTCAGATTTACTGTAATTATTTAGAACTATGTTAGCCAGATAGCTAGATGTTAATAAATACAACATCTACAAAAGTTTTCCCACAAATACAATCACCTAGATGTGAGAAATGTGTTTCTACACATGTATGGAATAATTTTAATAAAACCTGTTTCTGGTTATTTTGTGCCAGGAAAAAAATCTTCATACCCTTTGCTAAAAAGTTTTTTAAACAATGAAAACTGAACAGTCAGTACATCAACTAAACCCTGACTAGGCCATTTTAATCCACCCCTATCTAAATCATGTAAATATGAGTGAAATTGAATTGAAAATAAAATATCTAGAGTTGTATTTATCACTAATTCGAGACCATATTAACCCTTTCGTTACCGAATTAACAAAGACTCGCAACATAATTTATTTTTTCATACCAATCAGTTCCTAATACCACCTTATAAACATACAATAAAAAAAATTCAGTGAAATTAACATATTTATTAACTCACCCCTTCCCTTCATCTGTCTTACTACAGCATCCCTCAGCTCCTTAACATCCGAAGAAATGGGACCAAAATCAAACAGTGAGCGTCGAGAGATGTAATATATTTATTCATGACCTGAACCTACTTCAAAAGTAGCCAGTTTAGAAGCTAGTTTAGAGGCAGTTCTTAGCTGTCTATTTTATCGCTGGCCTTGCTTCCTCCTTTTGCAGTCTTTGCTTTTTTTGTTAGTACCATGTTAGTACCATGATTATTTTGTTGTGTTAATATTGAAAATAGATGAATGCATACCAGTTACATGCACCTCAGCATGGTTTACAAGTCTTTCTCACTCTTTTTTTTTTAAGGCTGTATTGGTCAAATTTTCAAGCATTTATTTGTTTGTCATTAAAATTTGTGTAATGATATACAGTTAATGTACAAACTAATTCACATAGCTCAATTTGGTACCTGTCCAGATGTCAGAATTAGCAACATTTTAGATGATTTGTTGAAGTTTTTTGTTGTAGTTTTTAAATGGAATAACAGTTTACAGTTTTTATTTCCTTTGAATATATGGATCTGGTAATGTCATTCGTATCATATCCATCTGATCTGTATATTTGACCTATCAACTGATCTGACCTATCTACTCAACCCATGTATTGATTATAATCTTTTTTTTTTTTAAAAAGAGGGAGAGGACGGAGGAGACCTCAATATTTTTAGGTTACAATTTCCTAATATCATCATTGGTTTTCCTCCGCCTCTTGGTTCCCACTTTTAGATAGTTTATTTTATTTACAAATTACATAATATTGATAAAATATGAAATGATATAAGTATACATACAAATGCACATGTAGATTTGAAATCATACTAATTTGTAAATAGTGAAAAATACATACATAAAAGCGTTTTTTGTAAAATAAAACGTAGAAATGATTGTGTTATTTATACATGTAAAATGTTTCACGGCACCTAACGTTGTAGGTGGTTTATTTTAAAAAGAGATGGTTCTTGAGTTTTTCCTTCCTCCCCACAACTTCCTTCCCTCCTTTCTCAATTTTTTCCACGTTACCAGCTGGTATGGTGGTTCTGGTAGAGAGAAAGGGGTATTGGGTGTATATTGCGGAGGTTTGTAAAGTAGAGTACCTCAGGTATTTTAATGTCTCTTTTTTTGTGTATATATATATATAATCATAATAACCAGAGGCTGACATTATTTTTGATAAATATTTGTATATCTGGTATGCCCTTCCTATTTAAAAATAATGTACCACATGCAACAGTTTTCTGTTTCATCACTGCCAAACATATTTTAATAGATGTATTGTAGTTATCCATATATAACCTGTACCCTTTTAAGTATACTCATTACTAGAATCTGACAACACCCATATTTTCATCCCCCACTTAGTTGGTTTATCTTTCATATACTGCCTAAATACGGTTCAATGTCAATTCCCCACATTCCCAACTCCCCACAATTACAATTCCCCACATTGCAATTCCCCTAATTCACAATTCCCCACGTCCACAACTCCCCACATTGGGATAATATGGAGTGCACTGAATTAATAATATAATGAAGGAATTCTGAAATGCAAATAGTAGTAATTAATCTCCAAAAGTTTTATTTCAAGTCAATTTATTGAAATGCATTACTGATTACAAAATACAAGTAACTGATATACACAAATGAGTTTAATACAAAATATGCTTGGTAAAAAATAATGAATTAGATAAGGTCCTATTCCATTTGCTAATAATTCCACTGTACAGGTTTATCTAATAAAAGAAAAATCATTAAACTAAATGTACAGTACAAAAACTATTAATAATTGACAAGAATGACTAAAGGACACAGAAACTACTAAACACAAAGGTTACTTTGAAAACTGTATGTTGGCCAATTTTCTCAAATACTTAATCTTATCCTGTTGATTGGCATACTCCTTGGACAGCCACAATTACTTTGCTATTTAGGGTCTCATACTTCTTCCTTTTTGGCTGTGGTCTGCCATCATCTGCATCAGCAAATTTCCTCCTCAATGTCTTGCTGTGGATGGCCATGTCCTTCTTCAGACCTTCCAGAAGATCCCACACACCTGGATGACTGCAGTGAAACAGGGCTCTCTCAGTGAATTGTGGTGGAATCCTTCACAGCAGTTTGTTATTCCTGGTAGGCCAGTAGCAGCAGCTTCCAAAGTGATTCCAGATTCTAATGGGAAACACTGCATCTCTGCCTCTTTACTCCAGTAATGTAGGTTGATTCAAAGTAGGCAAGAAGGTCATTGTAATAGTCTTCAACAGGGAACTCTGCTATCAAGTCATTGAACAGGCCTCTGACATCTTCAACTGGCACAAATGCCAAAGCTGCAAGTGACCTCATCTTGAATCTCATTGGCAGCCGCTCTTGATCATCATAAACTGTTTTCAATCCAAGGGCCCCAATTTTTCTTAGAAGACTTTTGGTTAAGGCGGAAAGAAAAGCAGCTCTTGATCTGTGCCTCTGAAAGGCAGTTTGGGCAGCAGTAATGCAAGCCTTTTCAAAGTCCAGAAGAATTGTCTGTGGGACACAGGTTGGGCAGCAGTTGCTTCAAGATTTCAAACATCCTATTGTAGGTGGGCTGATCTTTCTTTTTAAGGAGGAAGTAGATGCACGGTGGATAGGAGTTACCAATTTTTGCATGCCGTAAGTGTAGAGCTGATAAAACATGGCAGGCACTTTGTCAAAAGTTCCATCTCCAAAGATTGTGTCTTTCTGCAGCTGGATCCATAAGTTCTCTGTCACCACCGTGAAGAATTCTTTCAGGATCTTCTTCTCCTGAATCATGAAGAATTATTTCCTGTATTGCTCTGGGATTCTCAAACTGCAGTGACTGGATTGGGGATGT
The DNA here is from genome assembly GCA_021962125.1 of Bulinus truncatus. Classification (NCBI taxonomy): domain Eukaryota; kingdom Metazoa; phylum Mollusca; class Gastropoda; family Planorbidae; genus Bulinus; species Bulinus truncatus. The sequence goes on along the minus strand of JAGDYQ010000001.1, from coordinate 34,575,686 downwards.
GATTTCCTGCTGCTTTCTCTTTTGACTCTGTTCAGAGTTCTCTCAATGGAAGACTTTTTTGGCATGTGGGCTTTTACCTCCTGAGATAATTTCATCTCTTGAAGAACTGTTCCCATCACATTTCTTGGATTGGCCCCAACAGAATTCATTGTTTCTTTCTTATCATCTGCATTGCCACATTGGCTTTGATTTTCTGTGGGAAAGAATCATGTGAGTGTTCAGTTGGTTCAGCAGTAACCTCATGGTTTTCATCATCAATGGTCCTCATTTTTGAATGGCAGTTGAATTTTCTGTAGTGCCTGCACTCCCCTCTCCAGTGTACAGTGCCATTGATTTTTCTGTGGAAGATGTACTCATGTCCCTGAAAACCCAAGACCTTTCCTCCCCTCTCACTCAAGTAAAACTCCATTTTTGCGTAGGGTAGGCTTTAAAATTAAAAATAAAATACGGTAAATATGTACTGTAATTTGCCTAATTAAACAGCTAGTAGCAATTGCAATTTTATTAATATTAAAGATAAATGCAGATGCTGCCGATTGCCTACACAAATTCAAAGGACAAATCACTTAGTGAATTGCCCATTGAATTTGTGTAGAAAATCAAATAATGCGCATAATAAACATGAAGATCCTAAGACCTCCAGATCTAAATCAAAAATTAAACTGATAGTGGTCCTTTTTCACCTCGCTCCAACAACTCAACTTGTGACTGTGGCAAAATAACAGAAACACAGGGGGTATACTTTCAATGCGTGGTACCTATCGTAGCCCTTGAATCATGGATATCTAGATATAACACCAGGATAGACAACCAAACAAAATTTCATTCTAGCCGTGTACGGTTTAGGCTGACGCAAGGGTTTAACAAAGTTGCACTATTATATACATGCTTGCTTGTTTTCGTTCGTCCATTGTTTATTCGGGTTTTATTTTGTGTTATGTGTTATTACTGTTGTATTTCTAAAATTTCTCTTTTTCTCGGTAAAATTTACTTATAATAATTGTTTTGGTTTATAAATCTCATTTTAAATATAATAAATAACTAAGAAAATGGTCAATAAGTGTTCTGCATACGGATGCAAAAGTGGATATGACAGTGTTGAAAAAGCGAAAAGTAAAGGAGTTTCTTTTCATTCGTATCCATTAAACAATGTGGAATTATGTGAAAAATGGATTAGAGCTAATCCCTAGTCTATGGTTATAATAAATATTATCCCAATGTGGGGAGTTGTGGACGTGGGGAATTGTGAATTTGGGGAATTGCAATGTGGGGAATTGTAATTGTGGGGAGTTGGGAATGTGGGGAATTGACTGATGTGGGGAATTGTCTGGCCACCCCTAAATACATATCTAGTAGGGGTTGTCGGTTTTTAAAAACCGGCGGCGAAAAACCGGTTTTTTGACAAAGTCGAAGCATTCGACAACCGGTTTTTTTGGCTTTAAAAGCCGGTTTTAGCTTAGAACTTAACAAATTGCACAAAATTTTGAAACTGTGACTTTCCAATGAACAATACATGGAAATACAATATGGGGAGAAACATTACTGCTGCCAGGAGTGTGGTAAAAGCATTTTCAGGGTCATCTGCATTGACACGTCACATTCGTATATAGGCAGGTGAGAAACCTTATAGTCGTGATGTGTGTGGTAAAACATTTTACAATTAGGCACATAAATGTGATTTTTGTACATATTGGTTCTTTTCATAACAGACCAGTCACCAGTTTAATGGACATCTTTTTACAAAAAAAAAAAAGAATAACTAAATCTCCTGGTTCCCATCTACTAACTAGGCCACTCTTAATAAACTATTCTCAATCTGAAATGGAACCCTCAAATACAGGAGACACAAAAAGATATAGCCCCAGTGGGAATAATTCCAATTAAGTCCTTTATGGTAGTGTTATTTTTGTATTGCGAAAATAGTTTTCACTGTCTACCAAAATGCTTAGAGGTTTGACATGAAAATTCAGTAGCATCTATAATTATTCTGTTTTTATGCGATTTAAAACGAGGAGGTAATTTTTTAGCAATAGCTTTCCTAGATGGCAACATAAAACATTCTTATACATTTAAAAGTTTTAAAAAGAAACTGAACCCAGGTAATGACTATAGATGTAATAGAGGTACTACTCACATTAAATCTAAAAGCCAGGTCATGAGTGAGCGGTCCTAAGCACAGTCTCATTAAAGTACACAGCAGTTCATCGGCAGGCTGCAGTTTCCTTGGGGCTCCAGACTGTGATTTCTTCTTGTAACGCCAGTAGTTTAATCTTTTCACGGCATCTCCCAAGAATTCAAGCAATACTTTGAAACTGTTATGAGTTAATCCAGTATAAAAGAATATTTTGATCTAATATGCTGTCAGAATAATTATCAATAGCCAGACATCGAGATGTAAACCCCCCCCCCCCCATCTTTGTCAACTGCCATCATAGGGAACATCAATATCTACCATGGTCAGGCTATGGTTCTTTCACCTTATTCACTGCAAGTGTTAGAAGCCTATCTTGATAATCTGGTGAACCTTAATGTATTGTCATATGTCTGCAAGTAACATGCATGTTTGTGGCTGGTGGAACTGTTTGAAGCGGTTGTATGTTTTTAAAAGGCAAATGGGAACCTTGCATTTTATACTTGAAAATCCTTTTAAACCTGGTCTCTTGCATCATTCTTTGTTTTCAAGTGGCTCAGTGAAATGTTCTACATATCAGCTCTTACTAGTAAGGGTGGTACAGCTGCAGTAGGACCTCAAGGATTTTTTGGCTTGTAAGCTAAGGCTCTATTTCTAATGAGGGAAGTCACGTTTCCTAGACGATGCTTTACCTTCTTTCATTAGACATACTTCTACCTGGGTCTTGCAGTCAAGAAGAGCAAGAATCCCCCCCCCCCTCCCAATCAGCCCTATAGATCAGTCATATCCAGAAAGTGGAAGATGATACTGGGGTACTATTTTTTGACCTTACTGGTATCCTATATAAGAGCAACAGTAAATTGAGAAGGTTCACACTACCCATGAATATATCATAAATCAAGGGTTGGAATAAAGTGGGGATGTTTTCACCAGATTGCTCACAACCCGTGACACACATAAATAAATGTGGTTTTAGTACATATTGGTTCTTTTCATAACAGACCAGTCACCAGTTTAATGGATATCTTTTTACAATTGACTGTCAGAACTGGCAGTGCTGACTAAGATCCTCATTGTCTGATTTGTTTCAGCACACAAGGACAAAATCTTTTACCAATCCTTGTGCTTGATGTTGAAAAATTGAATTCTCACCACAACCATCTTTTGTTTTATATCTGAAACAGACAAAGACTTATATGAGACTTGATAAATGGGGGAACATTATGTGTACATGATCTTCACCTGTTTTTGAATTTCATATTTTTTTCTACAATTATTGTCAGAACTGGCTGTGCTGACTTAATTGTATCAATGTTATCCGATTGTTCAGGTCACAAAGAACATAAAGGATAGATTTCTTCTGGCTTGCAATGAAAAAATTTAATTCTCACCATCTGTTTAATATATGAAACAGACAACAGCTTCACTTTTACCAATATATTCAGACACTCAACTTCCACACTTGCCCCTCTGACCAATCATCCATCCACGCTCTTTTCCCTGTCAATCAGTGGTCACTAATTCCCCACCAATAAGTTAATGAGAAAACAGGATAAGAAAAAAATTACAAACCTTTTAGTGACAAGCCTATTCTTGTTGAAAGTAATAAAAGAAAATTACTATATCAATAAATCAACATAAAAAATAAAACGAATTAAGTATTCAAACGGTTGCTAGATTTATAGTTTTATTAAAAAAAACTACTATCAATGTCTTAAAAAAAAATCACAAATATTGTTAGCGTCTGTATCGAAAAAAGGTTACTATGCCAAAACGAACGTGTTGGTCAAATACGGGTACAGAAAAAAAATAATGTAATGTAAATAATCAGTAAGACACTAAACTATACATTTAATAACTTAATATATAGCTCTATTGTTTAAATAACAATACTCATCCGTTGAAAGAAGAAAACTGTTCAGAAATCACAAATTATATAAATTCCTGTCAACGAAAGCGCAGTTTGAACATTACGACTCAAGGGGAAGAATGCTTTGTCAAAAAATAACTTCCGGATTTTCTAAAAAGTTATCAATAGTAAACGAAAGTATTTGGAAAGAGCTATTTATCAATACCAGATGTGCAGCTATTCATTTAGAAAAAATATATGTAACTAAGCAAAATAAACGACAATTTTTGTAAAATTACCCAATATCGATGTTGTAGTGCGGTATCTTTAATTATTTTTTAAAAATAGTTCTAATTAACTATTAAATTTAAAACCTTTTGAAATGTATTCAGGACATGTTAAACTAATATAATCGAGCAAAAAAAAAATCGATTTTTTATACTGTGTTATATAGAATAGGTACTAGACATTTGCCAACATGGCCTTAAGTAGTTTTTCCTTTGTCAGTCTGACATAAACTTCCTTCACTTTTTCTCCCACGTCTTTGCTCAAGTATGTTTACTGATGGCAATCCGGTCATTCTGGTCTTCTATTACCTCTTACCTCTTCTTTTTTGAACCAACACCAAGAACTTTCACCATCTGGACAGCAGTCTTGTTGAGGCTCGTCATTTGTAGATGCTGAGTGCTTCAATCCAGCCTTGATGACCTTTTTCATCTCATCTGTTGAGCTGTTGCAGGATCTTACGACTTTGCATTGTTGCAGTCTTATTTCGCCTGAAATAAAAAAAAAATTAGAAAGTTATGATATAAAGAATGAATATAATTATTACATATGATAAATATGCTTACAATCAGTCAGACTGCCTTTTGCTCTGCCGCCTATCCTTTGTCCTCTCTTAGCCAATGATGTTTTTAGGTTCCGAAGACCAGTACCTAGACTGTGGAGAACATGGTTCTCACACAGTTATTAGAAATTAGGATAATATATAAAGTAAATCATTGAGAGGTTAAATCAAGAGTTCTGGGTTAAATCTTTGGGGGTAGAGTCTTTACTGCTCTAGCGACCTGGGTTAGGGACTTGAGAGAGAGTCGACTGACAGACCATGCGCCTCTGGCTTTTATAAAAGCCAGAGGCGCATGGTCTGTTAGAAGAGTGAAGGGGGCACCGAGGAGATACCTGGCAAGCTTAGTGATGCACCATACTATAGCCAACCCCTCCCTCTCTATTGTAGCATATCTGGTTTCAGGTGGAGACAGTTTACGACTGACGTACAATACAGCAGGGGCCGATCCAGAAATTTTGTCTAGGGGGGGCACAAATAAAATGTGTCGGTAATTTCTTGATATATATATATATATATATATATATATATATATATATATATATATATATATATAGGGAAAGAAAATATAAAACGTTTTTGGCATTGAATTCAGGTAACAGATACCAATCCTGTTATAAAAAATACAGTTCATATTGAATTACAAGTGTAAAAGGCGAGTCCACATATAAGGGATATCGCGCGCAATTTGATGGCGGGCAACCGATTGCGCAGGTGTGGACGTCGATTGCAGATTGTAAGCAATCGCTTGTAATATTGCGGGAGATTTAATTGCATAGGTTTGTATAGAGGTTGCGCAAGTATGGACAGGCAAGTTTGCTGGCGATATCGCCCATATGTGGATGCGCCTTAACACACAACATAGAGTGCCACTTAATATCTAAATCCTAGTGTTGCCCACATAAAAGAGAATATGATATGTTAATCGGAAAGAATATCAATAAGTTCCATTCTGCGCGTTTGATCACGTGCAAATTTGTCTAACACCTTTTCTGTATCAATGTCTATGTCACGGTTTATGCACATGAGGGCCAATGAAGAAAGTCGTTCATCTCCCATTGTTGAACGTAAGTATGTCTTTAACTGGCGAAGACGACTGAATGATCGTTCACACTCACATGACGTCACCGGAATTGTTGCTGACACACGTAGCATGGTGTGAATATTAGGATAAAAGGTTGCAGAAGTTTGTTGAAGTGTTGTCACTAGGGAAGATGGAACATCTGATGAGCTTGATTCCCATTTACTCTGCCAACATTCCAATTCTGTACACAATGTGTGTGGTGATGGAAGATCCATTACAATTAATTCGCCATAAGCTTTAGCTTCTTTCTTCTTAGTTTGTGGATTAGACAAGAAGATAGAAGGAACGAGAGCAATCCCTTGAACAGCACGTTGTTGCAAGGGTAAAAATCTTGTTTTTAACTCTGAAAGTAAATGATCAATGAAAGGTATTATGACAGTACGACGAAAATATTGTTCTGGTGAATCACTTGGTGTATTTGCTCTATGTATCTGCCGTTTACCTAATCGTGGTACACTTGGCTCTGGTGCATCGACTGACTTGGATAAAGAAGTGGCCTGCGTATACCATTCTAAACTAACCTCATCAATTTCCTTCCGGCATCTTTCAATGCTGCTAATTACATTTGACACTTCTATCATGGCAGAGCAAATGTCAATTGATCGACCTTGTAAACTCAAACTGAGTGAATGAATAAAACGGAGACCATTGCAGCACGTAACGTAAGAAATTATGAAATCAAACTGTGTCACCCCCAAAAGAAGACCGCGTGCCTTTGCTACTGATTCTTGATTCCAGGAATCACCGTCAGCTATATCATTTAAAGTTTGCACAACTGCTGTATAAAGTTCTCCAAACACTTCCAATGCATCATGCCTGGCTACCCACCTAGTCTTGCATAGATCAACAAGTTTTTGCTTTCTGGACTCAGGACATAGATGCTGAATATTATGCTGCAATTGCAAATGACGCTTAGGTGAATACTTAAAAAATATACAGCCTCAAGCAAAGTACCCATCGTGTTCCTAATTGGTTGTAATGAGCAGGCTTGGACTACAGCAAGATTGAGAACGTGAGAATTGCAATGGAAGTAAACAGCATTAGGATACTGCTGACTGATTATAGCTGCAGCTCCTTTGATTTTACCAGCCATGTTGCCAGCCCCATCGAAGCCTTGACCACGCAGCTTAGACAAATCCAAACCGTATTCTTGCAGTTTACCAATCAAAAGTTTGGCAATTGATTCTCCTGTTACACTATCACATTTTATAAAATCTACAAATCTTTCACAAATCTGTACACCATCATAAATCGAACTGCAAGCGCTAACTGTTCCATGTTAGATGCATCAGTCACCTCATCAGCCATAATGCTGAAGTAAACAGCCTCTTTTATTTGTTCTACCACTGTACACCTAATATTGTCTCCGCACCCATTAATCAGTTGATTCTGAATGGTTTTTGACCTATATGTTGCAGTTTTTGGAGCAGTTTTGAAATGTTCTTCTAGAATATTATCACCAGCACAAATACGGAAATCCAGAAGGGCTTGGAAGTTTCCACGGTTGTTATTAGAATTAGTGTCTGTCTCATTGTGTCCTTGAAGTGGTATATTTTGCCTACCACAGAGTATGACTGTTTGTAGAATTGACATCAGCTTTCGACGATTTTGTTGTATACGTAATTGGATGCTACTGCAAGTCTGCTGGATGACATTAGCTTGTCTCTGCTCCATTATCTCAATAAATGATGCCAAATCTTTCATTGAATTGTTATGGTATTCCGTTTCAGTATGCTTATATATATCTTGTGGTCCATCTTTAAATTTTGTCAATGGTGTGCTTACAAATACACCTGTTGATCTATGACTCGTTTTAGCAAAAATAATGCATGGTAAACATAAACCGCCGTTTAAAGCTTGACTGTAAACTAGCCACTGATTAGCTACCAACCATTTGTACTGAAATGAGCGTTTCTTTTTACCTTCTTGTGTCTGTGGAAAGCAATGATTAACATCTGGCTTCGCTACATTCCGGATAATGTCATATCTATTGGAAGCTGAAAACTGTCTAATTTTTTTATATAGTAGCCCAATGTCATATGGTTTGATAAACTCTTGAAGCATTTTATTTTCAAATGAGTTAGTGACACTTGATGAATTTAGAGGTATATCGTGCACTGTAGTCTTAGATAGAGGCAGCGAATCATGGACTGTAGATACGGATGGAGGAAGTATATCATGCACTGCAGACGTAGTTGTGGGCGACTGATCATGGATTGCAGATGCGGATGTAGGCGGTATATCGTGCACTGTAGATGTAGACGGAGTTGACTGATCTTGGACTGATGATGTAGGTAGTGGAGTTTTGTTTTGACTGAGAAAGTAAGCACTGATTGTTTTCATAGATCCGAAACTATCCACCAACTTCTGCTTCTTTTCCTCTTTCACTCGTTCAGGACCTGACATCTTTCGCTTGGTTTTATCATTCATTTTCTGTAATCGTAAAACATCGTATAAAAAATAAAACAACACATGGCTTAGAATCACTTCATCACTTAAATTTACTTAATAATTGTAAAGGTTTTAAGGTTGATGTAATGTTAATGTTGGGGTCTGACTGCAGTTGCAGTTAGACTGAACTTGGAGGCTAATCTAAGTTTGGTTCGCCTCCCGTCCTCCCTTTTATGACATATAAACAGATGTGGACACTGAATATTAACTATATGGGGAAAAAAATAAAAATAATAAAATTGTACGTTACAATTTGATGTTTCTTCTGTTTGTATCATGGTACCACAATACTTCTAGGCGGCCATCTTGAATCTGTGACCTTGACTCGTAGTTCCGAATGAGATGAATGAAAGTGTCAAACCTTGACCTTGATCCTATGCCGTGGGAAATTTTCAATAATAAATGAATTCTATTCGAAATGGTATTCGAGATAGATGCAGAACTGACCGGACCGTAGAATATTTATCGCAGTCAGTGTTTTGAGACTTGGTCTCAGTCTGCCATTGAGATAAGATCTCAATTATATTGTGTAGCACGCTGTTTCTCTGGGCTGCAAACTGTTAACGGTACACTGGTCTGGATAACTGGACTGCTCTGGGGTCTGGTTCACTGGTTTGGATCGCTGGACTGCTCTGGGGTCTGGTTCACTGGTTTGGATCGCTGGACTGCTCTGGGGTCTGGTTCACTGGTTTGGATCACTGGACTGCTCTGGGGTCTGGTTCACTGTTAGGATTCTTCGGGATGCTTAGGCTGCTAGGTTCTCCATGCTGCCACCATTGTAAAGGTTTTAAGGTTGATGTAATGTTAATGTTGGGGTCTGACTGCAGTTGCAGTTAGACTGAACTTGGAGGCGTACTGTGGTAGCGTGTCTCTTATTCCGCACACAAACAATTCTTGAATTAATGCTCAACTCAATGTTGCTGATTCATTGGTACATTTATTTGACAAAGACATTAATGTAGTAAATATGTTAAATGATAAAGGCACGTCTTAGAAAGATCAAATAATATCCATGAGTTGCTACGTGAAAGTAAATATATTAACTTCTTCCAGAGTTAATAACATGTCTTATATCTTCATAATCTAAACAGCAACTAATATATTAACTTCTTCTAGAGTTAATCTACAAAGTACATCTTATATGTTCATGAACTAGAAAGCAACTAACTCAATCCACAAAGCTTGTCTCTAAGCAACTTAATATATGACGTCAACTAGAAAAAACTACGTCACATAGTAATATTACACATAAACATAATTCATAGTATTTTGAAAAGTGCGGTGCCCAAACTCAAGATTAATAAAAATAGATTTATGAATATCTGCACCAATCCTTCGTACTCTACAATAATGAATTAGGTACAAATTTTGCAGCGAATAATATGTTAACACCGACCATGTTTTTGCAGTTTTTATTCTAAATTTAAGTTGGGAATTACACCTGTCAGTGGATAACATTTACATATATACGAATTTCAACAAATTTTAAGTTGAACAAAAATAAATACGTCTCAAATGTGTATGGAAATTATGGTCACGTACCTTTCAGCAATTTTTGGGGGCACGTGCCCCTTATGCCAACACTTCTCTTAGGGGGGGCACGTGCCCCTTAGGCCCCCCCTTGGATCGGCCCCTGTACAGGGTGTGACGTCCCACCGTGGTCCTGTTGTAATGAGCCACCAATAGAAACTGCCGAGGCATCAGTGGAAAGGAAGAATCGTTTACCGATATCGGGTAATTTGAGGATAGGTTGTTTGGTGAAAGCGACCTTAATTGACTCCAGTGCCGCTTGACACTTCTCGGTCCACACAACTTTGTTTGACTCACCTTTCTTGGTTAAACTGGCTAATGGCTCAGTCACGTGTGCGAAGTTGGGAATAAACTTTCGGTAAAAATTACATAGACCTAATAAACTGCGCACTTGTTTTTTTTTTTTGATGATGGTATCGCAATGTTTAGTATTTTGGATATAGTATCGTCTACAGACTGTATTGAGTTATTACCTACTTTGTGTCCTAAAAAGGTCACCTCTGTCAGCCCTATCTCTAATTTAGTAGGTCTGACGGTCAGATTATGTTGTTTTAATATGTCAAAAAATCTCACGGAGGCCCTGCATGTGTTTGTCCCAGTCCTCATGAAATATGCATATGTCGTCTATTTGATTTTCTGAGATTCTATAATTGTGAAATAAGTCTAGAATGATTGACGCAAAGTCATCTTCCATCTGTGGCCTGCCTCTACTCGAACGAGTCAGTTGGCTAGGAGCCCAGTCGTTTCTTGTAGTTTGCCTCTCATCTCTCCTGACTGGCTGATTCCCCTACAACAAGAGAGATGTGGAGAACATGGTTCTCACATAGTTATTAGAAATTAGGATAATATATATAAAGTAAATCATTGACAGGTTAAATCAAGAGTTCAGGGTTAAATCTTTTGGGGTAGTCTTTACGTGTTCTAGCGACCTGGGTTAGGGACTTGACATATAATACCTTAACCTTTGTTCCATCATTACTACTACTTTTGGTCGGATTACTGACTTCTTCAATAAATTTAACTTGACCAATGTCCTTTTTTACATCCTTGATCTCAACTATCGAGCTCACTAAGTCTATTTTACTAACCATAGCCTTCAAACCCTCTTCTATTTTAGGCTGTGATGCGGCGATTGAATCTATTGATTCTAATTTGATTAGGATACTATGTAATAATTTTTCTACCGAACCTAGTCTAATTGACAAGTTGTCTACTTTTAAATTTGTTTCTATTATTTCATCTCGTAATCTCTCTATGTTATCTAACTGCACATTTACCTGTTCTCTACTCACTCTTTCATCCTTTAACATCAACTCGTCATCTGTCACCTGTATTCTATCATCATTCTTCGACTTTTCCGTTTCTACGTTATTTTCCTCAAACAAATATGTCCCTATCATCGGTTCTTCATCTACTAACGGCGGATTTTCCCCTTTCAATTGCCTCTCGTGAAATGCCTTTGCAAATTCTTCTCCCGTAAGACCCAACCACCAAAACATTTCAATTTTACCATTTTCACTTGCCACCTCTTCTAGTCTCTCTTATGTTGGAATCAGAGAAAAGAATAAAACAATGTAATACAACAAATAAACAAAAAATGCCAACAAAACTACTCAAAGTACCAGATAAATAGAAAACACATAACTAACACAAAAAAAGAACAAAATTAAAACACAAAATCAAATGATTAACAACGAAAACATTATGTTTTAGTTGTTCCAAGTGGACCCTATTTTAACCTCTACTGTATTCGAAGAAATACAGAATTCCACTACGAACAACAAACAAATTATTCAGTTGAAGTTATCTAAGAAATTAAATCTACATATATAATTACATTCGGTTAACTTATCTGTAGTCGTCAATTCCAACGTCGATATCTACTGGTAATCTACCTGTGACCACTCTCGGCTCTATCTAGAAATCTACTGTCCTAATCTATCCCACGTCCCGTTTCTTCAAACTTTTTCCATCAGGCTTAGTGCCCCACCCACTTGTTGGATTGGTTAATTAAAAAAAAAACTCATTAAAAGGTTAGCGCCATTTGCCACCTTCGGTTGTGTTCGGTGATATATCTTTTTGTCCAGAATGTCAGTCAACTCTCTCCCTACTCTCGGAACAAAGGTTAAGGTATTGTATGTCAAGTCCCTAACCCATGTCGCTAAGCCCATACCTATCATCAGATCTTTTACAGATGTTAAATACTCAATGTGCTTCCATCACTCCATAGGAATTTCTTCTTGCTATCTGCTGCAAAATTTGTGGTTTTGTAATTGTTTTATTAGATTCTCAAGAGACCAAACTTCTAGTTGGGTGGCTCAATGTATTACAATCTGAAATTTAAAATGAACATTTTTTTTTTGTTCAGTATGTGTTATTTTTATTTTTTATTCTTTATTACTATTGTGAATTATGAATAATTATCTGCATGTTTTTAAAACCAGCCAAATGTAAAAAAAAATGTTCACTAAATAATGTATCTAGAAATGTACCTTTCCACTATTGCAAAATTGAATAAAATAAATTATAAAATGACCATATGATCAATGTTGACCATTTGGAGTAATAGTTTTCTTTTCTGATCTATAAATCATCTTCCATGGGGATCCATTCATCAGGAATGTCTGTTTCATTGTCACTTACAATTTCACTTGGCTTTTTATTTTACTCAGAATGAGTCCATGTGCGTTGAGAATTTTCCAAGCTCTTATTGTTTCAATGTTTATTTAAAGTGATGATTAATATTACAATCACTGATTTTTTATTATTGTATTTCAATATTTTAGCAATTTATTTTATCTGCTGAAAAGTATTAAAGTACAATTAAAGAACGAAGAAAAGTTACTGTCATTAAGAGTGGATCTACAGTTATTGAGGACTTAAACTTTGAATCTCAGTGGAAGGTGTTGTATATTATAAAATAAAGGACCAGAACATCTTATAAAAATGCTCTTGTATTTTCACCATTTGTGTATGTTTGTAACTGGCTACCAATTTCACATGTATTTTTTGTAACAAGTTCATGAATGTGTATTTTTTTAAATGAATAAATTATATCTTAATTGTAAATATTTTTTTTTAAATAGTTAAAATTATTTTCATCTGTGTTTGTAATTTTCTCATGCTATTTTATGTTATTTTACCTTTAAAAATGTAATCATGTGTGGTAATGTTTCTACTGGATGTTTTAATAAAGTTTGACATTGAAAGAAAGCTTATTTGTTAGATTTTGTTTTTTAATTAGTGGAAATGATAATGTGTGATTTGTTACATAATAGGTAAACACTGCACTGTATGCATACATTGTTTATACCTAGACTGAGGGTTACTGACTTATACTGGATTTTGTATCTTATCAATAGTATGGAGCCACTTGCTATTTAATAGAATTAACTCCTTAGTGAGGCATGTTTGGGTATCTCCAGGTCACATTTGAGGATCTTCATCCAAACTGGGACCTTCCTGTGCAGTGGTAGATTTATTGACACCAAGTGTCATGATGCACAGAGTATGAGTGTACACTGTTGCAGTATTTTATATCTGAAAAATAACACTAAATACAGCAATGCATTACAGTGAGTACACCTGACCAGGAGAGCAGTTTATGCAAAGTTTATCCAAAACAATTGGCCCAGTTGGCTATCTGCCAGGTAACCGCTAAGGTGTTACATTAAACCTTGGTAATGCCTATTCTTAATCAAAAAGAAATATGGTCACAAGTACTGAATAATTAAAATGATTCATTGTCTATTAAGGGATTATTAACTTACCTTCTGGTAAATCTTATTCCCGTTGAGTCCCTATAGGGATACTCCTATAGTTAAGATAAATGGGAGGTGCCCATTATAAACTTCCGCTATCTTGGACTGCAGTTGCACCAAGGGAAATTTAAATGATCAGTACCATCAAGTACCATGGCAGACCCCTCCCCCCCCGGTCATTTATTAAAGTAGCTAGATATCTCGGTGTTGCCATAGGGCTTTCACCCAAGGAGAGTAACCCATTTATTAGTGTCGTTCGTCATATTTAAACACGGTTATATCCCTTGCATAGCAGAATGAATTTTTAGAGCATTTTCGAAAAAAAAATGCTCTATTGTCCCCGTTTTGTGTGTCTGTCATCACCCTAGATCTCAACAACCATAAGTCCTAGACCCATGATGTATATATCATATTGAAGGTCTTGGCCTGCCGTGTGTACATCAAAAGTTCATTTCGCGACAGGACCTCTGAGGGCCGGGCTTCAGGTCTCCTAAGGGGCTTATATATTATATATACACCTTGTACGTTCAATAACCCATTCATTTGGTGCGAAATACTGCAGCACGTAATTTCACCAAGATTTATTAAGAAACTCATCAAATGAAATAGTAAGTTTGTGTTCTGATTTTAATTGAAAGTATCAGAGCTATGCAACAATTGACGGAGTTTTCGGACGATTAAATGACTATAATTTCGAATGTTTTCAATTATGAGTCCTATTTCAGTAACCACAAACCACTTGTAGTTAGATTTAAGAGAAAATAATTTTGTTTTCAAATATAAGAAAACGTCTTTTTAATATCTTTTTTCAGATATATGCATTACACAATTGAATTTATAAACATTTACAAATATTTACTGAAAGATAGCATACGTACTGATACATAATACGAAAATGCTCTAACACGTCCTGTGTCCAGAATGGAACAGGCTTAATTGCTTGTTTTTTTTTACCTTAATATTTGTTAAAAATTTAAAATATATATATAATTAATTAATTGCACTATATGCAAAATATAAAGAAAATCAATCACCAAAAAGTACCTCAGAAATCGATACAAAAAATTTCCCTAAATAAATATATCCACAAAAGTTTTAATTGGAGAAAACGGTTAGAAAAAAATGAGACGAACAGAAATGGTTCAATATAGCACAAACAATTTTGTAGAGAAGGATGAAACAAAGTCAGTTAACGCAAGTGAAACAATAATATTCCTCAAAAAATAATCAGCCTTCACTGCAGGTGGGCGTGTTGTTGCCATGCAGACATCCGACGTTGCAGTGACCTGTCAGTCTTATGTCACAGGACGGACTTCTTGCAGTTCAGGTGGCATTGATTGAGACAGTTGTGTTCCCCATCTACCCATGTCACGCTCTGTGTTACACATGTGCAGAGAAGGAGAAAAACAAAAAGATAAAATGTTAATGGATAGTCCGTGGGCGGGAGGGGGGGGACTTTTTGAAATCATGAACCACAATGAGGGATTAAATTTCTCAGATATTGTGGTCATTCACACCAGTATTTAGCGAAATACCATTGTTTCATAAAGTCACTTTATATTAGCATTTTTTTAATGGGTCCTTTAGTTTTGGGAAAATTTATTACATGAAAAATAACATTTCAAACAATAATAAAAGTTTAACACATGAAAAGAGTTTTATCAATAAATAATGGTCGTAGACTACTTGATGTATAAATTATATTTGAAATTTAAACAATATTCAACACATTTATTATCACCGGTAGTCAAGGGCCTTTATGGGCCATCACTCACACCTTCAGTACAGTTGGACACACTTCAGTCCAGCAACACACCCTTCAGCACAGTTGGACACCCTTCAGTCCAGCGACACACCCTTCAGTACAAACACCAGTGGCTCCGTCACACGACCCGTTGAAACAGGCGCAACATGACCAGACACATTTGTCTCCCCACTTTTCCCGACTCGCACCCTGTTGTATGATACAGAAAATATAAGCATCGACACATTGTACTGCCTTACAGTCACAACCAGGACCGTGTATTTAGGTATTTGGTGGCAGACAGAAGGGGGCACTATTTTCTATAAAAGTTCTATTTGAGCCTTTTTACAAAGCTATGTCTCTTCATGTTGAAAAATGTAAAAATGTGTTAACTTGTAAAAGGTGTAACTCTTACAAGATAGTTAACCTTTCTTATATAAGCCCTCTATTGTCTTAGTTTTTTTTTTTCATTTTGGAAACTGAGTCTTGGAAACCAACCCATTTTGTAAAGTGGGCTGAGACGCTCAAAGGTTAAAGGACCAGCACTGTAAGTGGGCTCAGACGCTCAAAGGTTAAAGGACCAGCACTGTAAGTGGGTTGAGGTCTTTCATAGAGAAAGTGGTCACTACATCGCTTCGCGCATTTCTCTCTCTCTCCCCCCCACCACCATTCACCACATACTGAGAAATAATTTTTTTAATTTCTTTTTCATTCGAAAAAAAAATAGTCTTATAATAATTAACCTAAGAATATAACTAATATATCATCAAATAATTAATATTTATTCCCTTTTCAGTTAGAGAAAACAATTGAAAGAGCTTAACTCGGAGAAATCCAAAATTACAAAACAACTGTCATATACAGGCAAAAAAAAAAAAATCCATAGAATTTACCAATAAATGTCATAAAGTGGCAGGGTACTGCTGAGCTGCAGCATCTGGGAAAGGGGGGGGGGTCTGATTTTATATTATAAACACATTCGGATTAATGATACATCTTTGAGTTCATGTTTCCAGTTAAACTGAACAACAATGAAGCACAATAGGCCTAAATACAATTTGTTTAACCGGTTCACTGTTGCCATGACAAGGAAAGATAATCGCAGTCTTTCTCCTTCCTTTCTGATCACCACGTTCGCTAAGTGCCACGTAAACTAACATAAATGTTACAAAAAAAAATGTGTGTGTGTGTACATTAACTATATAATCAAGGTCAGGTGAAGATTATCTATGTCAGCCAATGTTTGCAAGAGAAACGTAATTCCATTCTTCTGGAAAATGAAATAACACCCCACTTGGATACAACGGATAATTATATTATTAAAATTAAGATTGGTGGAGAATTCGAAGGAAAACCTGGGAGAAAATAGTCAAAGACGACTAGATTTAGGCAGATGTTGTGTAGTCAAAGACTAGATTTAGGCAGCTGTTGTGTAGTCAAAGACTAGATTTAGGCAGCTGTTGTGTAGTCAAAGACTAGATTTAGGCAGCAGTTGTGTAGTCAAAGACGACTAGATTTAGGCAGCTGTTGTTTAGTCAAAGACGACTAGATTTAGGCAGCTGTTGTGTGAAACAAGTTTGTATAACATTGTGATTGTAAGGATACTTCACAAGCGGCTTTGAGCTCAGATGACAATCCTTTGTTGGAGAACTATCATACGTCAGTGGCGTAAATAAGTGGGGAAGGGATAGCTCACTACGACACCCCACATACACACTAGAGAGCTGCACGGGAGTCAAAATCACACCCAGTCCCACCCATTCCCGCGTTTTCAAAACCAGTCCCACCCGCTCCCAAAGGAAATTCCCCCCAGTCCCACCCGCTCCCGCGAAAATTTTTCCCAATCCCACCCGCTCCCGCGAAAATTTTTCCCAGCCCCACCCGCTCCCGTCAAAAAATATTCTTACAACTCATAAAAAATGGTTTTAAAATTTGTTTGTAGAAATCCTCTCGATAAACATACATGAAAAACATTTAAGATAATAGGTAAAATAAACAGTTCTACAGTTTAAGTTCTTGTTAAAATAAGAGGTCATTAACACTTTCTGGAGATTTTTTTCTGTCTCCACAACATTACCCAAATGCCTAAAACAGTTGTGGCATAAGGCAAAATCTCATTAACAGGAACATTCCCATATTTTGCACCAATGTTTATCAACTTTGCAGCCGATTCTTGGAAACCAGAGCCTTCGACAAATGAAAGGACCTGATGTCTTTAGCGCACATTGAAACAATGGTGTTTGTGATTTCTGTTTTAACCCGAACTGGAACCTGTTTAACAATCTTCTCTTGACATGGAATGAAGCTAGTCATTGATGTAATTTTTGGAAATGGTGATTTGTTTTTACAAAACTCGAGATGCTTCCACATACCATTCGTACCATCGCGTGCCTTCCAAGTTATAATGGTATCTCATCTTGTACATACTGCGAATGGCACATCCTCACCATCCAAGAGCAAACGAATGATTTTTCCCAAATATTGCTCTTACCAACTTTATTTACGTAAAACTGAATTTGCTCGCTTTTTGCGTAGATTAACTTTTGAATGTTTGCTTTATCATCCATTATTTGAAAATTAAAAACGAGAATTAAAGAAGTATGTCTGTCTGTTTCACTCTTATTTGCTCGCTCCTTTGTCACAACTCAAAAACCAATCAAACTCGAGGGTTGTTAGTACAACGATTTATTAACATAAATGTACATCAGAAATTCATCAGAATACAAAAGTCCATAAATGAATACACTTCAATAATTCACTCTGCCTCAACTCTTACTAACTAGAGATCTCTAACACTCCTCATAACTACTAATTTCTCCTAACTTCTCTTAATTTACTAATGTCCTAATCCAGCCCCTATTTATACCCCAACGTCCGTGCCCTAATTACCCTAAGTACGTCACAATCCCTTCAGTATTTTCCTAACTATCTAATCTTTCTAGGAGCGTCACCTGGTCGTCATTGTTAACCCTACTAGCCTGTCCGACGTCGCCTCTCGGTCTTCACACCTTTGCTGTCTATTATTCTATTGTTTCCCCACTTGTCCTAAGTCGTCTGTCACCTTGTCACCCTTATTGGTATTACTCCTAACTCTTAGATATCTATTATATTAAAACGTCGAAGGGGATAGTCTCTGTCTCTAAATCTACTCTAGCGTTTTGACCTAAATACCAAGAATGTCAAGGAAAGGCCTTGAACTAGGTGTGTATCATAATCACACATCATCCCAAGATCATCCATGCGATTTGATTGATTCATCAGAAGTCTGCGAGAGTCTCAACTCAAACAAAACCCAAACCCATGGGACTCCCGCAAAAACAAAACCCAAACCCACGGGACTCCCGCAAAAACAAAACCAATCCCATGGAACTCCCGATAAACTTATTTCCAATCCCGCGGGAGTCCCGCGGATTCCGCGGGACTCCCGCGAATCCCAATCCCGTGCAGCTCTCTAATACACACCTGTGGGGCTTTACGTCTGCTGCCAGATGGTGAAACGTTATATATATATATATATATATATATATATATATATATATATATATATATGTATACAAATAGTGCTTTTTTGTGCCGGTACGCACCGGTACGGCGTCAGCCACCACCGCGGGGGAATGTGAGCTACCACCGTGGGGGGCGTGAGCCACCACCGTGGGGAGTGTGAGCCATCATCCTGGGGGAATGTGAGCCGCCACCGTGGGGGAATGTGAGCCACCAACGTGGGGAATGTGAGCCACCACCGTGGGGGAATGTGAGCCGCCACCGTGGGGAATGTGAGCCACCAACGCTGGGAATGTGAGCAGCCACCGTGGGGGAATGTGAGCCGCCACCGTGGGGAATGTGAGCAGCCACCGTGGGGAATGTGAGCCACCAACGCTGGGAATGTGAGCAGCCACCGTGGGGGAATGTGAGCCGCCACCGTGGGGAATGTGAGCAGCCACCGTGGGGGAATGTGAGCCGCCACCGTGGGGAATGTGAGCCGCCACCGTGGGTGTCATGTGAGCCGCCACCAGGGGGAATGTGAGCCGCCACCGTGGGTGTAATGTGAGCCGCCACCGGGGGGAATGTGAGCCGCCACCGTGGGTGTAATGTGAGCCGCCAACGTGGGGAACGTGAGAAACATAAAGATTTCTAAAAGACCTTTAGATCAAGTGGCATGGAAGTTTAACAAGTGCAAACTTGAGAACGTTGAATAGCTAGAAATAGCCCCCCCCCCCATTTTTAAAAGGGCGGGGGCTCCCTATGACATGAACTTTGAGCTTTGGCACGAACTTCATGGTCTATTGTTTTTGACATGGACAACCAAGTGGATTTGCTTTTTAGTAGTCATAAATAACAAAATACTCAAACACGACATGATAATAGTTTTAATGCCCAAAATATGAACAGGTTTATTACAGGAACAATTTTCAAAATGGTTTTTGATAAAGATGCTAAAAAAAATTGAATCAACATAAGTTAACAATAGTGAACAATAATAATCAGAACTGATCAGTCATCGATGCATCGAGGCATGTTGTTTCCACGAGAGCATCCAACGGTGCAGTGACCGGTGAACCTGTCGCAGGCTGACTTTCTGCAGTTCAGGTGGCACTGGTTGAGGCAGTTGTCTCCCCACCTACCTTCGTCACACTCTGTTTACGTCCACATGTGGAGAGAAAAAAAGAAACAAACGTTACGTGTCATTCTATCTATCTATCTATCTATCTATCTATCTATCTATCTATCTATCTATCTATCTATCTATCTATCTATCTATCTATCTATCTATCTATCTATCTATCTATCTATCTATCTATCTATCTATCTATCTATCTATCTATCTATCTCTATCTATCTATCTATCTATCTATCTATCTATCTATCTATCTATCTATCTATCTATCTATCTATCTATCTATCTATCTATCTATCTATCTATCTATCTATCTATCTATCTATCTATCTATCTATCTATATCTATCTAATCTATATCTATCTATCTATCTATCTATCTATCTATCTATCTATCTATCTATCTATCTATCTATCTATCTATCTATCTATCTATCTATCTATCTATCTATCTATCTATCTATCTATCTATCTATCTATCTATCTATCTATCTATCTATCTAATCTATCTATCTCTATCTATCTATCTAATCTATCTATCTATCTATCTAATTTATCTATCTATCTGTCCGTCTGTTTTTTAATTTACATATATATCTATTTATCTATCTTTATGTCTGTCAAACTCTTTGTCCAACATTTATTCTGTCACATGCCTGTCTCTACCGTCTGCCTTTCCTATAGCCACTCAGTCGGTCAGTCTGAGCTACGGCCACTCAGTAGGTCAATTTGGTTACAGTAATTTGCTGTTTAAAAAAATCAACATATTGATACGTGTGTGATTATAACGTATTCAGTTGGTGGACTTTGTAAATGGGAGGTGGGGGGGGGGGCGGCCAGTATAAAAAGACACGACTCACCCTCTGTGCAGAACGGCGGCTTGAAACCTTTCTCACACCCCCTCGGGCACCGGCCGGTCCTGGAGTTGCACGTTTTGTCCACGCAGTGCGCGCTGCACCTCTTCTTGCAGCCGATCCCCCACATGCCTTGAGGACACACTGTGAGATGACACATTGACATTTGTTCCAGTTAGTTGTTTGTTTCTTCGTTTGTTTTTCTTACACTGAGCTGCTCAATAAACTAAAAGCCATTAGACAAACTTTTACACAAATCAGAAAAAAAATACATACTAGCGCGGTAAATAAATAACAGTTTAATATTTCATATTTTCTTTTACATCGCCCCAGCTTTGTTTGTTTGCTCAGAGGCGATGGCGGGAAAAAAAAATAAATATAAAAAAAAAACGAAGTGGCTACGGTTACGGCCAACGCGCATGCGCTATAGGGCTCTAGACGAACGAATTTTTTTTTTTTTGAGGGCTAGGAATAGGATTAGGGATAGGGCGAGGGATAGGGTTAAGGATAGGAACAATATCTATAGCTGGACCCCAAAAAAAAAATAGTCCGTCTAGAGCGCTAGAGCGCATGCGCGTTGGCTGTAACCGTAGCCACTGCGTAAAATAAAATCCCTTCAAGTCATAAAAATCTCGTTTCATATCAAATTATGCAATGCCCAGGAAAAAAATATAATTTTGTTTATTAAAAAGAAGTGTGTATACATATATACATATACACACATATACATACATACATATATATATATATATATATATATATATATATATATATATATATATATATAATTTAATTTTTCTCAGTGCTTTTTTTGTAAAAAAAAAAATTTGGTGCCGGTACTCAAGTGATGGATTACCTAAATTGTAGCTAAAACCCAGCGTCTAGTTTAGTTCTTATTGCGCACAATTTTAAAATAATTCAATTTTAACAAATTAATAATATAATTAATTAATAATAAACGTTAGAATACAAGAAAAGTAATAATTTTTTTCCCTACATCTAAAAAGGTGCCGGTTCGCCGTATCGGTGCGTACCGTCACACACAAAAAAGCACTGATGTTTCTCATGTAATGTCTGTCACCCACCGAAAACTTCAAAGAGAACCTTCCGTTTTATTTTTGCCGAGATGTGTTTTTAAAACAACCACCAGTGGTGGCAGCTCTGTTTCATTCAATAATTCGATGAAAACAAGTCCTTAAAATATTATTGCATTTTGTGTGTGTGTGTACCTCTAGAGCAGATCTTCTTGGTTGTTCCCAGACACTCCTGGTCACACTGACCTGTCACCGGGTCACACGACAAGTTCTTGCACCGAGATTTACAAGGGAGAGTGCAGTTGTCGCCCCAATACCCCTTGTCACATACTGTTTGTGAGACAGGTGGATATAAAGAGACATTTGTTTATGGCAATAAATCAATATATCAAATGTTATTGATGTAAACAGTGGTTGTAATTGGATTATTTTCTTACCAAGATTTTGTTTCTTTTAATGTATTACACAATTTTATTTTTCTTAGAGTAACTTGAGGAATTAATTAGAATTAAGGTGGTCATAAATTGGGCATCTCCCAGAAAGTCACATGAAGATATTTCTAGAACGTCTCTGAAGTGGAGCCCCAATGGCAAGTGAAATGTCGGCCGCTAATAGCTGAGTTGGGCGCACATGCACGCGCCATGGGCCCAGACTTCAAAAGGGCCCCAACCATACCACTAACTGTACACATGCATTGTTATTTTCTTTGAGACTGTTTTTTTTTCTCCAAGGAGCCCAAGAACGTTTCATGCTCCAGGGGCCTGGGCAGACCTTGGAGAAAGTCTCGCGAATAAGAAATGAAGTAATGCAAATGACATGGGATGAGCTGAAAAAAAGGGCCTAAAACCGACTGGGCTGATGCGCTACTGCAGTGGCCCTTTTTGGTCTGCAAGAGTTTCCAGGAATTATGAAGGCCCATTAATGGCATTATTAAATAAACATAATGTATTTCTTAGAGTTACAATGCTTTATATGTATATTTTTGCATGAGTTACATCTATGGCTTTTTTATAGACGCTATTATTGGTGATACATTATGGCTTATTATAGGAGTAAATAAATCATTTTACTGAAGTGCATAAGGGCTTTTTTTCCAGCCACAGCTTTTGGCTATTTTATTTATTTTTTGGTAGCTTTAAAAAAAAAAATGTTTTGGTTTAAAAATACTCACGTTGAGAGCAATCTGGCATCTTGTATCCACTCACGCAGCCCTGGTCACACTGACCTGTCACCTTGTCACAAGACCAGCTCTTGCAGCTGGCTTTGCACAGCTGTAAACAGTTGGGGCCCCATGTTCCCTTCTCGCAACCTGTCACGCACTCATTATAAGTTAAGGAATGAAACCATTTGTGGAAATTGGGAACCGAAAAAATTGAGACCCCCGGGGGGGAAATTTAAACAGGAGAGAGCCCCCAAGTGGTTACGACTGTCACTAAACATAAATGGCTCCCCCACCCACCCTTTTTAAACACACATCACGCCCGATGCACACACCTGTTTTTTTTTAATTACGCATGTAATATGAAATAATGTTATAAAATATTTTATATTATTATTTTTTTTTAAACTGGGGCTAAAACTAGTTAGATGCTTTGGGATTAAAATTTTCTCTCTGTGGTCTTTCAAGTCAAAGAATTTATAATTTACAGGCTAAGTGTGCATTGCAGTGGCTCTCAAATATTTACCATTCGCGATACAACATGAAAATCAATATTGCTTTATCTCCCTCTATTACTTTTCAGAGGGGACAAACTTTAACGTTTAGAGAACAGAGGAATTGAGTTGTGGTTATCAACACATGAGGACGGATGGTGTATACCGTTCAAACCTTAGTGATTGGGATTTTTTTCAGGTCCTGGTGTAAATACCTCAAGTCCACCCAGCATTGGGTGGGTTTCTGACTATAAGTTGGGGGGGGGGGGAGTAAAGGCGGCTGGACGTTGTGCTAACCAAGTATCCCTTTATATGCTGGGTAGTTAAAACAGATGAATTCAACACTTCCTCTGCCCAGATGAGCCCTTTAGGGTTTTTTTAGGAAACGATGCACACATAAAATATCGATCTATCGACTATCGATATCGTGACCAATCAGTGAGTCGTCCGTCACCTCCACTTTGAGAACTACTGATTTACTGCTACTATAATGAGTGAATACGTTGACAACGTAACTTTCCTTACCCTGGGTGCAGTCCGGGGCCAGGTAGCCTTTCTCACAGCCGCGGTTACATTGACCTGTTCTGCTGTAGCATGACCTATTTTTACAGTTGACGTCACATAGTCTGGAGCAGTTATCTCCCCACCGACCGACATCACACTCTTAAATGAAATAAAAATTACGTTATAAAAAAAATATTTTATAAAAAAAAACAACGTTTTTTTCTTGCGTACTAAATAGCAGAAAATAATTTCTGAATAAATTGGTAACATGATAATAGACTTTATAAGAGCTTCTGATTTTTATAAAAACGAAAAACGTTGGACAAGAAGCGAAGTTAAGAAAAACGTTGTAAAATCAGGGGTGTAAGTCTAGTTAGTGACTCCTTTGGGGGGGGGGGGATTCTGAAAAAAAAATACCCTTCGCCCTGTGAGTTATTTGAAGTGTCCCGCGATAAAAATCAAGTATATTACTAGCAAGTAAAACTGGAATAAAATAACTGATTAAAAAAAAATAAATCAATAGTGGCCGTGGAAAAATAAACAATGCATATTACATATATTTCTTCAATATGATATATAGTTTTAATAAGGCCCTGGCTGGAATTAAATGACCAATGTGGCCATCAGAATTGAAAAGGGCAGCTGACTTCTGCCGTGTGTGTGTGTGAAGTTCCCCCTGTAAGGATGAGGTGAAATCTCTTAGATCCTATGAAACACTAATGGGACGGTTTTTTTTTTGTGATGCCCTTCTTTCATCCCCACCATAGTCGATAGTGCAATGGCCATGGAGGCACCACGGGAGATATATAGAGAGCCAGGACCTCAACTTTTTTTCCTGGTCCTCACCGGAGATCGAACCAGGTACCGCACGACCATCCGTCCCCCTTTCTTGCCTTCTGTAGATATTCCCATTCAATTATGGGATGTATTTTTCCAAATAACTTCAATACAATAGATCAGGGCTTCTTAAACTATGGGTCGCGACCCCAGAAAGATATACATAAAGACAGACATTAAGGCAGACAAACGTATACGCATACAGACAAAGAGATGGAATCAAAGCAAAAAAGACATAAAGACAGACAGGCTGAAAGACATACTCAAAAACCGGACAGTTGTTTTTTTTTTTTACACCCACCTTCGGTGCAGTAAGCGCCCTTCAGTCCAGGAACACAGCCTTGCCTACAAACGCCAGTGGTCGCGTCACACGACCCGTTGAAACAGGTGGGGCATGACCAGGCACAGCTATCTCCCCACTTCCCCTGCTCACACTCTGTTGTTGGTCAATCCAGTGGACAGACGTAGCAAAACAAGTATTAGTTTATATTATTAAACATAATCGAACACAATAATGATCCTCCCCTTCCTTGGCCTGTCCCCCCTCTCCCCCCCCCCCCCGCGCTCAGGACTCTGGCACATGTTGAGATTAATACATGCAAGAAACTGTTGCTGAAACATCTCTCATGATTTTCGACACACTTTGAATACCACTTTTTAATAAGCATCATTTCCTGTTGTAGCTGAATTATGTTTTCGCCATTTTAATTTTTTCAACAATTATTCTTAAAATCCAAATACGACAATTTTTTTTTTTCTAAATTGAGTTTGTGGCTATCCACACACACGGATTAACCCACGTCTTACTACATATACAGTTAAGAAACGATCATTGTGATCATGGATATAAGAAATGTAAACGATTTTCAGGAATAGACAAAAATGGAGTAAACAGTTTTTCTGAATTTTTGTTGGTCTTCTTCTTTGCAACCAGACATGTGGGGGTGGGGGTGGGGGTTGAAAAAGGCCTCCCAAAACAGAGTCCGCTGGAGCGTGGTTTCAGAGGCCCTTTGTTCCGCATGGAGATCAAGGCATTAAGTTAGTGTCTTCTTTTTTTTTATATTAACAAGTGACTGCCACAAAGTCACAAATTACGGACAGCGATACAAGTCAATGATTATACTTTACCTTGTAAACACAAGGGAGGTAAGAAACCTCTCTTGCATCCTTTATCACAACCTCCTGTTTTTGGATTGCAAGAGTTATCCTTGCAGTTTTTGTGACACGGCTGGCTGCAGTTAGCACCCCACCAACCTGCACTACACACTATGTGGAATAAACAGAAAAAAATAAATCATTTAGTTCAAGAGATGAATTTGAATTGGTAAAAGATGAATTTGAATTGGTAATAGATGAAGTTGAATTGATAAAGATGAAGTTGAATTGATAAAGATGAAGTTGAATTAGTATAGATGAATTTGAATTGGTAAAAGATGAATTTGAATTGGTAATAGATGAAGTTGAATTGATAAAGATGAAGTTGAATTGATAAAGATGAAGTTGAATTAGTATAGATGAATTTGAATTGGTAAAAGATGAATTTGAATTGGTAATAGATGAAGTTGAATTGATAAAGATGAAGTTGAATTGATAAAGATGAAGTTGAATTAGTATAGATGAATTTGAATTGGTAATAGATGAAGTTGAATTGATAAAGATGAAGTTAAATTGATAAAGATGAAGTTGAATTAGTATGGATGAATTTGAATAGGTAAAGATGAATTTGAATTGGTAAAGATGAAGTTTAGCAGATAAAGATGAATTTGAATTGGTAAAGAAGTTGATTGCTGTTGATCAAGACGCTTATGATGTTGTCACAAATGAAGTTGACTGATGTTAAAGATGGTGTTGCTCAAAGATCTTGATCTTGGTGAATGACGTCGAAATCTCGATGATAATGTTGATGTTTGAACGATGACTCTATTCACACGGTTCTAACATCTCCTGCTATGCTTACACTCGAAGCAATAGGGAAGCTTGAACCCACTGTAGCAACCCCTGTCACAGTGAGCCGTCACCTTGTCACACGAGCTGTACAGACACTTCGGGCTGCACGACTGGACACAGTTCTCGCCCCACTTGCCCACGTCACAGGCTTCACATGTGGAGAAAAACCAAAAAAGTGGACTGTCATTAAATCTAACGATATAGAGGGTATAGCTACAGTAAAACAAGATTTAGTAAAAGGAACAGTTTTCTAAGGCTTTTAAATAGGCATACTTTCTTAAAAAAAAAAACATGGCCAAAAAAAAAGTTGTTCTTCTTTTTTTTTAATCAAAGTGCCTAAACCTAATTGAATCGAAATTAAATTTGTTTGGCGTACCAGTGCTTTTTTTTTACTCAGTTATTTAAAAAAAAAAATACGATGACAAGCTGTACCCTGCAAAACATTTGCATAGAGTTATATCCCCTTAGGCTTGATCGGCAGGCTAGGTTATTTTTTGGTTTTCGGGCAGATTTTTTTTTTTTCATGATTGTATTTTAAACTGGAATACTGTTGTATTAATTCTTTACTTTCGATTTAACGCAGCGCCCAAATCGCTATTATTATATATTATATATTTCAACTTTTTTTTAGACTGCCAGAAAAAAACAACTCTGCAAGATTAATATTGACAGGCATGTCGTGTATTGCCTCCCCCTACCCTTTCAACAAACAAATACTTATAATATGACACAAACATGAAATTATTTCCGAACGTTCGCGAGTTAAGCTTGAGTGGTTTTGGAAATAAAAGCAATCAGTTTAAAATTACAGAAAATATTGGTAGAAAACCGTTTTTTTTCCCTCCATTTCTTCATGAACCCATGGGACATCAAAACTTGAATGGTCATCAACAAGTCATGGGCCATTCATCGCGGGGCAGTTGAAGAGTCGAATTCATCTGTTTCTATAACCTCGGCTTATGTAGGGATTGTGTGGTTAGCACAACGCCCAGCCGCCTTTACTCCCCAACTTTACCCATGTAAAGCTCACGAGACTACTTTGCAATAAATTTCACATGGAAAAACATTCCATGGCTCTCATCGAGGATCGAACCCAGGACTCTCAGGTGGAGTATCTACACCATTCGGCCATCCGTCCCATTATCAGCAACAAGTAGCACAGACAAAAAAAAAACAACATTTTGGAGATTCGACGATGACAGCTTAGATTTTATATTTACATTTATATGTCCAGTTTGAATTAATAGTTTTCAAATAAATGCATCTATGGTTACTATGTTTCACTATTTGTAAATAACATTCTTTAGAAAAAAAAAGTAAACATTTTAACTATTGATGGGACGATTCCAGAATTTTAATCGATTCCTACTCATCCCTAAAACATCGATTACGATTCCTTACGTCAAAGTTTCATTCCTGTCCTACCGATAGTTGACGGTGCTGGACATAGATCAAAACCTTTATTTTCGTTAACTGACGACTCACAAATAACGTTTACTATAGGCCTAAAACTGGGCCTACACCAGCGCCTAAATCTGGGCCTACACCTGGGCTTACATCTGGACCTAATCTGGGCCTACACATGGGCCTACACCTGGACCTACACCTGGGCCTACACATGGACCTACACATGGACCTACACATGGACCTACACATGGACCTACACCTGGACCTACACATGGGCCTACACCTGGGCCTACACATGGACCTACACACGGACCTACACATGGGCCTACACCTGGGCCTACACATGGACCTACACCTTGGCCTACATCTGGGCCTACATCTGGGCCTACACCTGGACCTACACCTGGACCTACATCTGGGCCTACACCTGGACCTACATCTGGGCCTACACCTGGACCTACATCTGGGCCTACACCTGGACCTACACATGGGTCTACATCTGGACCTACACCTGGGCCTACACCTGGACCTACATCTGGGCCTACACCTGGGCCTACACCTGGGACTACACCTGGGCCTAAATCTTGGCCTACACCTGGGCCTACACCTGGGCCTACACATGGACCTACACCTGGGCCTACACCTGGGCCTACACCTGGGCCTACATCTTGGCCTACACCTGGGCCTACACCTGGGCCTACACACGGACCTACACCTGGGCCTACACCTGGGCCTACACATGGGCCTACATCTGGGCCTACACCTGGGCCTACACCTGGGCCTACATCTGGGCCTACACCTGGGCCTACATCTGGGCCTACATCTGGGCCTACATCTTGGCCTACACCTGGGCCTACACCTGGACCTACATCTGGGCCTACATCTGGGCCTACACCTGGACCTACACATGGGCCTACATCTAGGCCTACACCTGGACCTACATCTGGGCCTACATCAGGGCCTACATCTGGGCCTACATCTGGGCCTACATCTTGGCCTACACCTGGGCCTACACCTGGACCTACATCTGGGCCTACATCTGGGCCTACACCTGGGCCTACACCTGGACCTACACCTGGGCCTACACCTGGACCTACATCTGGGCCTACACTTGGACCTACATCTGGGCCTAAATCTTGGCCTACACCTGGGTCTACACCTGGACCTACACATGGGCCTACATCTGGGCCTACACCTGGACCTACATCTGGGCCTACATCAGGGCCTACATCTGGGCCTAAATCTTGGCCTACACCTGGGCATACATCTGGGCCTACACCTGGGCCTACATCTGGGCCTACATCTGGGCCTACACCTGGACCTACATCTGGGCCTACATCTGGGCCTACACCTGGACCTACACCTGGGCCTAAATCTTGGCCTACACATGGGCCTACACCTGGGCCTACACATGGACCTACACTTGGGCCTACACCTGGGCCTACTGGAAGGCATCATTATCACCCACCGTAAAACTGATGAGTGATTTGGGTGCCAATCAATGAGCCTCTATGTGAACTATCTTACAAAATCACGTGATCAATCAGACGTAAACAACACAATTGTCTATGCACTAAAACAACACAATCATGAAACCTTTAACCAAATCCGAATGTAAATACATTTCCCTAATTGTTTGAGTTTTGAAGAGTAAACGTTTTACATGCATCTTAAAAAATAATTTCGAATACCCACACAGAAAAAAAAAATGTTTCAATAAAAAATAAGATTGTTCAAAACTTACCCTCTTGGCAGGCTGGGGGTTTAAACCCAGCTACACAGCCTGCAGTGCACACGCCTGTCTGCTTGTGGCAGGATTTATTTTTACACCTGTCACTGCAGGCTGTGGTACAGTTCTCTCCCCACCATCCTGCGTCACAAGCTGAACAAAAAAAAAGAGAGAGGTAAGAAAATTGTGAACACGTTTTATCGAAAAGTTGGATTATTTAGTCTGTGATCTCGGTTAGACTTTTAATGTCACCCATTGGCTGTCATTCGTCTGTCTAGCTCCAGCTACTTTTCCAGCCCCTGACTTGATAAAGGCCCTAAACTATTTGAGATATGGGGCCCCTTATTTAATGCCCAGATATTATATGTCAGTGCCTAATACTTTAAGTATATATGACTATTGATCAACCGGACTATTCCTCCCCCCGCCCCCAAAGAAAGTGGGGCCCCTTAAGATATATTTAAATAGCTTATACTTAAATCCTGCATGGGCACTATCCACTTCTGTACTAGGAGATATCTTATGAAGAAAAGTATAATGATTTCACCCTCTCATCATGTAATGAACTAGTCCCCTCCCCCCTCTCCCCAGCCTGTACACGTGCTAAACCAGGGGCAGATTGAACCATGACCCGCAATGGGTTATTAAATTTGACCGAAGAATATAATAATAGCGATTTTTGGGTTCTGCGTTAAATCGAAAGTTAAGAATTAATACAACAGTATTCCAGTTTAAAATACAATCATGGAAAAAAATCGGATCTGCCCGAAACCAAAAATAGTCCAGCCTACCCGATCAAGCCTAAGGGGATATAACTCTGTGCAAAGGTTTTGCAGGGTACAGCTAGTAAATAAAGAATACGCAGCGCGCATCGCTGTTTAAAAAGTCCTCTGATGTTGATGAATAGAAATATGCCGAAATTTGTTATATTTTCCTTTTTAATAGCGTAGCACCTATGTATTGATATACAAAAGAATAATACACAAATATGGCAGCTTTATGAAAAAAAAAACAATTTGATTAGCCGATGCGCCTTCTGTATAATTTATATTCTGTTGGCCGAACTAAGAGAAGATGCAAGGAGTGTTTATATGAGATCCTATAACATTAAATGTAAGCATCATTGATATGAACATGCCGAAGGGAGCGGGCCGCAGTCTGGGATCAAACAACACGACGGGCGATTATTCGGGCCCGCGGGCCATAGTAGGCCCATGTCTGTTCTCAGTGCCGCCGAGGGGGGGGTGCGGGGGGGGGCAAATGCCCAGGGGCCCGGCGAGTTTGAGAGCGATTTTTAGTGGTCCGGACTGAGCTAACCAATCAACTTTTGAAAATATTATTATCTGCACGGTGGGGAGGCGGGGGGGGGGGAGCCCGTGACAGCCCTGCCTAGGGGGCCGAAATTTCTGTCGGTGGGCCTGTCTGTACTGTACACACCAATTTAGCGTGAGAGTCAAAGCGGCAGTTAATTGGTTAAGACTGAGAACAGCGGTTAGCGGTAAGTGGTTGGTCAAGGTGTGTGTGTGTGTTGAGAGAAGTGTGAGTACTGTAACTATTTATTACCTTCAGTACAAAATGGAGGCTTGAACCCATGTTTACAGCCAGAGGCGCAGTGACCTGTCCGAATATTGCACGAGCCATTCCTGCAGTTGTCGCTGCATTGCCTGGCACAGTTCTCTCCCCACCACCCATGGGCACACACTGGGGGATAAAAATAAATATATATAACCATTCCTATTTGGTTACAATCAAATCTAGTTTCAATCATATCAGAATGCAATAAAATCTGCATACAATCATATCTTAGTATTATCAATTCTGAATACAATCATATCTTAATACAATCAAATTTTATTACAATCATATATATATATATATATATATATATATATATATATATATATATATATATATATATATAATTCACATCTTATCATATTCATATTTTATTACACGTTTATCAACTCGGTAACATAAAAGAAAATATGTAACAATGGACACTTGTTTTTTTTTTAATTTAATTTCTACAAAACTCAAAGAAAATATGTATACAACGACCGCTAACTTCACCGTGTGTGGATAAATACATTTAAGGATTACGATATATATCAACAAAATATATATATAAATATATATATATATATATATATATATATATATATATATATATATCTACAGTGGATTCCGCTTAATTGGGACACCGCTTAGTTGGGACAGCCGCTTATTTGGGACAAATCTCAAAGAAACCAAACCAAGAAACCAAACCAAGAAACCAATAGTAAATGTGTATGTTTAATTGTGACAGTCGCTTAATCGGGACAAAAAGCCTCAGTCCCGATGTGTCCCAATTAAGCGGAATCGACTGCATATATATTAAGGGTCACTCTAGATAAAAATCACACAAGCTTAGAAAACATCGTTATAAACGCGTTTTAAGCGCAGACAAACCAATTACCTTCAGCGCAGACAAACCAAATACCTTCAGCACAGACAAACCAAATACCTTCAGCACAGACAAACCAAATACCTTCAGCGCAGACAAACCAAATACCTTCAGCGCAGACAAACCAAATACCTTCAGCACAGACAAACCAATTACCTTCAGCACTGACAAACCAATTACCTTCAGCGCAGACAAACCAATTACCTTCAGCGCAGACAAACCAATTACCTTCAGCGCAGACAAACCAATTACCTTCAGCACAGCCAGCTCCTTGATACCCCGGGGGACAGCCTGATGGACAAACCCCGTTACTGACCAGACAGGTATCAGAAGCATTCCTACACTTGCAGCTCTTCTCACAGTCCAGTCCATATTTGCCATTTGGACACATTAGCTCTGAAAAGTTTTCATAAATATTATTACCTGATTTCAGAGAGTACATAGAGAGACTGGGTATTAGAGAGTACATAGAGAGACTGGGTATTGGAGAGTACATAGAGAGACGGGGTATTAGAGAGTACATAGAGAGACTGGGTATTGGAGAGTACATAGAGACTGGGTATTGGAGAGTACATAGAGAGACAGGGTATTAGAGAGTACATAGAGAGACTGGGTATTAGAGAGTACATAGAGAGACTGGGTATTGGAGAGTACATAGAGACTGGGTATTGGAGAGTACATAGAGAGACAGGGTATTAGAGAGTACATAGAGACTGGGTATTAGAGAGTACATAGAGAGACTGGGTATTAGAGAGTACATAGAGAGACTGGGTATTAGAGAGTACATAGAGACTGGGTATTAGAGAGTACATAGAGAGACTGGGTATTAAAGAGTACATAGAGAGACTGGGTATTAAAGAGTACATAGAGAGACAGGGTGTTAGAGAGTACATAGAGAGACAGGGTGTTAGAGAGTACATAGAGAGACTGGGTGTTAGAGAGTACATAGAGAGACTGGGTGTTAGAGAGTACATAGAGAGACTGGGTATTAGAGAGTACATAGAGAGACTGGGTATTAGAGAGTACATAGAGAGACAGGGTGTTAGAGAGTACATAGAGAGACTGGGTGTTAGAGAGTACATAGAGAGACTCGGTGTTAGAGAGTACATAGAGAGACTGAAAGTTAGAGAGTACCATAGAGACACAGGGTATTAGAGAGTACATAGAGAGACAGGGTGTTAGAGAGTACATAGAGAGACTGGGTGTTAGAGAGTACATAGAGAGACTGGGTGTTAGAGAGTACATAGAGAGACTGGGTGTTAGAGAGTACATAGAGAGACTGGGTGCTAGAGAGTACATAGAGAGACAGGGTAGTTAGAGAGTACATAGAGAGACTGGGTATTGGGTGTTAGAGAGTACATAGAGAGACTGGGTATTAGAGAGTACATAGAGAGACTGGGTAGAGTACATAGAGAGACCAGGAGTAGAGAGTACATAGAGAGACAGGGTATTAGAGAGTACATAGAGAGACTGGGTATTAGAGAGTACATAGAGAGACTGGGTATTAGAGAGTACATAGAGAGACTGGGTATTAGAGAGTACATAGAGAGATTGGGTGTTAGAGAGTACATAGAGAGACTGGGTGTTAGAGAGTACATAGAGAGACTGGGTGTTAGAGAGTACATAGAGAGACTGGGTGTTAGAGAGTACATAGAGAGACTCGAGAGTACATAGAGAGACTGGGTGTTAGAGAGTACATAGAGTACATAGAGAGACTCGAGAGTACATAGAGAGACTGGGTGTTAGAGAGTACATAGAGAGACTGGGTGTTAGAGAGTACATAGAGAGACTGCGTGTTAGAGAGTACATATAGAGACTCGAGAGTACATATAGAGACTGGGTGTTAGAGAGTACATAGAGAGACTGGGTGTTAGAGAGTACATAGAGAGACTGGGTGATAGAGAGTACATAGAGAGACAGGGTGTTAGAGAGTACATAGAGAGACTAGGTGATAGAGAGTACATAGAGAGACTGGGTGTTAGAGAGTACATAGAAAGACTGGGTGTTAGAGAGTACATAGAGAGACTGGGTGATAGAGAGTACATAGAGGGACAGGGTGTTAGAGAGTACATAGAGAGACTGGGTGATAGAGAGTACATAGAGAGACTGGGTGTTAGAGAGTACATAGAGAGACTGGGTGTTAGAGAGTACATAGAGAGACTGGGTGTTAGAGAGTACATAGAGAGACAGGGTGTTAGAGAGTACATAGAGAGACAGGGTGTTAGAGAGTACATAGAGAGACTGGGTGTTAGAGAGTACATAGAGAGACTGGGTGTTAGAGAGTACATAGAGAGACTGGGTGTTAGAGAGTACATAGAGAGACTGGGTGTTAGAGAGTACATAGAGAGACTGGGTGTTAGAGAGTACATAGAGAGACTGGGTGTTAGAGAGTACATAGAGAGACTGGGTGTTAGAGAGTACATAGAGAGACTCGAGAGTACATAGAGAGACAGGGTGTTAGAGAGTACATAGAGAGACAGGGTGTTAGAGAGTACATAGAGAGACTGGGTGTTAGAGAGTACATAGAGAGACTGGGTGTTAGAGAGTACATAGAGAGACTGGGTGTTAGAGAGTACATAGAGAGACTGGGTGTTAGAGAGTACATAGAGAGACAGGGTGTTAGAGAGTACATAGAGAGACTGGGTGTTAGAGAGTACATAGAGAGACTTGGTGTTAGAGAGTACATAGAGAGACTGGGTGTTAGAGAGTACATAGAGAGACTGGGTGTTAGAGAGTACATAGAGAGACTGGGTGTTAGAGAGTACATAGAGAGACTCGAGAGTACATAGAGAGACTGGGTGTTAGAGAGTACATAGAGTACATAGAGAGACTCGAGAGTACATAGAGAGACAGGGTGTTAGAGAGTACATAGAGAGACTGGGTGTTAGAGAGTACATAGAGAGACTGGGTGATAGAGAGTACATAGAGAGACTGAGAGCACATAGAGAGACTGGGTGTTAGAGAGTACATACATAGAGAGACTGGGTGTTAGAGAGTACATAGAGAGACTGGGTGATAGAGAGTACATAGAGAGACAGGGTGTTAGAGAGTACATAGAGAGACTAGGTGATAGAGAGTACATAGAGAGACTGGGTGTTAGAGAGTACATAGAGAGACTGGGTGTTAGAGAGTACATAGAGAGACTGGGTGATAGAGAGTACATAGAGGGACAGGGTGTTAGAGAGTACATAGAGAGACTGGGTGATAGAGAGTACATAGAGAGACTGGGTGTTAGAGAGTACATAGAGAGACTGGGTGTTAGAGAGTACATAGAGAGACTGGGTGTTAGAGAGTACATAGAGAGACAGGGTGTTAGAGAGTACATAGAGAGACAGGGTGTTAGAGAGTACATAGAGAGACTGGGTGTTAGAGAGTACATAGAGAGACTGGGTGTTAGAGAGTACATAGAGAGACTGGGTGTTAGAGAGTACATAGAGAGACTGGGTGTGAGAGAGTACATAGAGAGACAGGGTGTTAGAGAGTACATAGAGAGACTGGGTGTTAGAGAGTACATAGAGAGACTGGGTGTTAGAGAGTACATAGAGAGACTCGAGAGTACATAGAGAGACAGGGTGTTAGAGAGTACATAGAGAGACAGGGTGTTAGAGAGTACATAGAGAGACTGGGTGTTAGAGAGTACATAGAGAGACTGGGTGTTAGAGAGTACATAGAGAGACTGGGTGTTAGAGAGTACATAGAGAGACTGGGTGTTAGAGAGTACATAGAGAGACAGGGTGTTAGAGAGTACATAGAGAGACTGGGTGTTAGAGAGTACATAGAGAGACTGGGTGTTAGAGAGTACATAGAGAGACTTGAGAGTACATAGAGAGACAGGGTGTTAGAGAGTACATAGAGAGACAGGGTGTTAGAGACTACATAGAGAGACTGGGTGTTAGAGAGTACATAGAGAGACTGGGTGTTAGAGAGTACATAGAGAGACAGGGTATTAGAGAGTACATAGAGAGACTGGGTGTTAGAGAGTACATAGAGAGACTCGAGAGTACATAGAGAGACAGGGTGTTAGAGAGTACATAGAGAGACAGGGTGTTAGAGAGTACATAGAGAGACTGGGTGTTAGAGAGTACATAGAGAGACTGGGTGTTAGAGAGTACATAGAGAGACTGGGTGTTAGAGAGTACATAGAGAGACTGGGTGTTAGAGAGTACAAAGAGAGACAGGGTGTTAGAGAGTACATACAGAGACTGGGTGTTAGAGAGTACATAGAGAGACTGGGTATTAGAGAGTACATAGAGAGACTCGAGAGTACATAGAGAGACAGGGTGTTAGAGAGTACATAGAGAGACAGGGTGTTAGAGAGTACATAGAGAGACTGGGTGTTAGAGAGTACATAGAGAGACTGGGTGTTAGAGAGTACATAGAGAGACAGGGTGTTAGAGAGTACATAGAGAGACTGGGTGTTAGAGAGTACATAGAGAGACTGGGTGTTAGAGAGTACATAGAGAGACTGGGTGTTAGAGAGTACATAGAGAGACTGGGTGTTAGAGAGTACAAAGAGAGACTCGAGAGTACATAGAGAGACTGGGTGTTAGAGAGTACATAGAGTACATAGAGAGACTCGAGAGTACATAGAGAGACAGGGTGTTAGAGAGTACATAGAGAGACTGGGTGTTAGAGAGTACATAGAGAGACTGGGTGATAGAGAGTACATAGAGAGACTCGAGAGTACATAGAGAGACTGGGTGTTAGATAGTACATAGAGAGACTGGGTGTTAGAGAGTACATAGAGAGACTGGGTGATAGAGAGTACATAGAGAGACAGGGTGTTAGAGAGTACATAGAGAGACTAGGTGATAGAGAGTACATAGAGAGACTGGGTGTTAGAGAGTACATAGAAAGACTGGGTGTTAGAGAGTACATAGAGAGACTGGGTGATAGAGAGTACATAGAGGGACAGGGTGTTAGAGAGTACATAGAGAGACTGGGTGATAGAGAGTACATAGAGAGACTGGGTGTTAGAGAGTACATAGAGAGACTGGGTGTTAGAGAGTACATAGAGAGACTGGGTGTTAGAGAGTACATAGAGAGACAGGGTGTTAGAGAGTAACTAGAGAGACAGGGTGTTAGAGAGTACATAGAGAGACTGGGTGTTAGAGAGTACATAGAGAGACTGGGTGTTAGAGAGTACATAGAGAGACTGGGTGTTAGAGAGTACATAGAGAGACTGGGTGTGAGAGAGTACAAAGAGAGACAGGGTGTTAGAGAGTACATAGAGAGACTGGGTGTTAGAGAGTACATAGAGAGACTGGGTGTTAGAGAGTACATAGAGAGACTCGAGAGTACATAGAGAGACAGGGTGTTAGAGAGTACATAGAGAGACAGGGTGTTAGAGAGTACATAGAGAGACTGGGTGTTAGAGAGTACATAGAGAGACTGGGTGTTAGAGAGTACATAGAGAGACTGGGTGTTAGAGAGTACATAGAGAAACTGGGTGTTAGAGAGTACAAAGAGAGACAGGGTGTTAGAGGGTACATAGAGAGACTGGGTGTTAGAGAGTACATAGAGAGACTGGGTGTTAGAGAGTACATAGAGAGACTTGAGAGTACATAGAGAGACAGGGTGTTAGAGAGTACATAGAGAGACAGGGTGTTAGAGACTACATAGAGAGACTGGGTGTTAGAGAGTACATAGAGAGACTGGGTGTTAGAGAGTACATAGAGAGACAGGGTATTAGAGAGTACATAGAGAGACTGGGTGTTAGAGAGTACATAGAGAGACTGGGTGTTAGAGAGTACATAGAGAGACTGGGTGTTAGAGAGTACATATAGAGACTGGGTATTAGAGAGTACATAGAGAGAATCGAGAGTACATAGAGAGACTGGGTAATAGAGAGTACATAGAGAGACAGGGTATTAGAGAGTACATAGAGAGACTGGGTGTTATAGAGTACATAGAGAGACAGGGTGTTAGAGAGTACATAGAGAGACTGGGTGTTAGAGAGTACATAGAGAGACTGGGTGTTAGAGAGTACATAGAGAGACTGGGTGTTAGAGAGTACATAGAGAGACTGGGTGTTAGAGAGTACATAGAGAGACAGGGTATTAGAGAGTACATAGAGAGACTGGGTGTTAGAGAGTACATAGAGAGACTGGGTGTTAGAAAGTACATACATAGAGAGACTGGGTGTTAAAGAGTACATACATAGAGAGACTGGGTGTTAGAGAGTACATAGAGAGACTGGGTATTAGAGAGTATATAGAGAGACAGGGTGTTAGAGAGTACATACATAGAGAGACTGGGTGTTAGAGAGTACATAGAGAGACTGGGTGTTAGAGAGTACATACATAGAGAAACTGGGTGTTAGAGAGTACATAGAGAGACTGGGTATTAGAGAGCACATAGAGAGACAGGGTGACAGAGAGTACATACATAGAGAGACTGGGTGTTAGGGAGTACATACATAGAGAGACTGGGTGTTAGAGAGTACATACATGAGAGACTGGGTATTAGAGAGTACATAGAGAGACTGGGTGTTAGAGAGTACATAGAGAGACTAGGTATTAGAGAGTACATAGAGAGACGGGGTGTTAGAGAGTATATAGAGAGACGGGGTGTTAGAGAGTACATAGAGAGACTGGGTGTTAGAGAGTACATAGAGAGACTGGACGTTAGAGAGTACATAGAGAGACTCGAGAGTACATAGAGAGACAGGGTGTTAGAGAGTACATAGAGAGACAGGGTGTTAGAGAGTACATAGAGAGACTGGGTGTTAGAGAGTACATAGAGAGACTGGGTGTTAGAGAGTACATAGAGAGACTAGGTATTAGAGAGTACATAGAGAGACGGGGTGTTAGAGAGTATATAGAGAGACGGGGTGTTAGAGAGTACATAGAGACACTGGGTGTTAGAGAGTACATAGAGAGACTGGGTGTTAGAGAGTACATAAAGAGACTGGGTGTTAGAGAGTACATAGAGAGACTGTGAGTTAGAGAACATACATAGAGAGACTGGGTGTTAGAGAGTACATACATAGAGAGACTGGGTGTTAGAGAGTACATAGAGAGACTGTGTATTAGAGAGTACATAGAGAGACAGGGTGTTAGAGAGTACATAGAGGGACTGGGTGTTAGAGAGTACATAGAGAGACTGGGTGTTAGAGAGTACATACATAGAGAGACTGGGTGTTAGAGAGTACATACATAGAGAGACTGGGTGTTAGAGAGTACATAGAGAGACTGGGTATAAGAGAGCACATAGAGAGACTGGGTGTTAGAGAGTACATACATAGAGAGACTGGGTGTTACAGAGTACACAGAGAGACAGGGTGTTAGAGAGCACATAGAGAGACTGGGTGTTAGAGAGTACATAGAGAGACTGGGTGTTAGAGAGTACATAGAGAGACTGGGTGTTAGAGAGTACATAGAGAGACTGGGTGTTAGAGAGTACATAGAGAGACTGGGTGTTAGAGAGTACATAGAGAGACTCGAGAGTACATAGAGAGACTGGGTGTTAGAGAGTACATAGAGTACATAGAGAGACTCGAGAGTACATAGAGAGACTGGGTGTTAGAGAGTACATAGAGAGACTGGGTGTTAGAGAGTACATAGAGAGACTGGGTGTTAGAGAGTATATAGAGAGACTCGAGAGTACATAGAGAGACTGGGTGTTAGAGAGTACATAGAGAGACTGCGTGTTAGAGAGTACATATAGAGACTGGGTGTTAGAGAGTACATAGAGAGACTGGGTGTTAGAGAGTACATAGAGAGACTGGGTGTTAGAGAGTACATAGAGAGACTCGAAAGTACATAGAGAGACTGGGTGTTAGAGAGTACATAGAGAGACTGGGTATCAGAGAGTACAGAGAGAGACTGGGTGTTACAGAGTACATAGAGAGACTCGAGAGTACATAGAGAGACAGGGTATTAGAGAGTACATAGAGAGACTGGGTATTAGAGAGTACATAGAGAGACTGGGTGTTAGAGAGTACATAGAGAGACTGGGTGTTAGAGAGTACATTGAGAGACTCGAGAGTACATAGAGAGACTGGGTGTTAGAGAGTACATAGAGAGACTGGGTGTTAGAGAGTACATAGAGAGACTCGAGAGTACATAGAGAGACTGGGTATTAGAGAGTACATAGAGAGACTGGGTGTTAGAGAGTACATAGAGAGACTGGGTATTAGAGAGTACATAGAGAGACTCGAGAGTACATAGAGAGACTGGGTAATAGAGAGTACATAGAGAGACAGGGTATTAGAGAGTACATAGAGAGACTGGGTGTTAGAGAGTACATAGAGAGACAGGGTGTTAGAGAGTACATAGAGAGACTGGGTGTTAGAGAGTACATAGAGAGACTGGGTGTTAGAGAGTACATAGAGAGACTGGGTGTTAGAGAGTACATAGAGAGACTGGGTGTTAGAGAGTACATAGAGAGACAGGGTATTAGAGAGTACATAGAGAGACTGGGTGTTAGAGAGTACATAGAGAGACTGGGTGTTAGAGAGTACATACATAGAGAGACTGGGTGTTGGAGAGTACATACATAGAGAGACTGGGTGTTAGAGAGTACATAGAGAGACAGGGTATTAGAGAGTACATAGAGAGACTGGGTGTTAGAGAGTACATAGAGAGACAGGGTGTTAGAGAGTACATAGAGAGACTGGGTGTTAGAGAGTACATAGAGAGACTGGGTGTTAGAGAGTACATAGAGAGACTGGGTGTTAGAGAGTACATAGAGAGACTGGGTGTTAGAGAGTACATAGAGAGACAGGGTATTAGAGAGTACATAGAGAGACTGGGTGTTAGAGAGTACATAGAGAGACTGGGTGTTAGAGAGTACATACATAGAGAGACTGGGTGTTGGAGAGTACATACATAGAGAGACTGGGTGTTAGAGAGTACATACATAGAGAGACTGGGTGTTAGAGAGTACATAGAGAGACTGGGTATTAGAGAGTATATAGAGAGACTGGGTGTTAGAGACTACATAGAGAGACTGGGTGTCAGAGAGTACATAGAGAGACAGGGTATTAGAGAGTACATAGAGAGACTGGGTGTTAGAGAGTACATAGAGAGACTGGGTGTTAGAGAGTACATAGAGAGACTGGGTGTTAGAGAGTACATAGAGAGACTAGGTATTAGAGAGTACATAGAGAGACAGGGTGTTAGAGAGTATATAGAGAGACGGGGTGTTAGAGAGTACATAGAGACACTGGGTGTTAGAGAGTACATAGAGAGACTGGGTGTTAGAGAGTACATAGAGAGACTGGGTGTTAGAGAGTATATAGAGAGACTCGAGAGTACATGGAGAGACTGGGTGTTAGAGAGTACATAGAGAGACTGCGTGTTAGAGAGTACATATAGAGACTGGGTGTTAGAGAGTACATAGAGAGACTGGGTGTTAGAGAGTACATAGAGAGACTGGGTGTTAGAGAGTACATAGAGAGACTCGAAAGTACATAGAGAGACTGGGTGTTAGAGAGTACATAGAGAGACTGGGTATCAGAGAGTACAGAGAGAGACTGGGTGTTACAGAGTACATAGAGAGACTCGAGAGTACATAGAGAGACAGGGTATTAGAGAGTACATAGAGAGACTGGGTATTAGAGAGTACATAGAGAGACTGGGTGTTAGAGAGTACATAGAGAGACTGGGTGTTAGAGAGTACATAGAGAGACTCGAGAGTACATAGAGAGACTGGGTGTTAGAGAGTACATAGAGAGACTGGGTGTTAGAGAGTACATAGAGAGACTCGAGAGTACATAGAGAGACAGGGTATTAGAGAGTACATAGAGAGACTGGGTATTAGAGAGTA
The DNA here is from genome assembly GCA_021962125.1 of Bulinus truncatus. Taxonomy (NCBI): domain Eukaryota; kingdom Metazoa; phylum Mollusca; class Gastropoda; family Planorbidae; genus Bulinus; species Bulinus truncatus. The sequence goes on along the minus strand of JAGDYQ010000001.1, from coordinate 34,533,499 downwards.
CATAGAGAGACTGGGTATCAGAGAGTACAGAGAGAGACTGGGTGTTACAGAGTACATAGAGAGACTCGAGAGTACATAGAGAGACAGGGTATTAGAGAGTACATAGAGAGACTGGGTATTAGAGAGTACATAGAGAGACTGGGTGTTAGAGAGTACATAGAGAGACTGGGTGTTAGAGAGTACATAGAGAGACTCGAGAGTACATAGAGAGACTGGGTGTTAGAGAGTACATAGAGAGACTGGGTGTTAGAGAGTACATAGAGAGACTCGAGAGTACATAGAGAGACAGGGTATTAGAGAGTACATAGAGAGACTGGGTGTTAGAGAGTACATAGAGAGACAGGGTGTTAGAGAGTACATAGAGAGACTGGGTGTTAGAGAGTACATAGAGAGACTGGGTGTTAGAGAGTACATAGAGAGACTGGGTGTTAGAGAGTACATAGAGAGACTGGGTGTTAGAGAGTACATAGAGAGACAGGGTATTAGAGAGTACATAGAGAGACTGGGTGTTAGAGAGTACATAGAGAGACTGGGTGTTAGAGAGTACATACATAGAGAGACTGGGTGTTGGAGAGTACATACATAGAGAGACTGGGTGTTAGAGAGTACATAGAGAGACAGGGTATTAGAGAGTACATAGAGAGACTGGGTGTTAGAGAGTACATAGAGAGACAGGGTGTTAGAGAGTACATAGAGAGACTGGGTGTTAGAGAGTACATAGAGAGACTGGGTGTTAGAGAGTACATAGAGAGACTGGGTGTTAGAGAGTACATAGAGAGACAGGGTATTAGAGAGTACATAGAGAGACTGGGTGTTAGAGAGTACATAGAGAGACTGGGTGTTAGAGAGTACGTACATAGAGAGACTGGGTGTTGGAGAGTACATACATAGAGAGACTGGGTGTTAGAGAGTACATACATAGAGAGACTGGGTGTTAGAGAGTACATAGAGAGACTGGGTATTAGAGAGTATATAGAGAGACTGGGTGTTAGAGACTACATAGAGAGACTGGGTGTCAGAGAGTACATAGAGAGACAGGGTATTAGAGAGTACATAGAGAGACTGGGTGTTAGAGAGTACATAGAGAGACTGGGTGTTAGAGAGTACATAGAGAGACTGGGTGTTAGAGAGTACATAGAGAGACTAGGTATTAGAGAGTACATAGAGAGACGGGGTGTTAGAGAGTATATAGAGAGACGGGGTGTTAGAGAGTACATAGAGACACTGGGTGTTAGAGAGTACATAGAGAGACTGGGTGTTAGAGAGTACATAGAGAGACTGGGTGTTAGAGAGTATATAGAGAGACTCGAGAGTACATGGAGAGACTGGGTGTTAGAGAGTACATAGAGAGACTGCGTGTTAGAGAGTACATATAGAGACTGGGTGTTAGAGAGTACATAGAGAGACTGGGTGTTAGAGAGTACATAGAGAGACTGGGTGTTAGAGAGTACATAGAGAGACTCGAAAGTACATAGAGAGACTGGGTGTTAGAGAGTACATAGAGAGACTGGGTATCAGAGAGTACAGAGAGAGACTGGGTGTTACAGAGTACATAGAGAGACTCGAGAGTACATAGAGAGACAGGGTATTAGAGAGTACATAGAGAGACTGGGTATTAGAGAGTACATAGAGAGACTGGGTGTTAGAGAGTACATAGAGAGACTGGGTGTTAGAGAGTACATAGAGAGACTCGAGAGTACATAGAGAGACTGGGTGTTAGAGAGTACATAGAGAGACTGGGTGTTAGAGAGTACATAGAGAGACTCGAGAGTACATAGAGAGACTGGGTATTAGAGAGTACATAGAGAGACTGGGTGTTAGAGAGTACATAGAGAGACTGGGTATTAGAGAGTACATAGAGAGACTCGAGAGTACATAGAGAGACTGGGTAATAGAGAGTACATAGAGAGACAGGGTATTAGAGAGTACATAGAGAGACTGGGTGTTAGAGAGTACATAGAGAGACAGGGTGTTATAGAGTACATAGAGAGACTGGGTGTTAGAGAGTACATAGAGAGACTGGGTGTTAGAGAGTACATAGAGAGACTGGGTGTTAGAGAGTACATAGAGAGACTGGGTGTTAGAGAGTACATAGAGAGACAGGGTATTAGAGAGTACATAGAGAGACTGGGTGTTAGAGAGTACATAGAGAGACTGGGTGTTAGAGAGTACATACATAGAGAGACTGGGTGTTGGAGAGTACATACATAGAGAGACTGGGTGTTAGAGAGTACATACATAGAGAGACTGGGTGTTAGAGAGTACATAGAGAGACTGGGTATTAGAGAGTATATAGAGAGACAGGGTGTTAGAGAGTACATAGAGAGACTGGGTGTTAGAGACTACATAGAGAGACTGGGTGTCAGAGAGTACATAGAGAGACAGGGTATTAGAGAGTACATAGAGAGACTGGGTGTTAGAGAGTACATAGAGAGACTGGGTGTTAGAGAGTACATAGAGAGACTGGGTGTTAGAGAGTACATAGAGAGACTAGGTGTTAGAGAGTACATAGAGAGACTGGGTGTTAGAGAGTACATAGAGAGACTGGGTGTTAGAGAGTACATAGAGAGACTGGGTGTTAGAGAGTACATAGAGAGACTGGACGTTAGAGAGTACATAGAGAGACAGGGTGTTAGAGAGTACATAGAGAGACTGGGTGTTAGAGAGTACATAGAGAGACTGGGTGTTAGAGAGTACATAGAGAGACTGGGTGTTAGAGAGTACATAGAGAGACTCGAGAGTACATAGAGAGACTGGGTGTTAGAGAGTACATAGAGAGACTGCGTGTTAGAGAGTACATATAGAGACTGGGTGTTAGAGAGTACATAGAGAGACTGGGTGTTAGAGAGTACATAGAGAGACTGGGTGTTAGAGAGTACATAGAGAGACTCGAAAGTACATAGAGAGACTGGGTGTTAGAGAGTACATAGAGAGACTGGGTATCAGAGAGTACATAGAGAGACTGGGTGTTACAGAGTACATAGAGAGACTCGAGAGTACATAGAGAGACAGGGTATTAGAGAGTACATAGAGAGACTGGGTATTAGAGAGTACATAGAGAGACTGGGTGTTAGAGAGTACATAGAGAGACTGGGTGTTAGAGAGTACATAGAGAGACTCGAGAGTACATAGAGAGACTGGGTGTTAGAGAGTACATAGAGAGACTGGGTGTTAGAGAGTACATAGAGAGACTCGAGAGTACATAGAGAGACTGGGTATTAGAGAGTACATAGAGAGACTGGGTGTTAGAGAGTACATAGAGAGACTGGGTATTAGAGAGTACATAGAGAGACTCGAGAGTACATAGAGAGACTGGGTAATAGAGAGTACATAGAGAGACAGGGTATTAGAGTACATAGAGACTGGGTGTTAGAGAGTACATAGAGAGACAGGGTGTTAGAGAGTACATAGAGAGACTGGGTGTTAGAGATACATAGAGAGACTGGGTGTTAGAGAGTACATAGAGAGACTGGGTGTTAGAGAGTACATAGAGAGACTGGGTGTTAGAGAGTACATAGAGAGACAGGGTATTAGAGAGTACATAGAGAGACTGGGTGTTAGAGAGTACATAGAGAGACTGGGTGTTAGAGAGAGTACATACATAGAGAGACTGGGTGTTGGAGAGTACATACATAGAGAGACTGGGTGTTAGAGAGTACATAGAGAGACAGGGTATTAGAGAGTACATAGAGAGACTGGGTGTTAGAGAGTACATAGAGAGACAGGGTGTTAGAGAGTACATAGAGAGACTGGGTGTTAGAGAGTACATAGAGAGACTGGGTGTTAGAGAGTACATAGAGAGACTGGGTGTTAGAGAGTACATAGAGAGACTGGGTGTTAGAGAGTACATAGAGAGACAGGGTATTAGAGAGTACATAGAGAGACTGGGTGTTAGAGAGTACATAGAGAGACTGGGTGTTAGAGAGTACATACATAGAGAGACTGGGTGTTGGAGAGTACATACATAGAGAGACTGGGTGTTAGAGAGTACATACATAGAGAGACTGGGTGTTAGAGAGTACATAGAGAGACTGGGTATTAGAGAGTATATAGAGAGACTGGGTGTTAGAGACTACATAGAGAGACTGGGTGTCAGAGAGTACATAGAGAGACAGGGTATTAGAGAGTACATAGAGAGACTGGGTGTTAGAGAGTACATAGAGAGACTGGGTGTTAGAGAGTACATAGAGAGACTGGGTGTTAGAGAGTACATAGAGAGACTAGGTATTAGAGAGTACATAGAGAGACGGGGTGTTAGAGAGTATATAGAGAGACGGGGTGTTAGAGAGTACATAGAGACACTGGGTGTTAGAGAGTACATAGAGAGACTGGGTGTTAGAGAGTACATAGAGAGACTGGGTGTTAGAGAGTATATAGAGAGACTCGAGAGTACATGGAGAGACTGGGTGTTAGAGAGTACATAGAGAGACTGCGTGTTAGAGAGTACATATAGAGACTGGGTGTTAGAGAGTACATAGAGAGACTGGGTGTTAGAGAGTACATAGAGAGACTGGGTGTTAGAGAGTACATAGAGAGACTCGAAAGTACATAGAGAGACTGGGTGTTAGAGAGTACATAGAGAGACTGGGTATCAGAGAGTACATAGAGAGACTGGGTGTTAGAGAGTACATAGAGAGACTGGGTGTTAGAGAGTACAAAGAGAGACAGGGTGTTAGAGAGTACATACAGAGACTGGGTGTTAGAGAGTACATAGAGAGACTGGGTATTAGAGAGTACATAGAGAGACTCGAGAGTACATAGAGAGACAGGGTGTTAGAGAGTACATAGAGAGACAGGGTGTTAGAGAGTACATAGAGAGACTGGGTGTTAGAGAGTACATAGAGAGACTGGGTGTTAGAGAGTACATAGAGAGACAGGGTGTTAGAGAGTACATAGAGAGACTGGGTGTTAGAGAGTACATAGAGAGACTGGGTGTTAGAGAGTACATAGAGAGACTGGGTGTTAGAGAGTACATAGAGAGACTGGGTGTTAGAGAGTACAAAGAGAGACTCGAGAGTACATAGAGAGACTGGGTGTTAGAGAGTACATAGAGTACATAGAGAGACTCGAGAGTACATAGAGAGACAGGGTGTTAGAGAGTACATAGAGAGACTGGGTGTTAGAGAGTACATAGAGAGACTGGGTGTTAGAGAGTACATAGAGAGACTCGAGAGTACATAGAGAGACTGGGTGTTAGAGAGTACATAGAGAGACTGGGTGTTAGAGAGTACATAGAGAGACTGGGTGATAGAGAGTACATAGAGAGACTGGGTGTTAGAGAGTACATAGAGAGACTGGGTGATAGAGAGTACATAGAGAGACTGGGTGTTAGAGAGTACATAGAAAGACTGGGTGTTAGAGAGTACATAGAGAGACTGGGTGATAGAGAGTACATAGAGGGACAGGGTGTTAGAGAGTACATAGAGAGACTGGGTGATAGAGAGTACATAGAGAGACTGGGTGTTAGAGAGTACATAGAGAGACTGGGTGTTAGAGAGTACATAGAGAGACTGGGTGTTAGAGAGTACATAGAGAGACTGGGTGTTAGAGAGTACATAGAGAGACAGGGTGTTAGAGAGTACATAGAGAGACTGGGTGTTAGAGAGTACATAGAGAGACTGGGTGTTAGAGAGTACATAGAGAGACTGGGTGTTAGAGAGTACATAGAGAGACTGGGTGTGAGAGAGTACAAAGAGAGACAGGGTGTTAGAGAGTACATAGAGAGACTGGGTGTTAGAGAGTACATAGAGAGACTGGGTGTTAGAGAGTACATAGAGAGACTCGAGAGTACATAGAGAGACAGGGTGTTAGAGAGTACATAGAGAGACAGGGTGTTAGAGAGTACATAGAGAGACTGGGTGTTAGAGAGTACATAGAGAGACTGGGTGTTAGAGAGTACATAGAGAGACTGGGTGTTAGAGAGTACATAGAGAAACTGGGTGTTAGAGAGTACAAAGAGAGACAGGGTGTTAGAGAGTACATAGAGAGACTGGGTGTTAGAGAGTACATAGAGAGACTGGGTGTTAGAGAGTACATAGAGAGACTTGAGAGTACATAGAGAGACTGGGTGTTAGAGAGTACATAGAGAGACAGGGTGTTAGAGAGTACATAGAGAGACTGGGTGTTAGAGAGTACATAGAGAGACTGGGTGTTAGAGAGTACATAGAGAGACAGGGTATTAGAGAGTACATAGAGAGACTGGGTGTTAGAGAGTACATAGAGAGACTGGGTGTTAGAGAGTACATAGAGAGACTGGGTGTTAGAGAGTACATAGAGAGACTGGGTATTAGAGAGTACATAGAGAGACTCGAGAGTACATAGAGAGACTGGGTAATAGAGAGTACATAGAGAGACAGGGTATTAGAGAGTACATAGAGAGACTGGGTGTTAGAGAGTACATAGAGAGACAGGGTGTTAGAGAGTACATAGAGAGACTGGGTGTTAGAGAGTACATAGAGAGACTGGGTGTTAGAGAGTACATAGAGAGACTGGGTGTTAGAGAGTACATAGAGAGACTGGGTGTTAGAGAGTACATAGAGAGACAGGGTATTAGAGAGTACATAGAGAGATTGGGTGTTAGAGAGTACATAGAGAGACTGGGTGTTAGAGAGTACATACATAGAGAGACTGGGTGTTAAAGAGTACATACATAGAGAGACTGAGTGTTAGAGAGTACATAGAGAGACTGGGTATTAGAGAGTATATAGAGAGACAGGGTGTTAGAGAGTACATAGAGAGACTGGGTGTTAGAGAGTACATAGAGAGACTGGGTGTTAGAGAGTACATACATAGAGAGACTGGGTGTTAGAGAGTACATAGAGAGACTGGGTATTAGAGAGCACATAGAGAGACAGGGTGACAGAGAGTACATACATAGAGAGACTGGGTGTTAGAGAGTACATACATAGAGAGACTGGGTGTTAGAGAGTACATACATGAGAGACTGGGTGTTAGAGAGTACATAGAGAGACTGGGTGTTAGAGAGTACATAGAGAGACTAGGTATTAGAGAGTACATAGAGAGACGGGGTGTTAGAGAGTATATAGAGAGACGGGGTGTTAGAGAGTACATAGAGAGACTGGGTGTTAGAGAGTACATAGAGAGACTGGACGTTAGAGAGTACATAGAGAGACTCGAGAGTACATAGAGAGACAGGGTGTTAGAGAGTACATAGAGAGACAGGGTGTTAGAGAGTACATAGAGAGACTGGGTGTTAGAGAGTACATAGAGAGACTGGGTGTTAGAGAGTACATAGAGAGACTGGGTATTAGAGAGTACATAGAGAGACTGGGTGTTAGAGAGTATATAGAGAGACGGGGTGTTAGAGAGTACATAGAGAGACTGGGTGTTAGAGAGTACATAGAGAGACTGGGTGTTAGAGAGTACATAGAGAGACTGGGTGTTAGAGAGTACATAGAGAGACTGGGTGTTAGAGAACATACATAGAGAGACTGGGTGTTAGAGAGTACATACATAGAGAGACTGGGTGTTAGAGAGTACATAGAGAGACTGTGTATTAGAGAGTACATAGAGAGACAGGGTGTTAGAGAGTACATAGAGGGACTGGGTGTTAGAGAGTACATAGAGAGACTGGGTGTTAGAGAGTACATACATAGAGAGACTGGGTGTTAGAGAGTACATACATAGAGAGACTGGGTGTTAGAGAGTACATAGAGAGACTGGGTATAAGAGAGCACATAGAGAGACTGGGTGTTAGAGAGTACATACATAGAGAGACTGGGTGTTAGAGAGTACACAGAGAGACAGGGTGTTAGAGAGCACATAGAGAGACTGGGTGTTAGAGAGTACATAGAGAGACTGGGTGTTAGAGAGTACATAGAGAGACTGGGTGTTAGAGAGTACATAGAGAGACTGGGTGTTAGAGAGTACATAGAGAGACTGGGTGTTAGAGAGTACATAGAGAGACTCGAGAGTACATAGAGAGACTGGGTGTTAGAGAGTACATAGAGTACATAGAGAGACTCGAGAGTACATAGAGAGACTGGGTGTTAGAGAGTACATAGAGAGACTGGGTGTTAGAGAGTACATAGAGAGACTGGGTGTTAGAGAGTACATAGAGAGACTGGGTGTTAGAGAGTACATAGAGAGACTGGGTGTTAGAGAGTACATAGAGAGACTGGGTGTTAGAGAGTACATAGAGAGACTGGGTGTTAGAGAGTACATAGAGAGACTGGGTGTTAGAGAGTACATAGAGAGACTGGGTGTTAGAGAGTACATACATAGAGAGACTGGGTGTTAGAGAGTACATAGAGAGACAGGGTATTAGAGAGTACATAGAGAGACTGGGTGTTAGAGAGTACATAGAGAGACAGGGTGTTAGAGAGTACATAGAGAGACTGGGTGTTAGAGAGTACATAGAGAGACTGGGTGTTAGAGAGTACATAGAGAGACTGGGTGTTAGAGAGTACATAGAGAGACTGGGTGTTAGAGAGTACAAAGAGAGACAGGGTGTTAGAGGGTACATAGAGAGACTGGGTGTTAGAGAGTACATAGAGAGACTGGGTGTTAGAGAGTACATAGAGAGACTTGAGAGTACATAGAGAGACAGGGTGTTAGAGAGTACATAGAGAGACAGGGTGTTAGAGAGTACATAGAGAGACTGGGTGTTAGAGAGTACATAGAGAGACTGGGTGTTAGAGAGTACATAGAGAGACAGGGTATTAGAGAGTACATAGAGAGACTGGGTGTTAGAGAGTACATAGAGAGACTGGGTGTTAGAGAGTACATAGAGAGACTGGGTGTTAGAGAGTACATAGAGAGACTGGGTATTAGAGAGTACATAGAGAGACTCGAGAGTACATAGAGAGACTGGGTATTAGAGAGTACATAGAGAGACAGGGTATTAGAGAGTACATAGAGAGACTGGGTGTTAGAGAGTACATAGAGAGACAGGGTGTTAGAGAGTACATAGAGAGACTGGGTGTTAGAGAGTACATAGAGAGACTGGGTGTTAGAGAGTACATAGAGAGACTGGGTGTTAGAGAGTACATAGAGAGACTGGGTGTTAGAGAGTACATAGAGAGACAGGGTATTAGAGAGTACATAGAGAGACTGGGTGTTAGAGAGTACATAGAGAGACTGGGTGTTAGAGAGTACATACATAGAGAGACTGGGTGTTAGAGAGTACATACATAGAGAGACTGGGTGTTAGAGAGTACATAGAGAGACTGGGTATTAGAGAGTACATAGAGAGACTGGGTGTTAGAGAGTACATAGAGAGACTGGGTGTTAGAGAGTACATAGAGAGACTGGGTGTTAGAGAGTACATACATAGAGAGACTGGGTGTTAGAGAGTACACATAGAGAGACTGGGTGTTAGAGAGCACATAGAGAGACTGGGTGTTAGAGAGTACATACATAGAGAGACTGGGTGTTAGAGAGTACATACATAGAGAGACTGGGTGTTAGAGAGTACATACATGAGAGACTGGGTATTAGAGAGTACATAGAGAGACTGGGTGTTAGAGAGTACATAGAGAGACTGGGTATTAGAGAGTACATAGAGAGACTGGGTGTTAGAGAGTACATAGAGAGACTGGGTGTTAGAGAGTACATAGAGAGACTGGGTGTTAGAGAGTACATAGAGAGACTGGTTGTTAGAGAGTACATAGAGAGACTCGAGAGTACATAGAGAGACAGGGTGTTAGAGAGTACATAGAGAGACTGGGTGTTAGAGAGTACATAGAGAGACTGGGTGTTAGAGACTACATAGAGAGACTGGGTGTTAGAGAGTACATAGAGAGACAAGGTATTAGAGAGTACATAGAGAGACTGGGTGTTAGAGAGTACATAGAGAGACTGGGTGTTAGAGAGTACATAGAGAGACTGGGTGTTAGAGAGTACATAGAGAGACTAGGTGTTAGAGAGTACATAGAGAGACTGGGTGTTAGAGAGTACATAGAGAGACTGGGAGTTAGAGAACATACATAGAGAGACTGGGTGTTAGAGAGTACATACATAGAGAGACTGGGTGTTAGAGAGTACATAGAGAGACTGTGTATTAGAGAGTACATAGAGAGACAGGGTGTTAGAGAGTACATAGAGGGACTGGGTGTTAGAGAGTACATAGAGAGACTGGGTGTTAGAGAGTACATACATAGAGAGACTGGGTGTTAGAGAGTACATACATAGAGAGACTGGGTGTTAGAGAGTACATAGAGAGACTGGGTATAAGAGAGCACATAGAGAGACTGGGTGTTAGAGAGTACATACATAGAGAGACTGGGTGTTACAGAGTACACAGAGAGACAGGGTGTTAGAGAGCACATAGAGAGACTGGGTGTTAGAGAGTACATAGAGAGACTGGGTGTTAGAGAGTACATAGAGAGACTGGGTGTTAGAGAGTACATAGAGAGACTGGGTGTTAGAGAGTACATAGAGAGACTGGGTGTTAGAGAGTACATAGAGAGACTCGAGAGTACATAGAGAGACTGGGTGTTAGAGAGTACATAGAGTACATAGACTCGAGAGTACATAGAGAGACTGGGTGTTAGAGAGTACATAGAGAGACTGGGTGTTAGAGAGTACATAGAGAGACTGGGTGTTAGAGAGTATATAGAGAGACTCGAGAGTACATAGAGAGACTGGGTGTTAGAGAGTACATAGAGAGACTGCGTGTTAGAGAGTACATATAGAGACTGGGTGTTAGAGAGTACATAGAGAGACTGGGTGTTAGAGAGTACATAGAGAGACTGGGTGTTAGAGAGTACATAGAGAGACTCGAAAGTACATAGAGAGACTGGGTGTTAGAGAGTACATAGAGAGACTGGGTATCAGAGAGTACAGAGAGAGACTGGGTGTTACAGAGTACATAGAGAGACTCGAGAGTACATAGAGAGACAGGGTATTAGAGAGTACATAGAGAGACTGGGTATTAGAGAGTACATAGAGAGACTGGGTGTTAGAGAGTACATAGAGAGACTGGGTGTTAGAGAGTACATTGAGAGACTCGAGAGTACATAGAGAGACTGGGTGTTAGAGAGTACATAGAGAGACTGGGTGTTAGAGAGTACATAGAGAGACTCGAGAGTACATAGAGAGACTGGGTATTAGAGAGTACATAGAGAGACTGGGTGTTAGAGAGTACATAGAGAGACTGGGTATTAGAGAGTACATAGAGAGACTCGAGAGTACATAGAGAGACTGGGTAATAGAGAGTACATAGAGAGACAGGGTATTAGAGAGTACATAGAGAGACTGGGTGTTAGAGAGTACATAGAGAGACAGGGTGTTAGAGAGTACATAGAGAGACTGGGTGTTAGAGAGTACATAGAGAGACTGGGTGTTAGAGAGTACATAGAGAGACTGGGTGTTAGAGAGTACATAGAGAGACTGGGTGTTAGAGAGTACATAGAGAGACAGGGTATTAGAGAGTACATAGAGAGACTGGGTGTTAGAGAGTACATAGAGAGACTGGGTGTTAGAGAGTACATACATAGAGAGACTGGGTGTTAGAGAGTACATACATAGAGAGACTGGGTGTTAGAGAGTACATAGAGAGACAGGGTATTAGAGAGTACATAGAGAGACTGGGTGTTAGAGAGTACATAGAGAGACTGGGTGTTAGAGAGTACATAGAGAGACTGGGTGTTAGAGAGTACATACATAGAGAGACTGGGTGTTAGAGAGTACATAGAGAGACTGGGTATTAGAGAGCACATAGAGAGACTGGGTGTTAGAGAGTACATACATAGAGAGACTGGGTGTTAGAGAGTACATACATAGAGAGACTGGGTGTTAGAGAGTACATACATGAGAGACTGGGTGTTAGAGAGTACATAGAGAGACTGGGTGTTAGAGAGTACATAGAGAGACTAGGTGTTAGAGAGTACATAGAGAGACTGGGTGTTAGAGAGTACATAGAGAGACTGGGTGTTAGAGAGTACATAGAGAGACTGGGTGTTAGAGAGTACATAGAGAGACTGGACGTTAGAGAGTACATAGAGAGACTCGAGAGTACATAGAGAGACAGGGTGTTAGAGAGTACATAGAGAGACAGGGTGTTAGAGAGTACATAGAGAGACTGGGTGTTAGAGAGTACATAGAGAGACTGGGTGTTAGAGAGTACATAGAGAGACTAGGTATTAGAGAGTACATAGAGAGACGGGGTGTTAGAGAGTATATAGAGAGACGGGGTGTTAGAGAGTACATAGAGAGACTGGGTGTTAGAGAGTACATAGAGAGACTGGGTGTTAGAGAGTACATAGAGAGACTGGGTGTTAGAGAGTACATAGAGAGACTGTGAGTTAGAGAACATACATAGAGAGACTGGGTGTTAGAGAGTACATACATAGAGAGACTGGGTGTTAGAGAGTACATAGAGAGACTGTGTGTTAGAGAGTACATAGAGAGACTGGGTGTTAGAGAGTACATAGAGAGACTGGGTGTTAGAGAGTACATAGAGAGACTGGGTGTTAGAGAGTACATACATAGAGAGACTGGGTGTTAGAGAGTACATACATAGAGAGACTGGGTGTTAGAGAGTACATAGAGAGACTGGGTATAAGAGAGCACATAGAGAGACTGGGTGTTAGAGAGTACATACATAGAGAGACTGGGTGTTACAGAGTACACAGAGAGACAGGGTGTTAGAGAGCACATAGAGAGACTGGGTGTTAGAGAGTACATAGAGAGACTGGGTGTTAGAGAGTACATAGAGAGACTGGGTGTTAGAGAGTACATAGAGAGACTGGGTGTTAGAGAGTACATAGAGAGACTGGGTGTTAGAGAGTACATAGAGAGACTCGAGAGTACATAGAGAGACTGGGTGTTAGAGAGTACATAGAGTACATAGAGAGACTCGAGAGTACATAGAGAGACTGGGTGTTAGAGAGTACATAGAGAGACTGGGTGTTAGAGAGTACATAGAGAGACTGGGTGTTAGAGAGTATATAGAGAGACTCGAGAGTACATAGAGAGACTGGGTGTTAGAGAGTACATAGAGAGACTGCGTGTTAGAGAGTACATATAGAGACTGGGTGTTAGAGAGTACATAGAGAGACTGGGTGTTAGAGAGTACATAGAGAGACTGGGTGTTAGAGAGTACATAGAGAGACTCGAAAGTACATAGAGAGACTGGGTGTTAGAGAGTACATAGAGAGACTGGGTATCAGAGAGTACAGAGAGAGACTGGGTGTTACAGAGTACATAGAGAGACTCGAGTACATAGAGAGACAGGGTATTAGAGAGTACATAGAGAGACTGGGTATTAGAGAGTACATAGAGAGACTGGGTGTTAGAGAGTACATAGAGAGACTGGGTGTTAGAGAGTACATAGAGAGACTCGAGAGTACATAGAGAGACTGGGTGTTAGAGAGTACATAGAGAGACTGGGTGTTAGAGAGTACATAGAGAGACTCGAGAGTACATAGAGAGACTGGGTATTAGAGAGTACATAGAGAGACTGGGTGTTAGAGAGTACATAGAGAGACTGGGTATTAGAGAGTACATAGAGAGACTCGAGAGTACATAGAGAGACTGGGTAATAGAGAGTACATAGAGAGACAGGGTATTAGAGAGTACATAGAGAGACTGGGTGTTAGAGAGTACATAGAGAGACTGGGTGTTAGAGAGTACATAGAGAGACTGGGTGTTAGAGAGTACATAGAGAGACTGGGTGTTAGAGAGTACATAGAGAGACTGGGTGTTAGAGAGTACATAGAGAGACTGGGTGTTAGAGAGTACATAGAGAGACAGGGTATTAGAGAGTACATAGAGAGACTGGGTGTTAGAGAGTACATAGAGAGACTGGGTGTTAGAGAGTACATACATAGAGAGACTGGGTGTTGGAGAGTACATAGAGAGACTGGGTGTTAGAGAGTACATAGAGAGACAGGGTGTTAGAGAGTACATAGAGAGACTGGGTGTTAGAGAGTACATAGAGAGACAGGGTGTTAGAGAGTACATAGAGAGACTGGGTGTTAGAGAGTACATAGAGAGACTGGGTGTTAGAGAGTACATAGAGAGACTGGGTGTTAGAGAGTACATAGAGAGACTGGGTGTTAGAGAGTACATAGAGAGACAGGGTATTAGAGAGTACATAGAGAGACTGGGTGTTAGAGAGTACATAGAGAGACTGGGTGTTAGAGAGTACATACATAGAGAGACTGGGTGTTAGAGAGTACATACATAGAGAGACTGGGTGTTAGAGAGTACATACATAGAGAGACTGGGTGTTAGAGAGTACATAGAGAGACTGGGTATTAGAGAGTACATAGAGAGACTGGGTGTTAGAGAGTACATAGAGAGACTGGGTGATAGAGAGTACATAGAGAGACAGGGTATTAGAGAGTACATAGAGAGACTGGGTGTTAGAGAGTACATAGAGAGACTGGGTGTTAGAGAGTACATAGAGAGACTGGGTGTTAGAGAGTACATAGAGAGACTAGGTATTAGAGAGTACATAGAGAGACTGGGTGTTAGAGAGTAAATAGAGAGACTGGGTGTTAGAGAGTACATAGAGACACTGGGTGTTAGAGAGTACATAGAGAGACTGGGTGTTAGAGAGTACATAGAGAGACTGGGTGTTAGAGAGTACATAGAGAGACTCGAGAGTACATAGAGAGACTGGGTGTTAGAGAGTACATAGAGAGACTGGGTGTTAGAGAGTACATAGAGAGACTGGGTGTTAGAGAGTACATAGAGAGACTGGGTGTTAGAGAGTACATAGAGAGACTGGGTGTTAGAGAGTACATAGAGAGACTCGAGAGTACATAGAGAGACTGGGTGTTAGAGAGTACATAGAGAGACTGGGTATTAGAGAGTACATAGAGAGACTGGGTGTTAGAGAGTACATAGAGAGACTCGAGAGTACATAGAGAGACAGGGTATTAGAGAGTACATAGAGAGACTGGGTATTAGAGAGTACATAGAGAGACTGGGTGTTAGAGAGTACATAGAGAGACTGGGTGTTAGAGAGTACATAGAGAGACTCGAGAGTACATAGAGAGACTGGGTGTTAGAGAGTACATAGAGAGACTGGGTGTTAGAGAGTACATAGAGAGACTCGAGAGTACATAGAGAGACAGGGTATTAGAGAGTACATAGAGAGACTGGGTGTTAGAGAGTACATAGAGAGACTGGGTATCAGAGAGTACAGAGAGAGACTGGGTGTTACAGAGTACATAGAGAGACTCGAGAGTACATAGAGAGACAGGGTATTAGAGAGTACATAGAGAGACTGGGTATTAGAGAGTACATAGAGAGACTGGGTGTTAGAGAGTACATAGAGAGACTGGGTGTTAGAGAGTACATAGAGAGACTCGAGAGTACATAGAGAGACTGGGTGTTAGAGAGTACATAGAGAGACTGGGTGTTAGAGAGTACATAGAGAGACTCGAGAGTACATAGAGAGACAGGGTATTAGAGAGTACATAGAGAGACTGGGTGTTAGAGAGTACATAGAGAGACAGGGTGTTAGAGAGTACATAGAGAGACTGGGTGTTAGAGAGTACATAGAGAGACTGGGTGTTAGAGAGTACATAGAGAGACTGGGTGTTAGAGAGTACATAGAGAGACTGGGTGTTAGAGAGTACATAGAGAGACAGGGTATTAGAGAGTACATAGAGAGACTGGGTGTTAGAGAGTACATAGAGAGACTGGGTGTTAGAGAGTACATACATAGAGAGACTGGGTGTTGGAGAGTACATACATAGAGAGACTGGGTGTTAGAGAGTACATAGAGAGACAGGGTATTAGAGAGTACATAGAGAGACTGGGTGTTAGAGAGTACATAGAGAGACAGGGTGTTAGAGAGTACATAGAGAGACTGGGTGTTAGAGAGTACATAGAGAGACTGGGTGTTAGAGAGTACATAGAGAGACTGGGTGTTAGAGAGTACATAGAGAGACAGGGTATTAGAGAGTACATAGAGAGACTGGGTGTTAGAGAGTACATAGAGAGACTGGGTGTTAGAGAGTACATACATAGAGAGACTGGGTGTTAGAGAGTACATACATAGAGAGACTGGGTGTTAGAGAGTACATAGAGAGACTGGGTATTAGAGAGTACATAGAGAGACTGGGTGTTAGAGAGTACATAGAGAGACTGGGTGTTAGAGAGTACATAGAGAGACAGGGTATTAGAGAGTACATAGAGAGACTGGGTGTTAGAGAGTACATAGAGAGACTGGGTGTTAGAGAGTACATAGAGAGACTGGGTGTTAGAGAGTACATAGAGAGACTAGGTGTTAGAGAGTACATAGAGAGACTGGGTGTTAGAGAGTATATAGAGAGACGGGGTGTTAGAGAGTACATAGAGAGACTGGGTGTTAGAGAGTACATAGAGAGACTGGGTGTTAGAGAGTACATAGAGAGACTGGGTGTTAGAGAGTATATAGAGAGACTCGAGAGTACATAGAGAGACTGGGTGTTAGAGAGTACATAGAGAGACTGCGTGTTAGAGAGTACATATAGAGACTGGGTGTTAGAGAGTACATAGAGAGACTGGGTGTTAGAGAGTACATAGAGAGACTGGGTGTTAGAGAGTACATAGAGAGACTCGAAAGTACATAGAGAGACTGGGTGTTAGAGAGTACATAGAGAGACTGGGTATCAGAGAGTACAGAGAGAGACTGGGTGTTACAGAGTACATAGAGAGACTCGAGAGTACATAGAGAGACAGGGTATTAGAGAGTACATAGAGAGACTGGGTATTAGAGAGTACATAGAGAGACTGGGTGTTAGAGAGTACATAGAGAGACTGGGTGTTAGAGAGTACATAGAGAGACTCGAGAGTACATAGAGAGACTGGGTGTTAGAGAGTACATAGAGAGACTGGGTGTTAGAGAGTACATAGAGAGACTCGAGAGTACATAGAGAGACTGGGTATTAGAGAGTACATAGAGAGACTGGGTGTTAGAGAGTACATAGAGAGACTGGGTATTAGAGAGTACATAGAGAGACTCGAGAGTACATAGAGAGACTGGGTAATAGAGAGTACATAGAGAGACAGGGTATTAGAGAGTACATAGAGAGACTGGGTGTTAGAGAGTACATAGAGAGACAGGGTGTTAGAGAGTACATAGAGAGACTGGGTGTTAGAGAGTACATAGAGAGACTGGGTGTTAGAGAGTACATAGAGAGACTGGGTGTTAGAGAGTACATAGAGAGACTGGGTGTTAGAGAGTACATAGAGAGACAGGGTATTAGAGAGTACATAGAGAGACTGGGTGTTAGAGAGTACATAGAGAGACTGGGTGTTAGAGAGTACATACATAGAGAGACTGGGTGTTGGAGAGTACATACATAGAGAGACTGGGTGTTAGAGAGTACATACATAGAGAGACTGGGTGTTAGAGAGTACATAGAGAGACTGGGTATTAGAGAGTATATAGAGAGACAGGGTGTTAGAGAGTACATAGAGAGACTGGGTGTTAGAGACTACATAGAGAGACTGGGTGTCAGAGAGTACATAGAGAGACAGGGTATTAGAGAGTACATAGAGAGACTGGGTGTTAGAGAGTACATAGAGAGACTGGGTGTTAGAGAGTACATAGAGAGACTGGGTGTTAGAGAGTACATAGAGAGACTAGGTATTAGAGAGTACATAGAGAGACGGGGTGTTAGAGAGTATATAGAGAGACGGGGTGTTAGAGAGTACATAGAGACACTGGGTGTTAGAGAGTACATAGAGAGACTGGACGTTAGAGAGTACATAGAGAGACAGGGTGTTAGAGAGTACATAGAGAGACTGGGTGTTAGAGAGTACATAGAGAGACTGGGTGTTAGAGAGTACATAGAGAGACTGGGTGTTAGAGAGTACATAGAGAGACTCGAGAGTACATAGAGAGACTGGGTGTTAGAGAGTACATAGAGAGACTGGGTGTTAGAGAGTACATAGAGAGACTGGGTGTTAGAGAGTACATAGAGAGACTGGGTGTTAGAGAGTACATAGAGAGACTGGGTGTTAGAGAGTACATAGAGAGACTCGAAAGTACATAGAGAGACTGGGTGTTAGAGAGTACATAGAGAGACTGGGTATTAGAGAGTACATAGAGACTGGGTGTTACAGAGTACATAGAGAGACTCGAGAGTACATAGAGAGACAGGGTATTAGAGAGTACATAGAGAGACTGGGTATTAGAGAGTACATAGAGAGACTGGGTGTTAGAGAGTACATAGAGAGACTGGGTGTTAGAGAGTACATAGAGAGACTCGAGAGTACATAGAGAGACTGGGTGTTAGAGAGTACATAGAGAGACTGGGTGTTAGAGAGTACATAGAGAGACTCGAGAGTACATAGAGAGACTGGGTATTAGAGAGTACATAGAGAGACTGGGTGTTAGAGAGTACATAGAGAGACTGGGTATTAGAGAGTACATAGAGAGACTCGAGAGTACATAGAGAGACTGGGTAATAGAGAGTACATAGAGAGACAGGGTGTTAGAGAGTACATAGAGAGACAGGGTGTTAGAGAGTACATAGAGAGACTGGGTGTTAGAGAGTACATAGAGAGACTGGGTGTTAGAGAGTACATAGAGAGACTGGGTGTTAGAGAGTACATAGAGAGACTGGGTGTTAGAGAGTACATAGAGAGACAGGGTATTAGAGAGTACATAGAGAGACTGGGTGTTAGAGAGTACATAGAGAGACTGGGTGTTAGAGAGTACATACATAGAGAGACTGGGTGTTGGAGAGTACATACATAGAGAGACTGGGTGTTAGAGAGTACATAGAGAGACAGGGTATTAGAGAGTACATAGAGAGACTGGGTGTTAGAGAGTACATAGAGAGACAGGGTGTTAGAGAGTACATAGAGAGACTGGGTGTTAGAGAGTACATAGAGAGACTGGGTGTTAGAGAGTACATAGAGAGACTGGGTGTTAGAGAGTACATAGAGAGACTGGGTGTTAGAGAGTACATAGAGAGACAGGGTATTAGAGAGTACATAGAGAGACTGGGTGTTAGAGAGTACATAGAGAGACTGGGTGTTAGAGAGTACATACATAGAGAGACTGGGTGTTGGAGAGTACATACATAGAGAGACTGGGTGTTAGAGAGTACATACATAGAGAGACTGGGTGTTAGAGAGTACATAGAGAGACTGGGTATTAGAGAGTACATAGAGAGACTGGGTGTTAGAGACTACATAGAGAGACTGGGTGTCAGAGAGTACATAGAGAGACAGGGTATTAGAGAGTACATAGAGAGACTGGGTGTTAGAGAGTACATAGAGAGACTGGGTGTTAGAGAGTACATAGAGAGACTGGGTGTTAGAGAGTACATAGAGAGACTAGGTATTAGAGAGTACATAGAGAGACGGGGTGTTAGAGAGTATATAGAGAGACGGGGTGTTAGAGAGTACATAGAGACACTGGGTGTTAGAGAGTACATAGAGAGACTGGGTGTTAGAGAGTACATAGAGAGACTGGGTGTTAGAGAGTATATAGAGAGACTCGAGAGTACATAGAGAGACTGGGTGTTAGAGAGTACATAGAGAGACTGCGTGTTAGAGAGTACATATAGAGACTGGGTGTTAGAGAGTACATAGAGAGACTGGGTGTTAGAGAGTACATAGAGAGACTGGGTGTTAGAGAGTACATAGAGAGACTCGGGTTAAAGTACATAGAGAGACTGGGTGTTAGAGAGTACATAGAGAGACTGGGTGATAGAGAGTACATAGAGAGACTGGGTGTTAGAGAGTACATAGAGAGACTGGGTGTTAGAGAGTACATAGAGAGACTGGGTGTTAGAGAGTACATAGAGAGACTGGGTGTTAGAGAGTACATAGAGAGACTGGGTGTTAGAGAGTACATAGAGAGACTGGAGAGTACATAGAGAGACAGGGTGTTAGAGAGTACATAGAGAGACAGGGTGTTAGAGAGTACATAGAGAGACTGGGTGTTAGAGAGTACATAGAGAGACTGGGTGTTAGAGAGTACATAGAGAGACAGGGTGTTAGAGAGTACATAGAGAGACTGGGTGTTAGAGAGTACATAGAGAGACTGGGTGTTAGAGAGTACATAGAGAGACTGGGTGTTAGAGAGTACATAGAGAGACTGGGTGTTAGAGAGTACATAGAGAGACTCGAGAGTACATAGAGAGACAGGGTGTTAGAGAGTACATAGAGACATGGGTAGAGAACTAGAGAGTACATAGAGAGACAGGGTGTTAGAGAGTACATAGAGAGACTGGGTGTTAGAGAGTACATAGAGAGACTGGGTGATAGAGAGTACATAGAGAGACTCGAGAGTACATAGAGAGACTGGGTGTTAGAGAGTACATAGAGAGACTGGGTGTTAGAGAGTACATAGAGAGACTGGGTGTTAGAGAGTACATAGAGAGACTGGGTGTTAGAGAGTACATAGAGAGACTGGGTGATAGAGAGTACATAGAGAGACTGGGTGTTAGAGAGTACATAGAGAGACTGGGTGTTAGAGAGTACATAGAGAGACTGGGTGATAGAGAGTACATAGAGAGACAGGGTGTTAGAGAGTACATAGAGAGACTGGGTGATAGAGAGTACATAGAGAGACTGGGTGTTAGAGAGTACATAGAGAGACTGGGTGTTAGAGAGTACATAGAGAGACTGGGTGTTAGAGAGTACATAGAGAGACTGGGTGTTAGAGAGTACTAGAGAGACAGGGTGTTAGAGAGTACATAGAGAGACTGGGTGTTAGAGAGTACATAGAGAGACTGGGTGTTAGAGAGTACATAGAGAGACTGGGTGTTAGAGAGTACATAGAGAGACTGGGTGTTAGAGAGTACATAGAGAGACTGGGTGTTAGAGAGTACATAGAGAGACTGGGTGTTAGAGAGTACATGGAGAGACTGGGTGTTAGAGAGTACATAGAGAGACTCGAGAGTACATAGAGAGACAGGGTGTTAGAGAGTACATAGAGAGACAGGGTGTTAGAGAGTACATAGAGAGACTGGGTGTTAGAGAGTACATAGAGAGACTGGGTGTTAGAGAGTACATAGAGAGACTGGGTGTTAGAGAGTACATAGAGAAACTGGGTGTCAGAGAGTACATAGAGAGACAGGGTGTTAGTAGCACATAGAGAGACTGGGTGTTAGAGAGTACATAGAGAGACTGGGTGTTAGAGAGAGTACATAGAGAGACTGGGTGTTAGAGATACATAGAGAGACAGGGTGTTAGAGAGTACATAGAGAGACAGGGTGTTAGAGAGACTACATAGAGAGACTGGGTGTTAGAGAGTACATAGAGAGACTGGGTGTTAGAGAGTACATAGAGAGACAGGGTGTTAGAGAGTACATAGAGAGACTGGGTGTTAGAGAGTACATAGAGAGACTGGGTGTTAGAGAGTACATAGAGAGACTGGGTGTTAGAGAGTACATAGAGAGACTGGGTATTAGAGAGTACATAGAGAGACTCGAGAGTACATAGAGAGACTGGGTATTAGAGAGTACATAGAGAGACTGGGTGTTAGAGAGTACATAGAGAGACTGGGTGTTAGAGAGTACATAGAGAGACAGGGTGTTAGAGAGTACATAGAGAGACTGGGTGTTAGAGAGTACATAGAGAGACTGGGTGTTAGAGAGTACATAGAGAGACTGGGTGTTAGAGAGTACATAGAGAGACTGGGTGTTAGAGAGTACATAGAGAGACTGGGTATTAGAGAGTACATAGAGAGACTGGGTGTTAGAGAGTACATAGAGAGACTGGGTGTTAGAGAGTACATACATAGAGAGACTGGGTGTTAGAGAGTACATACATAGAGAGACTGGGTGTTAGAGAGTACATAGAGAGACTGGGTATTAGAGAGTACATAGAGAGACAGGGTGTTAGAGAGTACATAGAGAGACTGGGTGTTAGAGAGTACATAGAGAGACAGGGTGTTAGAGAGTACATACATAGAGAGACTGGGTGTTAGAGAGTACATAGAGAGACTGGGTATTAGAGAGTACATAGAGAGACAGGGTGATAGAGAGTACATACATAGAGAGACTGGGTGTTAGGGAGTACATACATAGAGAGACTGGGTGTTAGAGAGTACATAGAGAGACTGGGTATTAGAGAGTACATAGAGAGACTGGGTGTTAGAGAGTACATAGAGAGACTAGGTGATAGAGAGTACATAGAGAGACAGGGTGTTAGAGAGTATATAGAGAGACATGTTAGAGAGTACATAGAGAGACTGGGTGTTAGAGAGTACATAGAGAGACTGGACTAGAGTACATAGAGAGACTTTTGAGTACATAGAGAGACAGGGTGTTAGAGAGTACATAGAGAGACAGGGTGTTAGAGAGTACATAGAGAGACTGGGTGTTAGAGAGTACATAGAGAGACTGGGTGTTAGAGAGTACATAGAGAGACTGGGTGTTAGAGAGTACATAGAGAGACTGGGTGTTAGAGAGTACATAGAGAGACTGGGTGTTAGAGAGTACATAGAGAGACTGGGTGTTAGAGAGTACATAGAGAGACTAGGTGTTAGAGAGTACATAGAGAGACTGGGTGTTAGAGAGTACATAGAGAGACTGGGAGTTAGAGAACATACATAGAGAGACTGGGTGTTAGAGAGTACATACATAGAGAGACTGGGTGTTAGAGAGTACATAGAGAGACTGGGTATTAGAGAGTACATAGAGAGACAGGGTGTTAGAGAGTACATAGAGAGACTGGGTGTTAGAGAGTACATAGAGAGACTGGGTGTTAGAGAGTACATACATAGAGAGACTGGGTGTTAGAGAGTACATACATAGAGAGACTGGGTGTTAGAGAGTACATAGAGAGACTGGGTATAAGAGAGCACATAGAGAGACTGGGTGTTAGAGAGTACATACATAGAGAGACTGGGTGTTACAGAGTACACAGAGAGACAGGGTGTTAGAGAGCACATAGAGAGACTGGGTGTTAGAGAGTACATAGAGAGACTGGGTGTTAGAGAGTACATAGAGAGACTGGGTGTTAGAGAGTACATAGAGAGACTGGGTGTTAGAGAGTACATAGAGAGACTGGGTGTTAGAGAGTACATAGAGAAACTCGAGAGTACATAGAGAGACTGGGTGTTAGAGAGTACATAGAGTACATAGAGAGACTGGGTGTTAGAGAGTACATAGAGAGACTGGGTGTTAGAGAGTACATAGAGAGACTGGGTGTTAGAGAGTATATAGAGAGACTCGAGAGTACATAGAGAGACTGGGTGTTAGAGAGTACATAGAGAGACTGCGTGTTAGAGAGTACATATAGAGACTGGGTGTTAGAGAGTACATAGAGAGACTGGGTGTTAGAGAGTACATAGAGAGACTGGGTGTTAGAGAGTACATAGAGAGACTCGAAAGTACATAGAGAGACTGGGTGTTAGAGAGTACATAGAGAGACTGGGTGTGAGAGAGTACATAGAGAGACTGGGTGTTAGAGAGTACATAGAGAGACTGGGAGTACATAGAGAGACAGGGTATTAGAGGGTACATAGAGATACTGGGTATTAGAGAGTACATAGAGAGACTGGGTGTTAGAGAGTACATAGAGAGACTGGGTGTTAGAGAGTACATAGAGAGACTCGAGAGTACATAGAGAGACTGGGTGTTAGAGAGTACATAGAGAGACTGGGTGTTAGAGAGTACATAGAGAGACTCGAGAGTACATAGAGAGACTGGGTATTAGAGAGTACATAGAGAGACTGGGTGTTAGAGAGTACATAGAGAGACTGGGTATTAGAGAGTACATAGAGAGACTCGAGAGTACATAGAGAGACTGGGTAATAGAGAGTACATAGAGAGACAGGGTATTAGAGAGTACATAGAGAGACTGGGTGTTAGAGAGTACATAGAGAGACAGGGTGTTAGAGAGTACATAGAGAGACTGGGTGTTAGAGAGTACATAGAGAGACTGGGTGTTAGAGAGTACATAGAGAGACTGGGTGTTAGAGAGTACATAGAGAGACTGGGTGTTAGAGAGTACATAGAGAGACAGGGTGTTAGAGAGTACATAGAGAGACTGGGTGTTAGAGAGTACATAGAGAGACTGGGTGTTAGAGAGTACATACATAGAGAGACTGGGTGTTAGAGAGTACATACATAGAGAGACTGGGTGTTAGAGAGTACATAGAGAGACAGGGTGTTAGAGAGTACATAGAGAGACTGGGTGTTAGAGAGTACATAGAGAGACAGGGTGTTAGAGAGTACATAGAGAGACTGGGTGTTAGAGAGTACATAGAGAGACTGGGTGTTAGAGAGTACATAGAGAGACTGGGTGTTAGAGAGTACATAGAGAGACTGGGTGTTAGAGAGTACATAGAGAGACAGGGTATTAGAGAGTACATAGAGAGACTGGGTGTTAGAGAGTACATAGAGAGACTGGGTGTTAGAGAGTACATACTTAGAGAGACTGGGTGTTAGAGAGTACATACATAGAGAGACTGGGTGTTAGAGAGTACATACATAGAGAGACTGGGTGTTAGAGAGTACATAGAGAGACTGGGTATTAGAGAGTACATAGAGAGACTGGGTGTTAGAGAGTACATAGAGAGACTGGGTGTTAGAGAGTACATAGAGAGACTGGGTGTTAGAGAACATACATAGAGAGACTGGGTGTTAGAGAGTACATACATAGAGAGACTGGGTGTTAGAGAGTACATAGAGAGACTGTGTATTAGAGAGTACATAGAGAGACAGGGTGTTAGAGAGTACATAGAGGGACTGGGTGTTAGAGAGTACATAGAGAGACTGGGTGTTAGAGAGTACATACATAGAGAGACTGGGTGTTAGAGAGTACATACATAGAGAGACTGGGTGTTAGAGAGTACATAGAGAGACTGGGTATAAGAGAGTACATAGAGAGACTGGGTGTTAGAGAGTACATACATAGAGAGACTGGGTGTTAGAGAGTACATAGAGAGACAGGGTGTTAGAGAGTACATAGAGAGACTGGGTGTTAGAGAGTACATAGAGAGACTGGGTGTTAGAGAGTACATAGAGAGACTGGGTGTTAGAGAGTACATAGAGAGACTGGGTGTTAGAGAGTACATAGAGAGACTGGGTGTTAGAGAGTACATAGAGAGACTGGAGAGTACATAGAGAGACTGGGTGTTAGAGAGTACATAGAGAGACTCGAGAGTACATAGAGAGACTGGGTGTTAGAGAGTACATAGAGAGACTGGGTGTTAGAGAGTACATAGAGAGACTGGGTGTTAGAGAGTACATAGAGAGACTCGAGAGTACATAGAGAGACTGGGTGTTAGAGAGTACATAGAGAGACTGCGTGTTAGAGAGTACATAGAGAGACTGGGTGTTAGAGAGTACATAGAGAGACTGGGTGTTAGAGAGTACATAGAGAGACTGGGTGTTAGAGAGTACATAGAGAGACTCGAAAGTACATAGAGAGACTGGGTGTTAGAGAGTACATAGAGAGACTGGGTATTAGAGAGTACATAGAGAGACTGGGTGTTACAGAGTACATAGAGAGACTCGAGAGTACATAGAGAGACAGGGTATTAGAGAGTACATAGAGAGACTGGGTATTAGAGAGTACATAGAGAGACTGGGTGTTAGAGAGTACATAGAGAGACTGGGTGTTAGAGAGTACATAGAGAGACTCGAGAGTACATAGAGAGACTGGGTGTTAGAGAGTACATAGAGAGACTGGGTGTTAGAGAGTACATAGAGAGACTCGAGAGTACATAGAGAGACTGGGTATTAGAGAGTACATAGAGAGACTGGGTGTTAGAGAGTACATAGAGAGACTGGGTATTAGAGAGTACATAGAGAGACTCGAGAGTACATAGAGAGACTGGGTAATAGAGAGTACATAGAGAGACAGGGTATTAGAGAGTACATAGAGAGACTGGGTGTTAGAGAGTACATAGAGAGACAGGGTGTTAGAGAGTACATAGAGAGACTGGGTGTTAGAGAGTACATAGAGAGACTGGGTGTTAGAGAGTACATAGAGAGACTGGGTGTTAGAGAGTACATAGAGAGACTGGGTGTTAGAGAGTACATAGAGAGACAGGGTATTAGAGAGTACATAGAGAGATTGGGTGTTAGAGAGTACATAGAGAGACTGGGTGTTAGAGAGTACATACATAGAGAGACTGGGTGTTGGAGAGTACATACATAGAGAGACTGGGTGTTAGAGAGTACATAGAGAGACTGGG
Organism: Bulinus truncatus; assembly: GCA_021962125.1. Taxonomy (NCBI): domain Eukaryota; kingdom Metazoa; phylum Mollusca; class Gastropoda; family Planorbidae; genus Bulinus; species Bulinus truncatus. The sequence continues at coordinate 34,507,425 of JAGDYQ010000001.1, read as the reverse complement.
TGTTAGAGAGTACATAGAGAGACTGGGTGTTAGAGAGTACATAGAGAGACAGAGTGTTAGAGAGTACATAGAGAGACTGGGTGTTAGAGAGTACATAGAGAGACTGGGTGTTAGAGAGTACATAGAGAGACTGGGTGTTAGAGAGTACATAGAGAGACTGGGTGTTAGAGAGTACATAGAGAGACTGGGTGTTAGAGAGTACATAGAGAGACTGGGTGTTAGAGAGTACATAGAGAGACTGGGTGTTAGAGAGTACATACATAGAGAGACTGGGTGTTAGAGAGTACATACTAGAGAGACTGGGTGTTAGAGAGTACATACATAGAGAGACTGGGTGTTAGAGAGTACATAGAGAGACTGGGTGTTAGAGAGTACATAGAGAGACTGGGTGTTAGAGAGTACATAGAGAGACTGGGTGTCAGAGAGTACATAGAGAGACAGGGTATTAGAGAGTACATAGAGAGACTGGGTGTTAGAGAGTACATAGAGAGACTGGGTGTTAGAGAGTACATAGAGAGACTGGGTGTTAGAGAGTACATAGAGAGACTGGGTGTTAGAGAGTACATAGAGAGACTGGGTATTAGAGAGTACATAGAGAGACAGGGTGTTAGAGAGTACATAGAGAGACTGGGTGTTAGAGAGTACATAGAGAGACTGGGTGTTAGAGAGTACATAGAGAGACTGGGTGTTAGAGAGTATATAGAGAGACTCGAGAGTACATGAGAGACTGGGTGTTAGAGAGTACATAGAGATTTGTGCAAGTGTTAGAGGGAGTACATATAGAGACTGGGTGTTAGAGAGTACATAGAGAGATCAAAAGTGTTAGAGAGTACATAGAGAGACTGGGTGTTAGAGAGTACATAGAGAGACTCGAAAGTACATAGAGAGACTGGGTGTTAGAGAGTACATAGAGAGACTGGGTATTAGAGAGTACATAGAGAGACTGGGTGTTACAGAGTACATAGAGAGACTCGAGAGTACATAGAGAGACAGGGTATGAGAGTATACATAGAGAGACTGGGTATTAGAGAGTACATAGAGAGACTGGGTGTTAGAGAGTACATAGAGAGACTGGGTGTTAGAGAGTACATAGAGAGACTCGAGAGTACATAGAGAGACTGGGTGTTAGAGAGTACATAGAGAGACTGGGTGTTAGAGAGTACATAGAGAGACTCGAGAGTACATAGAGAGACTGGGTGTTAGAGAGTACATAGAGAGACTGGGTGTTAGAGAGTACATAGAGAGACTGGGTATTAGAGAGTACATAGAGACTGGGTGTTACAGAGTACATAGAGAGACTCGAGAGTACATAGAGAGACAGGGTATTAGAGAGTACATAGAGAGACTGGGTATTAGAGAGTACATAGAGAGACTGGGTGTTAGAGAGTACATAGAGAGACTGGGTATTAGAGAGTACATAGAGAGACTGGGTGTTAGAGAGTACATAGAGAGACTGGGTATTAGAGAGTACATAGAGAGACTGGGTGTTAGAGAGTACATAGAGAGACTGGGTGTTAGAGAGTACATAGAGAGACAGGGTATTAGAGAGTACATAGAGAGACTGGGTGTTAGAGAGTACATAGAGAGACAGGGTATTAGAGAGTACATAGAGAGACTGGGTGTTAGAGAGTACATAGAGAGACTGGGTGTTAGAGAGTACATAGAGAGACTGGGTGTTAGAGAGTACATAGAGAGACTGGGTGTTAGAGAGTACATAGAGAGACTGGGTGTTAGAGAGTACATAGAGAGACTGGGTGTTAGAGAGTACATAGAGAGACTGGGTGTTAGAGAGTACATAGAGAGACTGGGTGTTAGAGAGTACATACATAGAGAGACTGGGTGTTAGAGAGTACATAGAGAGACTGGGTGTTAGAGAGTACATAGAGAGACTGGGTGTTAGAGAGTACATAGAGAGACTGGGTGTTAGAGAGTACATAGAGAGACTGGGTGTTAGAGAGTACATAGAGAGACTGGGTGTTAGAGAGTACATAGAGAGACTGGGTGTTAGAGAGTACATAGAGAGACAGGGTATTAGAGAGTACATAGAGAGATTGGGTGTTAGAGAGTACATAGAGAGACTGGGTGTTAGAGAGTACATACATAGAGAGACTGGGTGTTAGAGAGTACATACATAGAGAGACTGGGTGTTAGAGAGTACATACATAGAGAGACTGGGTGTTAGAGAGTACATAGAGAGACTGGGTGTTAGAGAGTACATAGAGAGACTGGGTGTTAGAGAGTACATAGAGAGACTGGGTGTTAGAGAGTACATAGAGAGACAGGGTGTTAGAGAGTACATAGAGAGACTGGGTGTTAGAGAGTACATAGAGAGACTGGGTGTTAGAGAGTACATAGAGAGACTGGGTGTTAGAGAGTACATAGAGAGACTGGGTGTTAGAGAGTACATAGAGAGACTGGGTGTTAGAGAGTACATAGAGAGACTGGGTGTTAGAGAGTACATAGATAGAGACTGGGTGTTAGAGAGTACATAGAGAGACTGGGTGTTAGAGAGTACATAGAGAGACTGGGTGTTAGAGAGTACATAGAGAGACTCGTTTGAGAGTACATAGAGAGACTGGGTGTTAGGAGAGTACATAGAGAGACTGGGTGTTAGAGAGTACATAGAGAGACTGGGTGTTAGAGAGTACATAGAGAGACTCGAGAGTACATAGAGAGACTGGGTGTTAGAGAGTACATAGAGAGACTCGAAAGTACATAGAGAGACTGGGTGTTAGAGAGTACATAGAGAGACTGGGTATTAGAGAGTACATAGAGAGACTGGGTGTTAGAGAGTACATAGAGAGACTCGAGAGTACATAGAGAGACAGGGTATTAGAGAGTACATAGAGAGACTGGGTATTAGAGAGTACATAGAGAGACTGGGTGTTAGAGAGTACATAGAGAGACTGGGTGTTAGAGAGTACATAGAGAGACTGGGTATTAGAGAGTACATAGAGAGACTGGGTGTTAGAGAGTACATAGAGAGACTGGGTGTTAGAGAGTACATAGAGAGACTGGGTGTTAGAGAGTACATAGAGAGACTGGGTATTAGAGAGTACATAGAGAGACTGGGTGTTAGAGAGTACATAGAGAGACTGGGTATTAGAGAGTACATAGAGAGACTGGGTGTTAGAGAGTACATAGAGAGACTGGGTATTAGAGAGTACATAGAGAGACTGGGTGTTAGAGAGTACATAGAGAGACTGGGTGTTAGAGAGTACATAGAGAGACAGGGTGTTAGAGAGTACATAGAGAGACTGGGTGTTAGAGAGTACATAGAGAGACTGGGTGTTAGAGAGTACATAGAGAGACTGGGTGTTAGAGAGTACATAGAGAGACTGGGTGTTAGAGAGTACATAGAGAGACAGGGTATTAGAGAGTACATAGAGAGACTGGGTGTTAGAGAGTACATAGAGAGACTGGGTGTTAGAGAGTACATACATAGAGAGACTGGGTGTTGGAGAGTACATACATAGAGAGACTGGGTGTTAGAGAGTACATACATAGAGAGACTGGGTGTTAGAGAGTACATAGAGAGACTGGGTGTTAGAGAGTACATAGAGAGACTGGGTGTTAGAGAGTACATAGAGAGACTGGGTGTTAGAGAGTACATAGAGAGACTGGGTGTTAGAGAGTACATAGAGAGACTGGGTGTTAGAGAGTACATAGAGAGACTGGGTGTTAGAGAGTACATAGAGAGACTGGGTGTTAGAGAGTACATAGAGAGACTGGGTGATAGAGAGTACATAGAGAGACTAGAGAGTACATAGAGAGACTGGGTGTTAGAGAGTACATAGAGAGACTGGGTGTTAGAGAGTACATAGAGAGACTGGGTGTTAGAGAGTACATAGAGAGACTGGGTATTAGAGAGTACATAGAGAGACTGGGTGTTAGAGAGTACATAGAGAGACTTGAGAGTACATAGAGAGACTGGGTGTTAGAGAGTACATAGAGAGACTGGGTGTTAGAGAGTACATAGAGAGACTGGGTGTTACAGAGTACATAGAGAGACTCGAGAGTACATAGAGAGACAGGGTATTAGAGAGTACATAGAGAGACTGGGTATTAGAGAGTACATAGAGAGACTGGGTGTTAGAGAGTACATAGAGAGACTGGGTGTTAGAGAGTACATAGAGAGACGGGGGTGGAGAGTACATAGAGAGACTGGGTGTTAGAGAGTACATAGAGAGACTGGGTGTTAGAGAGTACATAGAGAGACTGGGTTTAGAGTACATAGAGAGACTGGGTATTAGAGAGTACATAGAGAGACTGGGTGTTAGAGAGTACATAGAGAGACTGGGTATTAGAGAGTACATAGAGAGACTCGAGAGTACATAGAGAGACTGGGTAATAGAGAGTACATAGAGAGACAGGGTGTTAGAGAGTACATAGAGAGACAGGGTGTTAGAGAGTACATAGAGAGACTGGGTGTTAGAGAGTACATAGAGAGACTGGGTGTTAGAGAGTACATAGAGAGACTGGGTGTTAGAGAGTACATAGAGAGACTGGGTGTTAGAGAGTACATAGAGAGACTGGGTGTTAGAGAGTACATAGAGAGACAGGGTATTAGAGAGTACATAGAGAGACTGGGTGTTAGAGAGTACATAGAGAGACTGGGTGTTAGAGAGTACATACATAGAGAGACTGGGTGTTAGAGAGTACATACATAGAGAGACTGGGTGTTAGAGAGTACATAGAGAGACTGGGTGTTAGAGAGTACATAGAGAGACTGGGTGTTAGAGAGTACATAGAGAGACAGGGTGTTAGAGAGTACATAGAGAGACTGGGTGTTAGAGAGTACATAGAGAGACTGGGTGTTAGAGAGTACATAGAGAGACTGGGTGTTAGAGAGTACATAGAGAGACTGGGTAATAGAGAGTAATATAGAGAGACTGGGTATTAGAGAGTACATAGAGAGACTGGGTGTTAGAGAGTACATAGAGAGACAGGGTGTTAGAGAGTACATAGAGAGACTGGGTGTTAGAGAGTACATAGAGAGACGGAGTATTAGAGAGTACATACATAGAGAGACTGGGTGTTAGAGAGTACATAGAGAGACTGGGTATTAGAGAGTACATAGAGAGACTGGGTGTTAGAGAGTACATAGAGAGACTGGGTGTTAGAGAGTACATAGAGAGACAGGGTATTAGAGAGTACATAGAGAGACTGGGTGTTAGAGAGTACATAGAGAGACTGGGTGTTAGAGAGTACATAGAGAGTACATAGAGAGACTAGAGAGGACATAGAGAGACTGGGTGTATGGATTAAAAAACAGCAACAGCTGATTCAGAATGTTTTTGACTATTTCCTTATCTTCATTACTCCTAGGCTATAGTGGGTGTTGTGCGCGATTTGCATTTTTTAGGCGCCCTCCACCCAATCTGGGCAACGCTCTTTCGGCACCCCTTCCTAGTGTGACGCTATGTACGGCCCCCACAACTTTCCATACCATTCCTACGCTACTTGTCCTAGGCACACATGCAGTGGTGATGTCTTACTTATGAAATAGGCTCAGTTTTTTTTTTTAATACGCGCAAGGCCAGTTCATTTACTTTCCCTTTTTACACCAGGGCCAAATATGTTTTTATTTTTTTTATATTTTCTAGTAATTTTCTAGTAATTGTTGTAAGTGATAGTAATGATGAAGTGTAGAACTCATCTGTTTCTATAACCTCGGCATAGTAAAGGATTGTGTGGTTAGCACGACGTCCAGCCACTTTTACTTCCCCAAACTTAAAGTCAGGTACCCATTTTAAAGCTGGGGTGGACTTGCTGGACGACTTTGAAACAAATTTCTTACAGAGGATCGAACCCATGACTCTCAGCTCAACAGTCGAATAGCACTTGGGACGCATGTCATGATACACAGTACATTATCCATGTTCGTTGGATGACGTCAGGTGTTCTCATAACATTGGGTCGCGAGTTACAGAAGTTTGAGAACCTTTTGGGCCAAGTCAGACTTGGGCAAACTAGGGCCCGAAGCCTTAATACGGCCCTTTGGGCCTATTCTTCCGATCCGATCCTCTCCGAGCGGTCATTTCAATGAAATTTTATATTTGATTGATATTATTAATTCAATGTCCCGCAAACTTCAGACTATGGCAAAACCGGAAGGTATTCTCTTAGGCCAGTGGTCGGCGAACTTATCAGCCAAAAAGCCAAATATGAACATTACAACAATTTAAAAAAAAAATTGGGAGCCAAATCTGCTTTTATTACACTAAATAAGCAGTACACTAAATAAGTTGTATACTAAATAAAACTTAATGCCAGAGCCGCACTTAAGGAGCCAAAGAGACACATGCGGCTCCGGAGCCGCACTTTGCCGACCACTGTCTTAGGTTCAAACATATTGAGACAAAATCAACCCAGCAGAGGGTTAAATAGTGAAATCAAACACAGGTTGAAGTATACAGTTCATGAAAGGGGTTTTATTTAATGTGACACGTGTGCTGGGTTTTCCTTTCTCTAATTTCATCTCCTTGGCGTTCATAAATAATGAATCCTGTCATATTTTTAAAAACCAGTCTTGTCTGTCACAAAGTTCTGTATTAATGTTAATTTAAACTTCCAGGAGAATAAAATTATTTCCAACAGCGGCCGCACGCAAACCTTTTTTTTAAAAATCTTCCACTTTCGCTGCAGTATATTAAACAGTTTACATTAATGTCAACCAACAGTGAGTATATTAAACAGTTTACATGTATGTCAACCAACAGTGAGTATATTAAACAGTTTACACGTATGCCGACAGGACAGTGAGTACATAAAACAGTTTACACGTATGCCGACAGGACAGTGAGTACATAAAACAGTTTACACGTATGCCGACAAGACAGTGAGTACATAAAACAGTTTACACGTATGCCGACAAGACAGTGAGTACATAAAACAGTTTACACGTATGCCGACAGGACAGTGAGTACATAAAACAGTTTACACGTATGCCGACAGGACAGTGAGTACATAAAACAGTTTACACGTATGCCGACAGGACAGTGAGTACATAAAACAGTTTACACGTATGCCGACAGGACAGTGAGTACATAAAACAGTTTACACTATGCCGACAGGACAGTGAGCACATAAAACAGTTTACACGTATGCCGACAGAACAGTGAGTACATAAAACAGTTTACACGTATGCCGACAGGACAGTGTGTACATAAAACAGTTTACACGTATGCCGACAGGACAGTGAGTACATAAAACAGTTTACACGTATGCCGACAGGACAGTGAGTACATAAAACAGTTTACACGTATGCCGACAGGACAGTGAGTACATAAAACAGTTTACACGTATGCCGACAGGACAGTGAGTACATAAAACAGTTTACATGTATGTCAACCGACAGTGAGTACATAAAACGACTCACCCCCGTAGACCTCCACCTCACACAGTGACAGGTAGACCCCGCGGTAGTCAGTTGTGGCATCCACAACGAACGTCCTGATGGCGTCCACCTTCGCCGGCAGCATCACAGTGAACTTCATGTGTGGGGTCAGGTCGTTGTCCCTGTACCTGCCCACCATTTTCCCCTTGTGGTTGAACATTTTGACCTGGAACCCTATCAGACGTTCTGGAAGTTTGTCTGAGGGGGGGGGGAAGAAGAAAAAAAAGAAGAGAGAGCTCTTGATGGCTCCATTGCGAAACGGGGTTCGATTCTCACTTTGTTCTGGCTGTGGGTGTAGGTTTGAGTCTCTTGGTGCCTGTAATCGTGGACATGGATACACGGGATTATGGAATTCGTTGTCTTTCACCCCCCCCCCCCAGAGCAGTGGCGGCGGCTAGTGTTTTGACATTGGGGAACTGCAAGCACCCGCCCTTTTACTACTTGATATCAACGACAACATTTTATGTGATCATTCTTTTTTTTCGTCTATATTACTGTACAATGTAAAATCCTGATGCTTTATGTCAAAGCCATCGCCCAGTTTATCTAATGAAGTACTGGCTCTTAGCTTCTGTGTACATGCTAAAAAGTCACGCATGAAGCTGCGAGAGGGGAAGGAAGAGAGTCGGAATGAGAGGCAGAAAGAGAGACTGCAATTTTAGGATTCTATCCAGTTTCGCTCGTAGAAGATTATTGCGGGTTTTAAAAGGATTAACATTTCTTTACAGTGATTATCTTCGATATGTAGCTAATCCCTGCTTATCCTCACACAAAAAAAAGACCCACTCAACTACCATTTTAAAAACTCCATTTAATTGTACAACTTTAACGGTCGGCTGGATATATCACCCATCTTTTCTACTCTCACTTTCATTCACACACACACAAACACACACACACAAACATTTACACAAACACACACACACACTCACACACATACACATGCAAACACGTACACAAAACGCCATTTCACCTTGGTTACAGTTTACCTTGGTTACAGTTTACCTTGGTTACAGTTTACCTTGGTTACAGTTTACCTTGGTTACAGTTTACCTTGGTTACAGTTTACCTTGGTTATAGTTTACCTTGGTTACAGTTTACCTTGGTTACAGTTTACCTTGGTTGTAAAGGACGAATCTGTTGGCAGACACCGGGCGCTTTAAGTGCAAATTCCACCTGGGGGAGCCCTGCTTCTCCCCGTCCCCCGTGTGGGTGCAGCTGCCGTGAGTGAAGTCGGGGTCCGTGTTGCCGTCCACGGCGTTCACAGGGAGACCACTCTTCTTGTCGAGATTGCTGCTCTGTGTAACGTGCTGCTTCAGTGCTACGTTTCGTCCTGAAATACATGGGCGTGGCTCAATGATACAGCGGTCGTCTTATGATCTTCGGTAAAAATGTCAACAGGTTAAAAAAAAGTAATGGTATAAACGTCAAAAGTAAAACTCAATAGTAAAAAAAAATCGGTTAAAAAAAAGTTGTGTAAAAAAAAAAAGGTAACGTTCAGCAGGAAAAAAAGGTCAACAGGGAAAAAGTCAACAGGAAAAAAAGTCAACAGGGATTAAGTCAACAGGAAAGAAGTCAAAAGGAAAGAAGTCAAAAGGAAAGAAGTCAATAGGAAAAGTCCAGGGAAAAAGTCAACAGGGAAAAAGTCAACAGGGATAAAGTCAACAGGAAAGAAGTCAAAAGGAAAGAAGTCAAAAGGAAAGAAGTCAATAGGAAAAAGTCAATAGGAAAAAAGTCAACAGGGAAAAGTCAACAGGAAAGAAGTCAATAGGAAAAAGTCAACAGGGAAAAAATCAACAGATGTAATGTTTACTGTAGATGAAAGTAAATGAGCAAACTCTCAGCAAACATATAGTACTCTGATGCTTGACTGAAAGTGGATTGGTAATGTGAATATAATAATATTTATAATAATTGTTGACTATAATTAACACTACAAATTGACTCCTATTAAGAAGAAAGCGATTTCATTGAAGAACAGCACACCTGGTCTGATGTAATAGGCACAATACACCTGGTCTGATGTAATAGGCACAATTCACCTGGTCTAATGTAATAGGCACAATACACCTGGTCTGATGTAATAGGCACAATGCACCTGGTCTGATGTAATAGGCACAATGCACCTGGTCTGATGTAATAGGCACAATGCACCTGGTCTGATGTAACAGGCACAATGCACCTGGTCTGATGTAATAGGCACAATACACCTGGTCTGATGTAATAGGCACAATGCACCTGGTCTGATGTAATAGGCACAATACACCTGGTCTGATGTAATAGGCACAATACAACTGGTCTGATGTAATAGGCACAATACACCTGGTCTAATGTAATAGGCACAATACACGCTGCCCCCAGGATTGACAAACAGTGTATATATATATAATCTGTGCATTTGTAGAAAGCGCCAGTGAATCCAGGAAAAAATGAATATCTTTGCAGAAGACGTCATCAGTAATAAATTGGACACTTGTTTGTATCGAGAGATCGCAAATTATGTTCTATTTATATTCTACGACAACTTCACCCAGTGTGTAGCTTAGGATATTAAAAAATAAAAAACCTAAAGAAATGTTGTTTTTTACTTCAAAATTTCAAAATGAAATAAATTAACAATAAGAAGGACAATATTAATTATTTCTGACGGCTTTCATTTTATGTATGGCTTGATGTTCCAACTGTTCTCCTTGCAAAGTTTGAAAAAATTATCAAATGTACATACAATTTTTTATTAAACTCATCTGCTTATGTGCATAATGGATGTAAGACGTTCATGTAGAGGCGTACCTAGGATAGGGGGAGGGGGCTCCACATTCAAAAGTCCCCCCCCCCGTATCCCAGCTTGATGGGGCTCCCTAAAAAAATTGTTTACATTAAATATTAAGTACATTATCTTATGTCATGGTGTCGAATGTCGAAATTCAGGGGCCCCCAAAGAGGCCAAGCCCCAACCCCAAGGTCCCAAAATCATTAGGTTTGGCACTGCATTCATGATTCATGTAGCTTTGTGTATAGCTGTACCTTGTTGGGGGGGGGGGGTAGGAGATTTTAAAATGTATTTCATCTGATAAATCAAGAACTTAGTTGGCTTTTGATTAAAAAACATACAAAAGGCAATGTCAGTTTATGGAAAGTAAGTATGCCTTAATATATTATTTTAAAAATTTCATCAAGAATGAATTTTGTGCTTTTTCTTTTTTTAAAATGTCCAGACTTGTGTAACATAACATTAGTCAGGTTTCCGATATGCAAACACATTGCACTTCATGTTGCAGAATAAACATGGTGACAAAAGAGAAAACTTTTTTTATATAAACATAAATTGTTCATTTGATTAATAAATATATTTAAAAAAAAACTAAGCCAAATACAACCAACACAAATCTATTTTACTTAATAATTCTAAGAATATATTCAGATCAGGGGGGAAAAATTCCGTGGTGCTCCTCTTCCATTGGTGCCCCTAATCACGTGATTATTTTACTAACAGGTTAATCCGGCACTCTATGTGTGATAAACAGAGGTAGTGTAATATATACACGTTAGGGTGATAACAATTTTCATTATTTTTCGTAACGAAACTGAAACCCCTTACTTTCGAGGAACAATTGTATGTAGATGACAGTAGCAACATTATTTTTTTTTTAAATCGAAAAAAGTTCCCCCACCTTTTCATTTTTGTTTTCACATATCGCGCAGTTTGACTATCAGTTTCAATTTCACACTGAATTTTTACATGACTTTCTAGACAGCTTTTAAGCACATTCCAGTCAGTTTTTCCATTTGTTTAAAAACAAGGCATCTACCCTCATCTTCTAAACAGAATAGGGATCCAAGAAATCCATCTGTTGAAAAGCTAATCAATCTCACATGGATGCCCACAAACCGTCAAATTCTTGGAAACTTCACTTTTCTGTTCAATAGCCAGAAACGGCGACTGGATCGAATCAAAATTATTATTACGGATATAGAATTGCTCTTGAGGGAAATTCTAGACTTTCCACTATTATCCAGCGCACTAATCAGAAAGAAAATCAATTGTCTGTTTGATTTATATGACAAAAACAAAAAGAAACCGTCTGATAAATTTACCCCAACACTTTCTAAGTTATTCGATGTCACCAACGTCAATGGAAAATGGAAAAGCAAGGAGGATAAAGAGCTCTACCAGAGGCAAGTTAAGAGTGGAGGAAAGATTGGTTATTCAATGGTCAAACAAGCCCCTTTAGAATCAATCCACCCAAGAAAACGAATCCGACTATCCAAAACTCAATCTCAAGCCAGCTCTTCTCATTCGCAACCTACACAAACACATACAACTGTCTCACAGCATACACAAACACATACAACTGTCTCACAACCTACACAAACACATACCACTGTCTCAGAATCTTCGGATTCTGAAACCTCTGCTTCTTCACCCGACTCGACAACCTATTCTTTCACGTCATCTTCTGAATGCAAAGCGAAATACCAAAGAGCAAGCACTACAACAGCGGGTTTGCTAGTACTAAAAAGCAACATTTCTACACATAAAGCATATGACGTTCTTGCAACCATTGCTGAACAGGATCATGATGTGCCGGTTCCAAGTCAGGCGGGTGTTCGGAAACGAGTAATCTCTGAAGGACGGAAAATGAAAACCAAAAATGTTCAAAAACTTCAAAGCAAAGAATCCTATTGTCTCCAGTTTGATGGTAATTAAAAGAGTGCAAGGGGAAGAGTATCAAGTAGTTATGCTGAAAATATGACAACCGAAATAAAACCCGGTACTCTTAAATGTGATGTCTTGAGCAAGGGCTTTCAGAAGCCACAATACATTGACTGTCAGCACCATGTACTCGACCTCTTTCTGAAACATGTCATGAATTTCTTATTCAAGAACCAACGAGCAAACAAGAACTCAACTATTCCTTCATTGACAAATTAACGCAAAACTATGCCACTCTTCAGGCTGATTACCACCTCATTGTGACAGATGATGTTAGTACAGGCGAGAACCCTGGATGGCGAGATGATTTCAAGTTCTTTTTATGAATTATGTCAGGCATATCGTCATTACAAAACAACTTCACGTTGGCCTCGCATCAGCTGGAAGAAACTACCAAATTTACACTAGGCAAGTTGGAACTCACATGCGATATATACTATTATAGTATTATTTCTGATACCAGAGTGGCGCAACTTCATCTGCTATGAATGGGCAAATGCTTGATTCAATGTGAAACACTACAATAAAGCGTCCTTCAATGAACTATTTACCTCACTCATCAGGGTAAAATGCAAAAACGTGCTGTAAAACTGATGGAGGAACTTCATGCGAAATCGAGAAAATTTGAATTTTTGAATCTGAAGTTCATATGAACAATATGTTTTACACATTTCTTGTACATTCTGTACATATTACTAACTGATCTGTATCTTATTTGTTAATAAAAGTTCATTAGTTATTATTATTACTCTTTTGAATTAAGCTAAAAAAAAACTTGTCCTTTTTTTTGAAAAAAAAATATTTTTTCACTTTTTTCTTCCGAAAAACGGGGAGGTGGGGGAACTTTTTTAAAAAAAATCAAAAATGCAATTTATATTCTTAAATTACACATAAAAGTTCCTCGATTGCAAGTGGTTTCATAAAAATATATTTTTTGTTATCACCCTAATACACGTGCATTTAAAAGTAGGAATTCGAATTATTAAGTAAACTGTTGGCATTATAATTAAAAATACGAAACCAAACAACGTCTGACCTCCACTAACGTAGACCGAACAAAGGGACTGGATTCCTTCCCCTTCTAACACGACACCTCCTACGGCGACTTTGACATCACAGAAAATATCCACCGTCCTTGACCTTACCACCACACTTCTGCAGGGTTTTCTGGAGCTGCTGGGTAGCTCAGGTTCAAATCTCAGGGAAAATTTGTCCAGAATATCAGCAGCTGGAGGAGACAAAAAAAAATGAAGAAAACGTAACTCTGTTACTGTGTAACTCTGTGTAAAAAAAGCTGGGCGAGTTGCGGCCCCTTGTTATCAAATACATTCATATTGTTGCTGGATACAGCACTCCCTTACCCGGTCTTCCTGTTATTATCCTCATCCAGGTGAATGGATGCCGGGTGGTCCATGTCAGCTTCATCGACTCCAGTGTCCCGTGACACGTGTTGTCGTCACCGTCCAAGATGAGGTCAATGAGCCCATCCGAAGACTTCCACGTCAACTGACCTTTAGGGGCCAAGTCCTCTGTTCAATTTTAAGAAAAAAAAATGTTGGCTCATTATTTTTTTTAGATTATTTTTTTTTAAAAACTTAATAAAGTATTTTTTATGATTATTTGTTTGTTTGTTTTTGATACGTCACGGTACCAGTATAGGGGGGACAAGGGGGCGTACGCGTGTCAGTTTAAGACCTTAAAGCAGATAGTATTTTGGGCCTCTACATAAGTGACACAGGGAAATTACTAATAAAAAGTGCACATTTGGTGCTCGGCGATCCTTTCCGAAGTCGGAATATCGGAAAAGTCGGAATAGTGGGAATATCGGAACAGTCGGAATATCGAAATAGTGAGAATAGTCAGAGTATCGAAATAGTGGAAATATCGGAGTAGTGGGAATGTCGGAATATCGGAATAGTCGGACTATCGGAATAGTGTGAATAGTCGGAATATAAAAGATCTGGTAAACATCGATTTGAAACAGTTCCGAAGTAAATAACATTGAGCCTTTCAGTGAACTTGGTTTTAATTTTGTTTTTCTTGTAAGATTTCATTAAGCTGATCTTATCTCTTTTATCTGTGTTTATTGAAATTTGAAATTAATAGAGATTGTTTGTTAGCTCAATGAATGTAGTTCTTAGCAGTCTAAAAAAAAACAAATTAAATTTGAGATAGACTAGATGTAAATGAAATGATGCGGAATTGGAATAGCAAATATCAACTGGCGACAAAATATTAAATAATATAAACACATATCTTAGTGCAGGGCTTCTTAAATTTTTGTAATTCACGACCCCATTTATGATTGCGAGTTTCTTGACGACCCCATACAAATATAAAAGAAAAATAAATTAATATTTTACAAGTTAAAAAACATTTTCTGTTAAATTGTATTTTTATCTCTCGCGACCCCAGAATTTTGCTACGCGACCCCAAATGGGGTCGCGACCCATAGTTTAAGAAACCCTGTCTTAGTGTAATTACAATAAACGTTTTGAAAACTGGAAACTATACACCAATGGTGTTTTTTTTTTTTAATTTTAAAACTATTTTCATATTTAACAGCCTGTGGGGAGAGGGTTTGACCTCATGCAAAATGTTCCAGTAATTGTAAAGCTCCCTTAAACAGGTAAGAGGTCATCGTAGCAGATGAAGCGTATGACCTGTATGTTCCATATTAGCCACGGCATATTGAGGGATTGTGTGGCAAGCATAACGCCCAGCCGCCTTTACTTCCCTTAACGTAAAGCAATGAACCCATATCATACTGGGTGGACTTGTTAGACTGTCATCAGAAAAAAAATATCTCAAAGTTCTCACTAAGGTTTGAACCTGGGACCCCCCTCCGGTCGACAGTCAAGCTCTCTACATAGCACGATCCCCCGTCCCTTTAAAATGGTTCAGTGTGTCCCTGTAAAACAACCATTACCCCCTCCCTCTCTCCCTCCCTCCACGAAGCCTCAGCACAGTCTATAACGACGCCAGCAAATTTTTATAATGACAATTTAAGATTTCCTAAATATGTAGATCGATAATAAGTACAAAAAGAGTAAGTCAGCATTCTATGAAAATGACATATACTTTGCACAAGTACATCGGAGGAATGGGTGTAGGGGTGTAAGGGTGGGGTACACGGGGCTAAGCGCAGCTTTGTATATACATATGCCAATTTTTATTATCGTATTACTACGCCCTTCTGAGATATTATTCCAGATGAGAGCTTCGTAATGTGCTCCATACAATTTAACATAGAGTTAGTAACAAGCAATATGTGTTGTTGTTGTCTTTGTCTTGGTGGTGGACCTTACCATAACTTACCATCAGTGCTATATATATAACTTACCATCAATGCTATATACATGTATATAACTTACCATCAATGCTATATACATGTATATAACTTACCATCAGTGCGATATACATGTATATAACTTACCATCAGTGATATATACATGTATATAACTTACCATCAATGCTATATATATATAACTTACCATCAGTGATATATACATGTATATAACTTACCATCAATGCTATATATATATAACTTACCATCAGTGATATATACATGTATATAACTTACCATCAATGCTATATATATAACTTACCATCAGTGCTATATACATGTATATAACTTACCATCAGTGATATATACATGTATATAACTTACCATCAATGCTATATGTATATAACTTACCATCAGTGATATATACATGTATATAACTTACCATCAGTGCTATATATATAACTTACCATCAGTGCTATATATATAACTTACCATCAGTGCTATATATATATATATAACTTACCATCAATGCTATATATATATATAACTTACCATCAATGCTATATATATATATAACTTACCATCAGTGCTATATATATAACTTACCATCAATGCTATATATATATATATATATATAACTTACCATCAATGCTATATATATATAACTTACCATCAATGCTATATATATATATATATATATAACTTACCATCAATGCTATATACATGTATATAACTTACCATCAGTGCTATATATATAACTTACCATCAGTGCTATATATATATAACTTACCATCAGTGCTATATATATATATAACTTACCATCAATGCTATATATATATATAACTTACCATCAATGCTATATACATGTATATAACTTACCATCAGTGCTATATATGTAACTTACCATCAGTGCTATATATATATATATATAACTTACCATCAGTGCTATATATATATATAACTTACCATCAATGCTATATACATGTATATAAATTACCATCAGTGCTTTTTTTCTAAAAAAAAATAAAAGGTACCGGAAAGCCGTTGTGTCATAAAGAAATAACACTGAAAACAGTGCAGTAAACAAAAGTCTACGGAAAACAGGTGCGTTCATCCAGAAAACAAAAAGCACTGCTTACCATACTGACACAGGTAGCCGAACCAACCAGACTGGCATGTCACTCCGCCAGTACAACGACCTGACTTGTCACATTTGTTGTCATTACAATGACACTTGTACTGACATCTAGATCCGAACCAGCCGGAGTCACAAGCTGGAATTAGTCGACTTTGTTACTGGAATTGTGTGATTTTGAAGAAAAAAAAACGGTTCCTATCTATCTATCTATCTATCTATCTATCTATCTATCTATCTATCTATCTATCTATCTATCTATCTATCTATCTATCTATCTATCTATCTATCTACCTATCTATCCAGGGGAGGATTTAGGGGGGGGGGGGCAATTTTCAACAATAAAAACAGTTTTGCCTCCCCCCGTCAAATTTGTCTAGATCAGTCCCTGTATCCATCCATCCATCCATCCATCCATCCATCCATCCATCCATCCATCCATCCATTCATCCATCCATTCATCCATCCATCCATCCATCCATCCATCCATCCATCCATCCATCCATCCATCTATCTATCTATCTATCTATCTATCTATCTATCTATCTATCTATCTATCTATCTATCTATCTATCTATCTATCTATCTATCTATCTATCTATCTATCTATCTATCTATCTATCTATTTATCTATCTATCTATCTATCTATCTATCTATCTATCCATCCATCCATCCATCCATCCATCCATCCATCCATCCATCCATCCATCCATCCATCTATCTATCTATCTATCTATCTATCTATCTATCTATCTATCTATCTATCTATCCATCCATCCATCCATCCATCCATCCATCTATCTTTAAAAAAAAAGTATAAACTGATATGTTACCTTCAGTTCCATTAAACTGAATAACAAAGAAACACAATAAACAGACTTTATATAACCAGTTCCCTGAAGCCATAGCGGCAAGAAAAAAATAATCACAATATTTCGCGGTATTTCTCATTCATGTCTGAACACCCGCATTCTTAAAATCCAAGATAAAGCGGAAAACAGAGCTTTGACCCATAAAGTGTGTGCATGACGTCAAACTAGAAATAGTTGATGTCCTGTGAACGTAATATATGTCAGCCAACATTAGCAACGGAAACTTATTTTCAAGACTATAAAAAACCCAGTTCTGGAAAAAAATGAACACTCCCTAACCTTGATAAGACGGATCCTTTAATTTTGAGATATTCTCATTATAGACGCGTTTGTGTATACCATCACTCCCCGTAACTCATGTTAGGAATAATCACAACATGGTTTGAGGTTTTGATAGTGCTTATCTTCTCTTGTAGCCCGAGATTACAGAGGCGGACAACCTTAGCTCGTTTACTGAGCATCTGCATTTTTTCACCCGAGAAACCACCGGGGGGGGGGGGGGGGGGGAATCGGCTCTGAAGTTTAAAGGAAAGAAAAAATAAATGCGTGTATATGTGTGTGTGTGGGGGGGGGGGGAGTGAGTTATTTTTAAAATTTCAAAAAAATAAAAAGTAAAAAAAAAAAGTTACAAAGAGATACTGCCACTTATAAAAGTACATACTGTAGTAGCGGCCTAGGCAGGGCCAGCCTTACGAATCGCGGGGCCCACTTTAACAGATGCTTGCGAGGCCCCTCTTCTAATTTTTTTTTACAATAACAACTTTTAATATTAATAAGCTAAATATAAATTGCGGGGCCCCTGCCGGGCGCGGGGCCCAATTTGGATCAGTCGGTCAAATCGGCCTAAGGCCAGCCCTGGGCCTCTGGGTGGGGGTGGGAGGGGACGCCGGGGGGGGGGCTACGTCGACTAGCGAAGATACAGACTTAAAGAGGCCCCTGGGATAAGTAGAGATTTGATATAATATGTAGACTCCAAATGACTAACCAGCGTGCAAACTGACACCGACAAATGCTCGTATCAGTTTGGGTAGTTTAGAAGTAAGTCAAATGCTTATATGCAGTTTACTATCACAAGTAATAGTTTCTAGCAGTATATTGTTTTTTTTTTTAATAAACAATTTGTTATGTAGTAAACACAGGGCTAGGTTTATATTCACAGCACGGTGTTTTGTTTACATATTTTAATAAACACATTCACTTAGTCGTAAATTGAAAGAACTTTTTTGAATGAACAACTATTTCTTTCATGGTACACATTCCATACGACAGTGGACACAACCCCTGTTTATTGACCCCTGCACGTTAGGTTAGGTACTTCCCCCGATGGAAGCCGCTAGACCAAGGAGGTTGATTGTGCTTTGTTTACAAACACTGTCGTGCTGTACTCTCTATCCATGACCTATTTCTTTTTCCGGTATACATGTCTAGTGGACTGACCCCCCCCCCCCCCGTGTATTGAGCTAGGTACTTCCCCTAATGTAAACTACAATAGCCAATGCTTTGTTTACAAATTTTACATTCACGGTCCTCTGGTAGTAAGCTGGTAGTATTTTTTTTCCGCGACCCATTTCTTAACTTTACGCTGTTTGTTGAGCTAGGTACTTCCCCTAAATTGTTACTATTGGCCAATGCCTTGTTTACAAACACAGCCGTCTGGTAGTAAGTTGGTAGAATCTTTTCATGACCCCATTCTTTGCTTGAATGCATGTCCAGTTGACATAACCAATGTTTATTGAGCTAGGTACTTCCCCTAAATTGAGACTACTGGCCAATGGTATGTTTACAAACACAGCCGTAAGGCAGTTAGTTGGTACAATTTTTTCATGAGCTACTTTTTTGCTTGTATACTGTCCAGTGGACATGCCAATATTTATTTAGCTAGGTACTTCCCCTAAATTGAGACTACTGGCCAATGGTATGTTTACAAACACAGCCGTAAGGCAGTTGGTACAATTTTTTCGTGACCTATTTCTTTGCTTGTATACATAATACCTGTTTATTGAGCTAGGTACTTCCCCAAATTGAGACTACTGGCCAATGCATTATTTATCTATTAAAATATATAAGATATCAAATTGTCAAGCGCTAGTAGTGATATAGCAAGATTAGGGAAATTTCCTACTGTTATGACTACATGTATAACCATCAACAGTATTTTTCTAAAAAAAATCTTTTATTTCTCCCAAATCGAAGGTACATGTTAAATCACATCAAGCATTTGCCCGCCCGGGTTCAATCACTTAAAGCACCATAGGAAGGTGCAAATCTAACAGGTAGCACCATAGGAAGGTGCAAATCTAACAGGTAGCACCATAGGAAGGTGCAAATCTAACAGGTAGCACCATAGGAAGGTGCAAATCTAACAGGTAGCACCATAGGAAGGTGCAAATCTAACAGGTAGCACCATAGGAAGGTGCAAATCTAACAGGTAGCACCATAGGAAGGTGCAAATCTAACAGGCACCATATTTACATTTTATATCATATTGACCTACTCAGTGTGTTCTCTAAGATAGACAAGGTAAACAAGGCAACCATCTTGAGCCCCTCACATCCAGTAATAAAATTGTTTCTTGGTAGGGGGGCCCTGTAAAGTACGTTTGCATACGACTACCAAAAAAACTATGGAATGATCTGCCAAGGGCCCTGAATGTCCTATGACTAGCTCTAGGCCCCAACAGTATATTTGGAACTCATGCTAGACCCTTTATGATAAAGGATTGCACTTATTGATGTTAAGTAAATATTGCATTAAAAAAACTCTTAATGACTTAAAGAGGGAGTCATATTTTTTTAATGCAATACAACAGATGTGTTTACATGGACTCATTTGAAATAAATAAATATAAATTCTAGGAAAACGGTTTGTGCAATTATCGTTACGAACATCATGAAGTAAATTCTCATGTTTTTTTAAAATTCGTTCACAAACAACTTTCTTTTTTCATTATATTAGAACCTATAATATTTATTGATTAACTTAAAAAAATCTTTTTTTTCATACATACACAACATACACAAGTAATGTCGTTGCAATGGAAAGGGTAAAATTCCATGGGCCTCACCGAGGATCGAACCCAGGACTCTCAGGTTGACAGTCGAGTATCTACACCACTCGGCCATCCGCTCCTATAGTAGTAGTATACCCAGGGTCTCAAAGTTTCTGCCCATGGCCTTCGAAGACCTGCAAACGGCCCTGTTCACCGGCACACTGCTCACATACTCTTATAGATATTGCCCTACATAAACGCATGCACTTGTGCCTTAATTTTCAGAAGAATGTATACGAGCAAGTACATAATAATTATGATCCATACGTCATCTGTTTCGCCACTCAGCATTAAGCCCCTAACCTACAACACTGCCTAAAAAAATAAATAAACTGAAAGTAAACGTCACTGGCGCAACTTCACACACCAAAGCGGAAGTCTACAGCAGCCATTTTTGAGTACCAAGAAGAAACATAATAAACAATTATCTGCTTTTTTAATAATGAGATATGTGATAAACGATGGGTGTGAGTGTGTGGAATCACAGCGGCTTGTGATGGCAGAGACTTGTCTATTTAACTGGCGACAGCCCTGCACTAGTTGAATGAGAACCACTTACGTGTGGGCGATCTAGACGTGTATATCTACGGTATCGATCCTCTCCATAGTCTGTAATGAGAACCACTTACTTGTGGGCGATCTAGACGTGTATATCTACGGTATCGATCCTCTCCACAGTTTGTAATGAGAACCACTTACATGTGGGCGATCTAGACGTGTATATCTACGGTATCGATCCTCTCCACATTTTGTAATGAGAACCACTTACGTGTGGGCGATCTAGACGTGTATATCAACGGTATCGAGCCTATCCACAGTTTGTAATGAGAACCACTTACGTGTGGGCGATCTAGACGTGTATATCAACGGGATCGATCCTCTCCACAGTTTGTAATGAGAACTATTGAATGTAAATACCTCAAATTTCCAACATAAATACTTTGATTTAGGTATCAATACATACAATCTCTGGAACCTTTTATGGCATAAGAAATTCAATACTTTTTTTAATCAAGATTTCGAAAGCCTACAAAAAATTATTAAAAAAAAAAGTATTTTTGTAATTCAGAAAGCTTTTAGTTCTAAATAAAAAAAGACAACTCATGCATCATATGTTTGCAGGCCCCGGGGGGGGGAGCAGGGGGCCGGGCCCCTCCTGCTTTTTTTTCTGCCCCCCCCCTGCTTATTTGTTCTACTTAGTAAAATGTATTACCTGGCCCCCCTCTGCTATAGCCTGGCCCCTGCTGTAGAATGCCTGGCCCCTGCTGTAGAATTTTCACGCTACGGGGCTGTATGTTTGACTGTTTATATTAAAAGATATGTACACACTACTTAGCTCGATAAAGAGTAGGCCAGCTGTGTTTTTGCATGACTCAAAAACGATACGATAATTTAAAAAAATAAGGATACCTAATAGTAATACTTGAATACTTGATAAGCATTAGAATATTTTTTACTGGTATTAGTAGCCTATAGGAAGGCTTAGTTGAGCTCTTAGTAGTCTTAGAGCTGAATGTGGCGCTTCGTTGAGTAGTATTTGTATAATTTAAATAGATACGAAGTTACTGTCTTCGAAATTATTTGGTTATTAAAAGTACATCATTTCTCTAGTTCAGGGGTGGGCAAACTTTTTCTACGGAGGGCCACGTTGAAAACTTGATTGTTATCCGCGGGCCGCATATATATTTGGTCTACTTCAATTACAATTAACAACGTATGAAAGTATGAATTAAAGATAATAACCATGTATTGGTCATTTTATTTCACATTAACACACTGTTACACATGAATATTACATTTTAAAATACGAATTAAATCAGTTGCTAATTTGGTAATAAGACTTTACTATTATTAATTATTTCAACAAAAGTTTATTGTTACCTGTCATAATGATTATGAAGACGATGCAACTTAATTTAAATACAAGCTGACACCAGAATACATTTATAATTAATGAGAAGTATGTAACTATTGACAATTTCGGATATGTTCTTTAACTGTGGAACCAGTTTACTGGTTGTGGCAAACATCCTTAAAACTCAAGCAAAAGAACTGACTTGAACTTCTCCTTCAGGTCATAATGTGCTTGTAGGTCAAACAATATCTTTAGATTCGAATCAAATAGTCCGAATAAAATTTCAAGAATATAGCGGAAACTCTAAACAAAGAAAATTAACATAGGATTGCAACGTGTATAGCATACTGGCCGCATAATATACTCTGAAGGGCCGTAGTTTACCCACCCCTGCTCTAGTTTGATACTATAATGGTAGTTCTCTTTCTATAATCAAGATTGATTATATATATATATATATATATATATATATATATATATATATATATATATATTTCAGGGGCGTAACTAGGGAGGGGGCGGGGGTTCCAAATTCGAATGCCTCACTAGATATTAAGTACATTATCTCATGTCATGATGCCGAAAGTCAAAATACAGGGGCCCCCAAAGAGGTCAAGCCCCCAGGTTCTCCCTCCCAATCCCTATGTTTAGCACTGTATATCTATATATAAGTATATTACTAGAGAAATGATGTTCCTGGTTTACCGGTAATAGTGAATAAATAACCTGATTACTTAAAGTTGTTTAGGTGAGTGCTGTCAAATTAAGAGAATTTTTAGCTGAACTGTGTAGGTCAATGAGCATACTTTAGAAAATGCACGTCGTGTTTTGACCAAAGAACGACAACGGCCTCGTGTGTAGGACGACAAACGTGCGTTGGCGCACCGTCGTGTTGATGTGTGAGTACTCAAACAGGCACTCAAATGCAGCACATATCTGTCTACTTCAGCAGAACTGTTACTATTATTAAGCAATTCGCCCAGGCTCTTCCGCCGTGCTGTAAAACGAACATATTGTAGTTTCAGATATCTGTACTGCTGACTGCACTGAAGCTGCACCAACCTGCCGAGTAAATTGGGTTGGAATTGCACTCAGTGCACTATATCAACCTTTTTAATCATATAATATGTTGATGTATTTGTTTTTGTACATTTTATTAATAAACAGGGTGCTTAATATTTTAACAATTTATCATTCGGAAAATTTGTTTACACTTTGTGACTTATAATAAATCATAAGAATATTACACAAAATAACGCTAAAAAAAAACTTTCGCTTTTTTATTCGCTTTTGCCGTAGATGTCATCTCAAATTGATATTGGCTTTGTTTAGTTGAACATTAAAAAGAATGTTTGAGGATATTTCTTTTAGCAACACTGTTAACCTTAGTATTTTTTTTTTCTTGGAAAACAGCATGTAACACATATGTTACATTTTTCTTCTAAGAAAAAAGCAGCCTGTTAATATCAATTGATAAACCCTCTGGCTGAAGAGTGAAGTTTGATGGTCCCTTGATTTGTGTGGTAATGTCATATTGATCATACTGTTGCCACTGTCTTGAAACTAAAACAATATGGGATTCTGCTCATCTCAGGTAATACTTATAAAATAGACTACGAAAAAGTACATTTTCGGTTATTTCTACTTAGTAAAATAAATTTTCGTCAAAATAATTCTTTTCTTGATTATTTTATTTTAATAATTCAATTGTAATTGTTTTTTTTTATAACAAATAACTGCCATATTTAATGCAGTGAGCAGCAGTGTTTGTTTATTTATGCAATTAAATTTGTAAACTTGCATACAATTTTATTCATAAATGGAAAATATATTTAGAGCTAGTAACTTTTTACTCTAATTCTATGTAATGCATTTTTTTTTAGCGAGCGAGTTGTTGTGGACCAGCTTCAAGTGCTTTATGTTGCAGTTGCATTGAACCAATCAAGGAATCAACTTCTACTCGAGTAATGTACACACTGTTTTTAACTTTTACTTTTATCATTCAGTGTGTGATGCAAATTCCAAGCTTACAGATTTTTATGGACAACCAGATAAGTATAGCTATGAGATGGTAAACAATGCCAAACTTGGGCCGCCTGAAATAAATTTCTGGCATGTCAAATGATAAATAATTGCCACCAATTAAATAATATTTTTAATACGAATTCTATAAACATAATGTAATGGCACATATAAAAATTCATTTCAATTTTCTTTAATTTAGACACTTAAATAACATCTTCTTTGCCATCCATGGCTCATACATTTTTCTTAACATTGAGACCTGATTATATATAAATGTATATATATTAGGGCTGTACCGGATTGTAATTTTTAAATCCTGCAGGAACCGGAATCGTATTGAACATTACAATCCTGCCTGAATCGGAACAGGAACCGGATTTTACCAAATAAAATAGTAACTCTTCCTTAATAATACATTAATCAAATTTAATCCAAGGTGATGAAAAAACATCATTTAAATTTGAAATAAGAAAAATAAATAAATAAATTGAAATGTCTAAAGGTGTATAAAAAACTGTTTTAAACATAATTTTATACATTTTCATTTATATTGTTGTATTCACAAAACAAAAATCAATAATAAACAGAAATTCGTTTCAAGACACCCCTCCCCCCTCCCCTTTTGAAACCATTTTCTAAATATGGTCCTGATTGCTAGTCAACAAACGACAGTTGTACTTGAGAAATATTAAACGTTCAGTATTTTCTGGCAACATAAATGAACGGTGATCTGTCATAACTCCACCTGCAGCGCTGAACAGTCTTTCAGATTCAACACTGGTTGGTGGTGGACTAAGTTATGCACATGCCATGACTGCCAGACCAGGAAAGCGCATTTGATTTTGCTTCCACCATTGCAGTGGGTCACTTGATCATGGAATTAGTGGCTCATTTAGATACTGTTTGAGTTCAACTTCAACCCCTTGATTTTCTACTGAAGAGATTGGCTCACTTTTTGTTGCCAGTGAAGTAATCATGTTCATATGTTACTGAATAGATGCATCTTTGCTGAACATCACACGTTTAGGATCAGGCTCACCAGATGCCTCTAGGACGAATGCTTTCACAACCAAACTTTGATCAGTGATGGAGAAGAATGTCATTTTGAATCAAGGATCTAGCAATGTTGCAACGACATGTGCAGGTTCAGTCAAGAGTTTGTCAATCAATGTTTTGTTGATTCTAATAGTGCTGATTTCATAGTTTTGACACCAGCATCACCACCATCTGTTGTTAATACTGTCTGAAGAACATGAACTAGTGGAATGACAGTTGAGATTCTGGCATTTTCAGCACTTATGTCTTTTGTGATTTCCTCAAAGGGTGTCAGAAGTCAAACTACATTATCCATAACTGACCGCATATTAGCTGACAAAAATTGAATTTTTTTGTCTTTAGATCTAAATAATGCTATTGCTTGTCTCTTTTCTGATAATCGGCTTAACATATATTAGGTGCTATTCCACCGTGTTCTCACATCTAGGATCAATTGATGCTGTGGAAGATTCAGCTGGTGTTGAATAGCATGCAAACGAGCTGTGGCAGATGATGAATGTTTGAAGTGGACAACAATTTGTCGACAAGATGCAATGATATCACTTACATTTCGTTGACTGAGCAAACCCTCTCCAATTACTAGCTGTAGTGAATGTGCAAAGTACATATGCATCACCATGGGTGAAGTGGAAAATTCACGTTATAGAAAACATGGAAACAAAAGTAGCGGAAGTTAAGGTATCATATTACTACTAGACTAAATTTATATTACTATTAGACTAAATATGATTCAAATCTTCCTTTTTAATATATTTTTACTTACATATAGAACTAAAAGCGATTGACGTTATTGTATTTTTTAAAATGCAGGAAAGAAAGAAAGGAAGTTATTGTTTTAATTTAATAGTATATCGCTAAATATTTAATAATTTTGTTGAGCAAAAAAAAATTTCTTACACCAAAATTTTAAACAACAAAGAGATCCGGCTTAAATCTGATACATTTTAATCGGAATCAGAACCGGATTTATTAAAACTGCCTGAATCCAGCTTAACAGGAACCAGAATCGGATTCCGGTATAGCCCTAATATATATACACATATATTAACTTTTATTTTTTTATTATATAATTCACCAATATAACAAAAAATAATAATATTTATATATATTGCAGACTGACATTAGTTTAATTATAATTTTAAGGATATTTTTTCAAAATGTATGATTTGTAAATGCTGTGATATTTATTTTATTTCTATGTATTTTTTTTATAGGCAGTGAATGTTTCAGGAGTTTGTTTCACCTCCAAACCTCACAAAGTTTGTTTTTCAATTGCGGGTTTTGTAGGTGTCTATAAAGTTGGATTGGCAGTGACAGCTTTTCATTTTGTATTAATGTTATTGACAGTTTGTGTGCGTTCCAGTAATCAGCTGCGAGCAACTTTTCACAATGGGTAATGTTTGACAGATATATAAAAGCTAATGTTTGCTGTTGTTTCACTTAGCAGTCTTCACTGCATCTCAATCATCCTTGAATTTTCTTTTTATTGTATTTTAATAGATGGTATCCTTTATTTCTTCATGTTATATTTTCATTTTACAGTTTTGTTAATTTTGTTTTGTAGCTATTGGTTTTTCAAGTTCCTCATTTTGTGTACTTTGATTCTAGTTACAATTTTCATACCTTCAAAATTTGTTGAATGTAAGTGGTAATTCTTATATCATACTATGAATAAATACCATTAATAAAGAAAAATATCAAAGCTGAAATTTAACTACATTAGTAATTTATTTAAGTGATGAACCAATAAGTATTAAAAAAAATTACATACAGATATTCAATCATTTTTATTCTTTATTTTTATATTTTCCTTTCATTGATTTCAGATTGGATTTTTGCTGGATTGTCTGGTGGTTTTCTTTATATTATCCTACAGCTGTTCGAACTTATAAAGTTTTTTAATGAGTTGAATACTAACTGGTAATTAATTAAATTTTACTTATAAATTATAAGGAAGCTGCTGAGCACATAAGGTCAAATGACATTTATATGAACTAATAATGTCTATTTCTTTTTTATCACATTATCTACAATTTATTTCATTAGACAATACTACATAGATTTTTTTGTTATCTTTGGAGACCAAAATACATTTTTCTATACATATATCAGCTTTTTACACTGATTCCAAATCTGTTTTCAATTTTTTTTTTATCATGTAAGCTTTTGTTAGTTGTGGATTAATAATGAAAAGGCATGTCAACACAATAGTATCTGATAATAAGTAAATTTTCAAAAAAAGCATCAAATACTGTGAAATATCTTTATGTACAATCTATCACACTTAAAATAGTTAAAAAGTGTTTGCCAACTACCATGGTATCTCTAAAAAAAAAATTTTTGTGTGTTAACTGTCACAACCTGATTAGTTCAGCAGCCCTCCCTCATTTGTTCCCCTATAGTTCCATTGCCTAGAGGTTTATTTCCTAAAATGAAATGAAACCTCATTTTTCTATGAAAAAATGTTTTTTTGTTTGAACTTATGAATGTTAAAAAATAGTTCAGTTTCTGAAAATCTAGAATTATAGTATGAATATAACTAATATTATTTATTCATTTATGGAGATTTGATGTCTAAAAATGGGACAGTATAAGGTAGTGGTTTTTTAATTTTTAAATTAACAAAAGCTTTATAAGTGTTGCCATTTTGTGGAAAATTTGGTATGAAAATAGTTCCTTGCACAGGGTTAGAAAGTTCTATGTAAAAAATGAGAACCCCTTTATGGACAAAAAGAAATAATTTTACTTAGATATATCCCAAAAACTTGATGTCTAGAAAAATAGTAAAGTTTCCCTTGTGAAGTCTAAACAGACCACTGGGCTCAGAAAAAGTAGAGTTTTGCTGTCATGGCAATGTGTGGCTAGTACAATGCCCAGACACCTTTACTTGCCCCAACAAATGTAGGGTACCCACTTAAAAGCTGGGTGGACTTAAGGACTTCAATCAGGCTTAAGAAATTTCCCAGCACTAACGTGGGGCTCAAACTTGATACCTCTCATTTTGCTGTCGAGCGCACTACCACATGCGCTCTACCTCGCTGCCACTGCATTCCTCCTAGAGAAAAGGTGTTTGAAATCAGCGTGAAAAATATTATAAAGCAACTTTAATATTACTTTTAATGAAAATAACCTCTCAACCTGTATACTAAAACTTAATGTTTAAAATTGTTTCTATAGAACATGTGATCTAGTGGAAATAAGGGATTGAAAAAATACAAGCTGAACTGGGCTCTATTGGTTATAAATATATGTATAGCTTTAAAAAAATCATTTTGAGATTTCCTTTGAAATTGCCAATTAGTCTTTTTACCAGTTTTTTTTTTTTTTATTTTTGAGAAATATATAAACATTTTTGAAAGAAGACATTATCTATCTTTTGTAGATTTTAAAATTTTAATCCTATTCTCTGCAAGTTTCATTGTTAGTTTTAGCCAATCCATGGTATGCTCATTCTCATTGGGTGTCTCTTTTGCAAGTCTGAGTTTGGTATGATGGCAGATTTCACAGTTTTTTTTTTACGTTGGTGATGTAATTATTATTCTTTTATAACTTTA
Source organism: Bulinus truncatus (assembly GCA_021962125.1). NCBI lineage: Eukaryota > Metazoa > Mollusca > Gastropoda > Planorbidae > Bulinus > Bulinus truncatus. The sequence continues at coordinate 34,478,479 of JAGDYQ010000001.1, read as the reverse complement.
TAGCCTTTGAGGGTATCTATGTAAGACAGCGTCTAAACCCTTGGACAGGTTTCCTTGCAGGTTCATTTTAAATTGAGGAAAAAATTATAGATTATGAAGGGGATTTTATGTAATTTTTTTGGGGACATCTTCCTTATATAGAAGAGACAGCACTGAACATTCTATACCAGTTATGGCAGTTGCCAGACTGATTGATATCTCTATATTTTTATTAATACATAATCTATTTTTCTCAAAGCCATTATTGGCAGCTGTTTAGCTTAGTGGTGTGCACTTTTGGTGTAAACCTTGTAGTATATCCTTTATGTATGAATACATGCCTCAATAACTAAAAAGTCTTCTATATAGCTGTTCATGCATAAGACTATTTTATTGATATTTCAGTGCTAGAAGATTGCAGGAAGAGGGACCTTCATTTTGGAACTTGTGTATGTATTTTTTTTTTTATACTTATAAATAAAATCAACTAAGTCTAATTTTTGTTCATTTCTGCCCATTATGTTACCTTTTTGATTTTTTTTCTTTTTTGCATTGACTGTTGATGGAATGAAATTTCTTTGCAGTACCTTATGTGGGATCTTTGATTTTGTTTGCTATGACTGCTGGTGGATTATACCTTCTGTTTAAATTTTATGGCTGTGACCATTCTGTAATTATTTTTTGCACCACTGGCCTGTGTTCATCCATCTCATTAATAACATTTTTTCTATATTCACCATTTGCAAAAAGAAGTAAGTAGTATATATTACAGTAATTAAATTAACATACTGTTATGAAAAAAAATATTATTAAAACATATCAATATTGATAACAGCAGATTAATAACTCTTTTTTGATGAAATAAAATAAATTATTCCAAAGATCTGACATTTGTTAAAAAATGTTAATTAAAATGTGATCTTAATGTCTCTTTAAAAATTTTCTTTTTAAATTTGACTTTGCTATTAAAGGCATTAGAACTCTTGGATTTTTACAATCACCAATGATATGTGTGTATCTTGTTTACTTAACTTGGTCTGCGGTATCAAGTGAGCCGGTACAAAAATGTAAGATTGGTTTACTTTTTACTTACATCTTACCTATGTAAATCCATCCTTTAAAATTATTAACCTTGAACACATAATTGTATTTCGAATGGTTATGTCATCTGAATTATGTATGACTTGGTTCTGGTTTTATTTATTTTAACTTTGAGTTATGTCCATGTATTTGAATTAGTGAGAATGTATTTTTATGGGTTGATTATTAAAGGAACTGAGAATGATGGTGCTTAATCTAAACTTTAACTTATTACTTCCAAGAAACCACCTTTATTTTATATTAAGTAAATAGGCTGTATTAAATTATATATATATTTTTAAATTTCTTAAAGTAGTTAATTCTTAAAGATTTGCTGAGAATATTACTTACGTCTGATTTCATTTCATCAATTTTGTTTCACATCAATTAGATTGTTAGCTTTTATTTTAAAAGTGTCATTATCTTCATCTTTATTTTTTTTTTCATCACTCAGCTCTCACTGAATTTCCAAGAAACTCTTCTAAGGTTATAGAGGGAATGAATAATTTAAAGGATCACACATGTCAACCGAGTGTTTTTAGTGAAAGCTTACCACCTTATATTGGCTTGATTTTTATGTTCATCCTTGCAGTTAAAGGGAGGTAAATGTAAAACCTATTAATTACATGACTTAATTTACAATAAACAGATATTGGAAGGTAAGAAAAGATATTTTTGAAAGAAATTGTTAGGACAATCAATTAAAAATAAATTATCTGATAATTTCTCCTAAGTCCAACTACTCTTCTTCACTTTGTTATCTTAAACTTTCTCCTTTGTTGGATTCCTTGGCATAGGTTAACGATTTCTTTGAGTTTAATGGGTGGGGCAGCTAGTAAAGCGACATTTTTTTAAGTTGAACTTTTCAGCATCGTTTTTTTAAACCCAGTACATGTATGTTTTTTTTTGCTGTTTAAATTGAAATAAAGTGAAGTCAATTCCAGTTTTTTTTTTAAACAACACAAGATATTTTTAATAAATTACATTGTCTTATATATATATTTTTTTTTCTACAGTCTGTGTCCATCAGGGTTAAAAGAATGTTTGTGCTCCACAATAGTAAGGATTAAATCAAGAAAGTAGTTTTTAAAAAATGGGATGGGGTTTAGCATTTGTTTTTGTGTGTCAGTTAATTTTACCCTTTTTTTTTTTTACCAGAAATGCAAACATTTTCATTGTTCAGCTGATGAAAGTAAGTCATTATTATCAAGATAAATTGCTACCACCTTACATTTTTTTAAAAAAGTGGTCTGCTTATTTGATGCGGAATAGATTACTAGGCATGTACGAAAGGAAAAAAAAAATAAATGCATCCTTTAAATAATACCACCAGGAGATGATACTTTTGAGACAGATGGACAAAGGGTCGTTAAGAATGAAACAAAGAAGGTGGCTTACTCCTACTGCTGCTTTCATTTTACTTTTTGTTTGGCAGCTTTGTATCTAATGATGCAGTTAACTAACTGGCTTAGGTAAAATCATTTTTTCTTGTAAAATTTTTTTATATTATATTCTTATATGTGTCAACAGAATTTTGAAAAAATTTGATCTTGAATTTTGTTTTTCAATTCCGCTCATATTCTTATTATTGCGATTCTTCCCTTTTAGTTAATGTTCAGTTGATAGTATCTTCTTTCATAATTCTCCTTAGTGGCCATAAAAACATTTTGTTAATTAATGAATTATGCATAGGTAATAAAAGAAAAAGTTGTCTAATAGGCCAACCAGGCAGATGAAGCGTAGAATTGATCTGTTTCTGTAACCACAGTATACGAAGGTATTGTGTGGTTAGCGCAACGCCCAGCTGCCGTTAACTTTCCTGACTAATGTCAGATACCAATTTAAAACTGTGTGGAATTGGAAGGGGGGAACTTAAAATTTAATTTCACTAGGAAAAATTCCCTTGGTCCTCACCGAGGATTCAACTGAGGACTCGGAGGTCGAGAGTCAAGCACTCTGCACCGATTGACCATCATCCACCTGAGCTAGTAAACTATTTTACAAATTCCTTTGGTCCTCACCGAGGATCCAACCGGGGACTCGGAGGTCGAGAGTCAAGCACTCTGCACCGATTGACCATCATCCACCTGAGCTAGTAAACTATTTTACAAATTCCTTTGGTCCTCACCGAGGATCCAACCGGGGACTCGGAGGTCGAGAGTCAAGCACTCTGCACCGATTGGCCATCATCCACCTGAGGTAGTAAACTATTTTACAAAATATTTTTATGGCAGGAGGAGCCTTAAGTTTTATTCAGCCTGAACCAATGTCAGAAACAGCGGCACTTTATTTTATTCTCTTAGATTATACTATCACTAAGTACTTTAAATAGTTTACAATGAAGTCATAATGCACATGTATGAATCTGTGATTTTTTAAACTGAATTTTAATCATGTCAACAGTGCTGGGGGTTCTCATTTGAACAATTTTGGAAAAGACTACATGCCAGCCATGGTTAAAAAAATATCCATATTTCTATGTATAATACCCTGCATACCTTGGCCTTGTACATCTCAGGTACAAAACTAGCATTTGTCAACTTCATTTTTTTTTCTTCTAAAATGATGTATTTGTCTGTTGTTGTTGTTGTTGTTTTTAACTTACATGACTATAGATAATATTGATTTCTGAAATGTGTGGGCTGGGCCAAGGGAGCTAACCAAAATTAAATATGTCTGCTGGATATTTGAAATTGAAATGAGTTCAGTGTAATTGTTTCTTTGCAGACAGATCATCAAGAAAGTAATAATGTGCTAGTTCGATGGTATGGAAGGGCTGCCAACTATTTCAGTGAGATATCCGTATGAATGGATTGCATTGCACAGATAAAGTAATGTTAGTGAGACTGTGTGGGATAATTTTAACATCGTTCAAGGGAGGCCAACATTAACTGAAATTTTACTATAAAAATTAGAACAGAAGAAGTATAAAATTTCCTACCATCTATATGTTTGACCTACCATCAGTGGCTCAATATGTGAGCCCCCCCACCCCCCCAGTATTTTTTGCTGGTTGTGCCACTGCCTACCATGGGATTATGTCGCACCAAAAAAATAAATTCTATGTGCATTTTACAAATATATTTATATATCCATGTATGTATGCAAATATATATATATATATATATATATATAGCAGGGACGAGGCTTGAGTGTTGCCAGTCTAACTATTAGATAAAAATGTATTGATGTTTTTATGCTATATATAAAGCACAAAACGAACAAAGATCTATATATTTGTATTAAGTATTGAACTAACAACATATACGATTTATATATAACTGATGTTATATATATTTAAACTTTTAGCCATTTTATTATGAATGATTATGCTAACTATATTCAATGAACACAGGACCATTTAATAGCTATATAATGTGTATATATATACACATATACACATATATATACTTACCCATATAGATATGTAGTAATATATGTATCAAATCTTGTTAGATTTTTTTATTTGTATTTTTTTTGTGACAGTATTCTCTAGATAATATATATTATTATAAATATTTTTATGTTTTTTAAATTTACCCATAACATGCATTCGTTGTTTTTAAATGGTGTTTCATACATAAAAAAGATAAGTAGTATATCATTGTCTAAGTAATTCAGACATATAATATGGTTTCATTATTTTATCTAATAGGATCAATACATTCAATTGTTTTGTTTTTTATCATAAAATACTCTTTATAAAATCTATGTGCATATATTATTTTCAAATTTAAAGTAACATATTAAAATATTTAGATTTTGAAATTAATGCTTTTCAACTTACCCAATTCTATTTTTTTTTTTGGGAGGTGGGTGGTCGTGCGGTATGGAGTGCTAGAGTGTCCACTGGAGGGCCCCGGGTTCTAATCTCAGTGAGAACCTTGGTATTTTTTCAGGCCCTGGTGAAAGTCCACCCAGCTTTAATTGGTCACCTGACTTTACGTTGGGGGAGTAAAGGCCGCTGGGGTGTTGTGCTAACCACACAATCCCTTCATATGCCGAGGTTATAGAAACAGATGAGTGCTACACTTCATCTGCCCTGATGAGGCTTAAGGGAACTTTACTATTTTTTCGATTCTTTTTTTTTAAATTGACATTAATTTTGTACCCGGGTCTCCTGAGAATTACATAAAACTAAAACAATTTACAATTACTTCTTGAGAAAAACAATGTCCAGCACCCAAGACTGTTTCATGTTTATTGTATTATTTCAAAGAGATTCAATGGCCCTTTTTATTTCTTTGATGTATTATTTACAAGCTCTTTAAACTGATATTTTTTTTTATATAAGAGCGCAAATAATTTGAACCTCAATTTATTCTTTTTTGCTCAATTAAATTGTTTATTGTACAGGTGAGAACCAAAGAGTGTCTCTCTTTTTATTATATTAATAAGGTGCTACCAGTTTGAGGGTGTTACATTATTATATATTCATTCATTTGTCCCTTAACATGTTTCATCACTGGTGGGACTTAAAGAGACACTGTGGTAGAATGATCTCTCCATTCCTCTCTCTGTTGCATGATTTTGATTACTGACGCTGTTTAATGGTCTGTCCATCCTTTTAATGTTCGCAATCTGTTTTTTTAACACTCCTTCACGGGTGCCCTGTATCACAATATTGCTCACAGTGGCTTGAGACATGTCCAAACCACGTCCATTTTCTTTTCACTGTTGCCGATGTTTAATATGGATTTTAGTCAATTGAATTAAAGTATATTTAAAAAAAAAAAAAAACTTCTTGTATTTTTCTAGAGTCATAATTAATTATCTTGTTCTAGTGTGATAAAGAAAAACGGTCAATCTGAGGGTCCCATTGATGACCGGTAGATATTTTAGGTCATGGCAAAAGTCTCTTGTTCAACCTCCCGTGGTGCCTCCATGGCCATTGCACTATTGGCCATGGTGGGGATGAAAGAAGGGAACCATAATAAAAACCGTCCCATTTAGTGGTGGATAGGATCTAAGAGATTTCATCTCATCCTTACAGGGGACATCACTCACACAACAATTGAGCCTTCTGACTAAGATAGAAACGGTCCAAAATTGAGTTACAAGATTTGAGGACAAACAAACACACAGATAGTGAAACTACTTAGAAACTTATAAAAAGTTGCACCAGTTTGGCATTATTTTCTGAGTGTATGTTAGATACAACATGTACTGTAACACTGTGTCACATGTGTATATCAATAACTGAAACATACGCTATACACACTGCCATCATAGATTTACCTCACCCTTATTAATTTTAATTGAATACCTAAAGTTGAACTACGTGTGTTGTGAGTTGTCTTATTATATACCTGACAGCCTAAGATAAATATGAAATTACTTGTTTGGAAAGAATAAAATCGGAATGAAATACAATAAATCGATGATGATTTGACTTTGAATGTTGTGTGCATAAATTATGAACTGTTGGATTTAAAATTGAATTTTCAGGGTTCTCATCTTGTGTTTGTTTACCCATAACGAGGATTGTTTTCTTTGGGATGAACCATATAAAATATGATTTTAATTTCAAGAATTATTATTACATTGTTGGAAATATTTTGATTAGCAGGTTCAGCTTCGCTGATTATTTATTTAGTTTATCACGGTAAATGAGAGATGATTTTAAAAAATGTTACTTTGTTAATTGTTTAGCAAATTTTTAGAAAAAAAAAGTACAGCATAACGACTTTTTTTTTAAACTGACCAGTTAGTTTACACAGAGTTTAAAATAACCAGAACATAATTCTACAGAACAAAACTCCATTAATATAACTTTTATAAGCGTTGAATTAGTTTTTACTTCAGTATTTCTCCTGACTACACCGACTGCAGCTTGAGTGGAAATGTCAGGGACAGATATCTGAACAAAAAATGCCAGCGGACGGATCCATTCTGTGGCATGCACCATCTAGTCTGTGGCATGCACCATCTAGTCTGTGGCATGCACCATCTAGTCTGTGGCATGCACCATCTAGTCTGTGGCATGCACCATCTAGTCTGTGGCATGCACCATCTAGTCTGTGGCATGCACCATCTAGTCTGTGGCATGCACCATCTAGTCTGTGGCATGCACCATCTAGTCTGTGGCATGCACCATCTAGTCTGTGGCATGCACCATCTAGTCTGTGGCATGCACCATGTAGTCTGTGGCATGCACCATCTAGTCTGTGGCATGCACCATCTAGTCTGTGGCATGCACCATCTAGTCTGTGGCATGCACCATCTAGTCTGTGGCATGCACCATCTAGTCTGTGGCATGCACCATCTAGTCTGTGGCATGCACCATCTAGTCTGTACCAGGCACTTACGCAGCACCACACGATAATCTCATGAAAATGTAATACATTAACGGAACAAAAAAATGTTTGGGTCTAAATCGTAGTCTAAATTTGTGAAGTTTTCTTTACATTTTATTACGCATCGAAGTTGCGCATCGAGTCTGATAAACAAAAAAAAAATATTTTAAGTTGTGCCCTGCACAGGAAGATATTTTGGTTCATTTTGACGGGTCTCTGAAGGTAACCATTTTTGTTTTCATGTTTATAAATTACATCCTTTTGTTTAGATGTATGTGCAAAGGTAGTGTAATATATCTTGTGTGTGTGTGTGTGTGCGTGCGCGTGTGTGAAAGGGGGTGGGAAACCGTTACCGCCAATGAAGCTTCTTTAATAATGAAATATTTATGTCCTGTTAGTATGTAGAATTGCTAATCATTTTTGGAAAGCATCTCTCTCTGTAATATCAGCTTTTCGAATTCGTCTTTCACATTATAGTCACTGATTTAATGACCATGGGTACACATCCGGAGATGTAGGAGTGACTGGAACATCAGTGATTCGAACTTTTCAGCATCGTTTTTTAACCCAGTACATGTATATATATTTTTTTGGAAAGCATCTCTCTCTGTAATATCAGCTTTTCGAATTCGTCTTTCACATTATAGTCACTGATTTAATGACCATGGGTACACATCCGGAGATGTAGGAGTGACTGGAACATCAGTGATTCGAAATTATAAAAAAAGTTATCAGCGAACCCTAACCCCTCAGGCCAGGTCCGACATTAATCATCTATCTATTTAACATCTCAGCATATAGTTTAGTTTATAATTTGAAATTTTCATTAGCTTGGTTCAATAATAGCTTTTTAATGGATTCCAAAACATACCTGGGTAATTGATAATAACAAAAAAGTTCCAAATATCACTCGTAAAAATAAGTACTCCCAGTTGTTGGAGGTGAATTTGAAGACGAATAAAAAGGGAGTTAACAGAAGTAATAAAGAACAACAGCTGAACTAAATATTGAACTTTAATACAGCTGAACTAAATATTGAACTTCAATACAGCTGAACTAAATATTGAACTTCAATATAGCTTAACGTAATATTGAACTTCCTTGATAAAAAGAATACGTCATGATTTATACAGCCACATATTTGTATTTCTGGACGTTTTAGGCCCGGTGGCTCAGTTCTGAACCAGTGAAGTTATTGATTAATTACATAAATAATGTGTTAGGTCATTGTTCAAATAAGTTCTTCGCACATGGCCGAGCTGGGAATCGGCCCTATAAGCGATTGTCGAGAAGGCTCGAGTACCCCCGAGTTGTCTCAGGGGCCATAATTCTGTCAGCTTGAACTATAGCACACAAACAGTAACTATTTTAAACCATTTGTTCATCAGCCATGAAGCCATAACATAGAAGCCAGTTCTTCTCAACTTTGCACAAATTCCGCTGGCGATTGTGACGTCACCATGGCAGACGTGTTCCTGATCCCACCAATCAGATATTTAGGTGAGTGTTTTAACAAACACAAGAATACTTTCTACAGCTTCAGATAGTACTTAAATACTTTTTTTTATTTCGGAACCAAACTATTAATAGCAGTGTAGGCATCATTTTGTTTTAGTATTAGTAAGATCTCGGTAAGGATGATTTGTTTACATTTAGTATTAGATCGTATAAACCACTAATGTCGGCTGTGAATAAGAGTGCAATGACCATGAAGGCACGACGGGAGACCTATGTAAGCGACCACGTTTATACCTTATAGTGTGAAGTACACATTTAAACTGGGTGGCTTGGGTGGACTTGAGAACTTTAACCAGGACCTGCTAAAATCCCGAATATCTTAACGAGGATCAAACCCCTGACGTTGTTTAGCCAGCCATTGACTAATGTGGTATCCACTGTGTCCCAAGTGGGAATCAAACGGAGACCACGGATCGATTATGTGGATTGAATTAGCCACTGACCACCAACGCATTGACCTGAAAATGTTCATTAACGATCGGCATCATACTTATTACGTACAGAAATGTACCCATAAACATAAACTAAACCAGTGTTTCACACAAAGTGTGGTACGCGCAAACCACGGTTTGGCGGGGGTACGCATCACAGGGGTGAGAACATTGGGCAAACATGCACGGCTTAAAGCTAAAATAATGAAATCAGGGGAAACAATTAGCGTAAAACAATATGTAAGTTTGTTTTTCTACAAGGGGTACATAGCTTTTCGTTTTTTTTTGTTGTTATTGTGTTTCGTCCCCCCCCCCTTTGAAATGTTTTTGTGTAAATTTTTCTCCCAGGGTACGGGTACGGGTATAACGAGGCCACCAGGTTCAGCCACAACTATGAACAACTCCTGATAATGTCTGCCAATATTTACATTTTTTCCCATGTGATAGTAAAGGCTTTGAAGGCGGTGAGTGTGATGTTTCATTCTTTACGTTATTTGTGAGTAGCACAATACACACTCTCCGCCCCACAACACACACTCTCCGCCCCACAACACACACCCTCCGCCCCACAACACACACCCTCCGCCCCCACAACACACACTCTCCGCCCCACAACACACACCCTCCAACCTTACAACACACACCTTCCGCCCCCACAACACACACCCTCCGCCACCACAACACACACTCTCCGCCCCCACAACACACACCCTCTGCCAGACAACACACACCCTCCGCCCCACAACACACACCCTCCGCCCCCACAACACACACCCTCCGCCCCCACAACACACACCCTCCGCCACCACAACACACACTCTCCGCCCCCACAACACACACCCTCCGCCCCACAACACAACCCTCCGCCACACAACACACACTCTCCGCCCCACAACCAGTGGCGCCGAGAGCCAACACGGGCCCCAGGGCAGGACATCATTGCGGGCCCCTTGATAAACAATAAGTCGTGAAAAAATTGACATGGTCGGGGCGGCCGGGCCCCCTTACAGATGCAGGCCCCCTGGCGATGACCCCTTGCCACTCCTCTCGGCGTGCCTGCCCACAACAAAACACTCTCCGCCCCACAACACACACCCTCCGCCCCCACAACACACACTCTCCGCCCCACAACACACACCCTCCAACCTTACAACACACACCTTCCGCCCCCACAACACACACCCTCCGCCACCACAACACACACTCTCCGCCACCACAACACACACCCTCTGCCAGACAACACACACCCTCCGCCCCACAACACACACCCTCCGCCCCCACAACACACACCCTCCGCCCCCACAACACACACCCTCCGCCACCACAACACACACTCTCCGCCCCCACAACACACACCCTCCGCCCCACAACACAACCCTCCGCCACACAACACACACTCTCCGCCCCACAACCAGTGGCGCCGAGAGCCAACACGGGCCCCAGGGCAGGACATCATTGCGGGCCCCTTGATAAACAATAAGTCGTGAAAAAATTGACATGGTCGGGGCGGCCGGGCCCCCTTACAGATGCAGGCCCCCTGGCGATGACCCCTTGCCACTCCTCTCGGCGTGCCTGCCCACAACAAAACACTCTCCGCCCCACAACACACACCCTCCGCCCCACAACACACCCCCTCCATCCCACAACACACACCCTCCATCCCACAACACACACCCTCCGCCCCACAACACCCACCCACCGCCCCACAACACACACCCTTCGCCCCACAACACAACACCCTCCGCCCCACAACACAACACTCTCCGCCCCACAACACACACTCCTAACAAACCAACATTAACAAAATTACCCCCTACAATCTCATCTCCACCACACATACGTACAACAGCAATCGCACGCCTCACACACGCACACACACACACACACAAATACACATTCAAAAGGTCCTAGACAACTGACTCACACATTTCATGTCTTTTTTTTTTCTTCCACCTCAAGCCGGACTTAGCGCGTGGTGCAAAGATATGGGTAGACACGCTGGTGTTTCACCTCCTGGCGTCCATCGTGTTCCCGGTGGTGATAGCCTCGCTCGTGCGTGCGTGAGTAGGCCAATGTTTATTTATGCGCACGGGACATTTCTTAGTTGATATTATTAGCTGTGCATGCTGGGAAGTCATTGGCAGAAATTCAATATTTAAAAAAAAAGGCGTGCCGCAAATCTGACTTGGTAACAATATGACCGAAACAATAATATGACCGAAACAATAATATGACCGAAACAACAATATGACCGAAACAATAATATGACTGAAACAACAATATGACCGAAACAATAATATGACCGAAACAACAATATGACCGAAACAACAATATGACCGAAACAATAATATGACCGAAACAATAATATGACCGAAACAACAATATGACTGAAACAACAATATGACTGAAACAATAATATGACTGAAACAATAATATGACTGAAACAACAATATGACTGAAACAACAATATGACTGAAACAATAATTTAGATTGAAGTTGATTGAGAGAAATTTAACTTATTTATCAATAGATCGGCCATTTTTTTAGGGGGGCTGGGTAGCAGGGGGGTGGGAGGGGTGGGGGAAGGACATAATAAAGTACGTTTGACATAGTTCTTAGGTGTAGCCTACTTTTACATCCAAGCAAAGGCCGTCGAATTACATGGTCCCCCTCCATCTTAAAAACCCAGTCCGGTCCATTCTGTTCTTTCCCAGTGATTGCTTCAGAGCCTGATACAACCGTTCTCCCCGTGTGTTCAGTACAGACGGACATGTATTCATGCTTGATTACAGAATGAGACTGATATACTATGTATGTACTTATCTCAAAGATTAGGTCAATAAACCTGTGTGTTTATAACACTGAAAGACACATATGCCACCGTTACAGTGATCTTATGAAAGAAACGTCATG